>ML685903.1:5819527-5948417 GCA_007922175.1 Pelusios castaneus
GAGTGGCTGCCTTTATAGCTCCCTCAGCAGGGAAGCCCCACCCCTAGGTGGGGTCAGCTGATCTCTCTCCACCAATCAGCCCCTACAAACTGAACATGAGAAAAGAAAAGAAAAGAAAAGAAAAGAAAAGAAAAGACCACATACAAAAATACAAACAACAAGCACTATACCTCCCCCAGGACTCCTCCACAACCCTAAAGGCTCACTCCAACCCTAAAGGCTCACTCCAACTCCTCTGTTCACAGCCCCTGTGTGCTGCTGCCTGCTGGAGTGGCTGCCTTTATAGCTCCCTCAGCAGGGAAGCCCCACCCCTAGGTGGGGTCAGCTGATCTCTCTCCACCAATCAGCCCCTACAAACTGAACATGAGAAAAGAAAAGAAAAGAAAAGAAAAGAAAAGAAAAGAAAAGACCACATACAAAAATACAAACAACAAGCACTATACCTCCCCCAGGACTCCTCCACAACCCTAAAGGCTCACTCCAACCCTAAAGGCTCACTCCAACTCCTCTGTTCACAGCCCCTGTGTGAACCAGACCTGTTCTCAGTTCATTCCCTAAAACAAGGAAATTCTAATATTTATGTATAATTTATTTAAAGACAAATTATAGTTTTGAGGCAAAGCCCACATAATTGTTGATTAGGAAGAGATGTGCTATAATCAGTGCCTCTGGATTAATTCTGCTTGACTAAGCCAAAATTTGTGCCACTGTTTCTTCCTGGACTGCAAGCTCTGTCCTCCATTACATGCTGCTGGGCTGGCTTTTCAGGCTGGTGCTACGAGGGTGTGATGTCCTGACCCCCTATGTTCACCCTCACAGTATAATTGTGTGTTGTTTAATGCAAAATATGTTATATAAGATGTCTTCTAAGCTCATAGTAATTATTAGGTGTAGTAATACGTCTGTTGCAATTTCATGTGTATGAAGCTTCACTACATACTATTCCCAGAGATATGTCTTCATGTCTTGAAACATGTCCAGATGAAACTCCATGAGCAGAGGGGTAGTTCACACCTCAGCAAGTCATGTATATGATAAACTAAGATCAACCTTCCAGGGACAAAGGACTGGCCTGGTCATCAACAGAGGATCAGCTGGACTCTTGAGTGAGTCACCTCCCTTCCCTTGGCCAGCTTGGAACAATGATGACTGATGCTCACTGACTCAGAACATGAATCAATCCATATAAGGACATTGTTTGTCACCTGACCTAGTAGGGGACAAAGCCTGAGAGCAGAGAAGGAGTGGTATAAAAAGGGGAGTGAGAGAAGTGAGAGAGGCTTGACCATTAGCCCTGTACATATAAAATGGTATCTGATTGCTAAAAGGAAACACTTTATTATCATAAGCCAGCCTTTTCCTCTCTGTGTCATTTCAACATTGTTCTGAAAGGATTAAAATTCTAAATATGAATTTGGACATTTCAGTTTATGTTCTTGTGCTTCTACTTATTACAGAAGAAGTGAAAAAGTGAACACCTATCACCCAAGTCTTCCATGTTCTGTTTTCATGGAGGAAATGGTTAACTAGTGGGAAAAAATTAGCTCTAATTAAAATTGTTTCTATACAAAACCTTAGATGCTAAAGTAGCAATTAAGAAATTAACATATATTTAATCTAACACGGTTTCTGTAGAAAGAAATCTATGAAATATTAACACTATTAGGAAAAGTAAAGAAATATTAATTTGATTCCAATAAAGTATTTGGCAGAGAACCAGAAGGTTTAAACAGCTATTATTGTAGATGCAGCTAAGTGTCTTTAATAATTATTTCAGTGGGTTTTATAGATTTATAATCTCTGTGTCATTCTTACTGTTTTAAAAGCAGAACTCTTTAAAATGCAATTGGAGAGAGAATGTAAATCTGGCCAACTGCATAATGCCAGATAAGGCAACACTTTTTTTCAGATTAATTCTATAGTGTGTTAAAACTGCTTTTACTGTTTCATTAAAAAAATAATAAAAAAATAAAAACAGATTTTATATTATTTTAAATAATTTATGCAAAATCATTTTTATGAGACAATTCAAATGAAATGGACTTTTTTAAAAAAAGTTTTCCTTTTATTTTGGTGGTAAAAATCCCAATTTATCTTTATTTTTTTTTGCTCTCTCTCTTCAATGGAAAAAAAAAGAGGATGGAGGACAAGAACAAATATCAGACTAGTGGTACATCTACACTTACAAATTATCTCCACTTAAACTTGTTTAAATTGACTTAATTTAATCTGCATCCACACTACACTTTCCTTAAGTCAACATAAGCGGCTACTTAAGTCAACTTAAGGAAAAATTAAGACGACTTTATAAAACCTCGTTTTAAGTCGACTTTTCTGGCTAAGTCAACTTTAGAAAGTCGACTTAACCAATGTGGACATGGAATAGCCCTAAGTCGACTTTAAGTTGACTTAGGGGGCTTTAGGGCTTCCTTACTGCCCTCCCAGCGAGGATGGCTGGCACAGCGAAAGCCTGGCATGCCCCCCCCACAGGCCAGGGCAGAGCCCTGCCCACCCTGCCCCTATGCCCTGCCAGGGTCCCTGTCCCCCTTTGCCCCCTGGCACTTAGCAAGGGGTGCCCCCCCTGCCACCATCGACCTGTCCCAGGTCCACCTAGCCCCTAAAAGTCGACCTAGGCATCCAGTGTGGATGCTCTAGGTCGATTTTGTAGGGTCCCCTCTAAGTCGACTTAAATTTTGAGTGTGGACATGCTAAGTTGACTTAAATTCACAAGTGTAGACATAGCCCTAGATAGGTAGAGGGAGAGCCAGCCTTGCAGGGCTGGCTCTCCCCAGACCGGGAAGCTGCTTGTGGCTTGTCCTGTGAGAGCCAGCCCTGCAAGTCTGTCTCTCCAATCCTGCAAGGCTGTCTCTCCCTGAGATGAGAAGCCATGGGCGGCTCCTCCCAGGAGAACCAGCTGGTGCACGGCTGGCTCTCCCTGGGACGAGCCATCTGTGGCTTCCTGGGGAGAAGGGAGCCTCCGGGGCTCTCCAGCCAGGGTTCCAGCAGGGGATTCCCTCCAGCTGGAGCCCTGGCTGGGGAGCAATTCTCCCCAGGACCACCATGGGTCTGGGGACAAGGGAGCCACCATGGCTCCCTTTTGCTAGGGAGCCATGTGGGACTCCCTTGTCCCCCCATCCTAAGTCAACTTACATCATAAGTCGATTTAGGGCGTCTACACTTACCTTAAGTCGACTTAAAAAGTCAACTTAAGCCTTAATTCGACCTAAAACAAGGTGTTATTAGGTTGAATTAAGCTTTCCTTAAGTAGACTTAAGGAACAGCTTAAGTCACCTTAAGGAAAGCCCAGTGTGGATGTGGAGTAAGTTAGGTAGACTTAAGCCTCCTTAAGTCAACCTAACTTGTAAGTGTAGATGCACCCAGTGTGTTTTGGGAGAATCACTCCTGCCTCAGTGGTGAGCATCCCTGCCAACTATCAGAGCCCTGGACTGGTGCTTGAAGAATCTGGGAGGGCCTGAGCCTCCCCTTTCCCAGGTGCCACACATCCTTCCAAAGTTAATTTTAAATAAGTCTTGGAACACTGGGGAAGTTCCAGAAGGAAGAAGCTAATGTTGTCACATTTTAAAAAATAATAAAGAATTAATGAGAGCAATTTAATTAATGGAAATCAACAGGGGTTTATAGAAAATATATTTTGTCAAACTAACTTGATACTTTTTCTTTTTGTGAGATTACAAGTTTGGTTGCTAAAATGTTGATATAATATAATTAACCTTTTATAGTGTTTAGCATTGTATTGCACAACATTTAGATTAATAAAATGGAACAAATAATAATTAACATGCCACACATAAAATAAATTAAAAACTCACTAACTAATAGGTCTCAAAATGTAAATTTAAAAAGTGAATCATCAGACCATTGTGATATTTAGTGATCCATTGTGCATCACTCCTTGGCTCTATGCCGTTAACCTTCTTTATTATTGACCTGAAAGAAAACATAAAATCATCACTGATAAAGAACACATATGTCACAAAAATAAAGGGAATGGTAAATAGTGTAGGGGGGAGGTCATTAATTCAGAGCAATTTGGATTGCTTGATAAACTAGGTGCAAGCAAACAATTTGCATTTTAATACAGCTAAATGTAAATGTGCTTTTCTAGGAACAAAGAATTCAGGTCCTTTTTACAGCATGTGGGAATCTGAGAAGCAGTGTTTCTGAAAAGATGCGGGAGTCATGGTGGATAGTTAGCTGAATATGAGCTTGTAATGTGATACGGTAGCCAAAAGTGATTACGCATGGAATGGATAAACATTTGAATTGGAAAGATCAGAGACATTATTTTACCTCTATAATTGGCACTGGTGCAACTGCTTCTGGAACAATGTGTCCATTTCTGGTGCTCACAATTCAAGAAGGATGTTGATATTTGGAGATGGTTCAGACAAAAATCACTGGAATGATTAAAGGATAAGAAAACTTGCCTTCTAATGATAAATTCAAAGAGATCAATCAATTAGATAAACAAAAAAAAGGTTGATGGATGATTTGATCACAGTTTATAAGTAACTACATGGTGAACAAATACCCTAACAGTGAAAGATACAGCATCATCCAATGACTGGAAATTTAAACTGGATAATTTCTTACTAGAAATTTTTAACAGATAAATTAATTAACCTATGGAACAATTTACCAATGGTAATGGTGGATTCTCCATCACTGAGAATTTTGGAACCAAGATTGGATATATTTCTAAAAGATGTGCTCGAGGAATTATTTTGGGGTAGTTGTTTGTCCTCCACTGTACAGGAGGTCAGATTAGATTATCACAATGGTCTTTTAAGGCCTCTGAATTTTTTAATCTTATAAACACATTAAGGAAGAAGAAAAACCCTTATTTTTATATGAGTTAATGGAGAGGCTTTTAAAGATATAAAAGACAGTTAGGCATCTAACTCACACTGACTTTCATTTGGAGTTAGGTGTCTACCTGGCATTCATGCCTTGGAAAACCTCCCTCTGGAAATCCAGACATTATTAAAAGTGTTCTATAAGAAAACTCCATTAAAAGTTAGGCAATTAAAAGAAATCAAGGTGACAATGTCCCTTTTAATTTAAATAATTTGGAATCTTTTTGTTTTAGGGTATACTTAGCATTTGGCTTTATGAGAAAAAAATTAATATGTCCAACTCAGCACTGAAGGAAAAAATGAACATATATACATAATAAGGCAGTGAAATAATGATTCTTGAGCTTTGTCAGGAGAATCATTTAAGATAGATTATAACTGAAAGTGGCCAAAAGGTTATCTAGCCCATATAACTTTAGCTATGTCTACACTAGAAAAAGTTAAGTCGATTTTGTTAAGTTGGCTTAATAAGGTTTACTTCAAGTCAACTTAAAGCTGACCTTATTAAGTCGACTTAACAAAGTGGAGTAAATCGACTTACCTTTAAGTCAACTTAGACCACTTTGACAAGTTGACCTAAACACCCGTAAGTCTGTTGGAAAGAAAAATGAACAGGTGGTCCCGGAGGAGGATAAGGGTCAAATGGTACCCTTTATTGCCTTCTCATTTCACCTCGATGTCTCGAATGAACACCGAGGAGTGGGTATTACAGCTCTTTTATCCAGAGCAGTATGTTAATACATGGCTCATGCATTTATGATTGACAGTATTTCAAAGACTTTTCCTTATTTGGTGACCTCAACACCCATATACTGATTACATCATGGATATAATTAGTCTCGTCTCTGTTTACTTGTTTACTGATTTGGGTAGTAGTGCACAGGCATTTAACTCACAACATGTTACTTTTATTACAACAATGCCCATAATATTACTGACCAAGCATTTTGCAAGAAGAAGAGGGGTGGGAAAGTTGATGCATTTCTTTCAAAGCTTTTATGTAGGAGAGAGAAGATAGTTTCTGTTAGTTACATTTCTAGCTGAAACCATAAGAAAGGGAGCTGGGACAGGGAAGATAATAAATCTTTCACCAACTTCTAATTACAAGAAGGAGAGCCTGACCCTGTTACCATAACAACTGTGAACCCTGAACCCAAAGCAGTATCCCAATGCCCAAGCATTACAAAATTACTGAATTAACAGTTCCTAACAGGCAGACAAAAAACAAATTCTATTGTAAACAAATCTTATTACAGACTAAGATTTACTAATCTGTTATTCTTATGGTATGTTTAAATATACATGATGATTGCCCTTAATACATTCCTATGATATATCCCGTGACACAGGCCTGACCCAATTCCCAATGTTGCTTTATTTTAAATTTTCCTACAAAGTCAACTTAATAAAGTCGAATTAAGGGTTACTCCACATCCACACCATCCTTAAGTCGACTTAAACAGTCGACTTAAGGCTTAAGTTGACATAATGGGTGGTTCTTATTAAGTCGACTTAAGCTTTCATTAAGTTGACTTAAAGAATTTCTTAAGTCGACTTAATAAAAGTCTGGTGTAGACAGGGAGTAATTTAGGTCAACTTAAGGGTCCTTAAGTCGACCTAAATTGCTAATGTAGACATACCCTTCCAGTGCAGCATTTTTATATATGTGGTACTTCTTATATATTGGGTCATTCTTCATATTGAAGTTTCATTTGTAGGTAGTTACTAAATGATCAATAGTAGTTTTAATAAAGAGTTGAATGATTGTTTGAGAGTCCAACAGATTCCTTATAACCATGTGTATGAACACATACTAATATTGTCTGTAACATGCTTATACTATTTATTAGTCATTTTTTAGTTTTGTAGAAATAAGTTATGGAATCTTAATATTAAGTGTTACAATATTGTATGATACTACTAGCTCCTTTAGTGGGGGGATGCCTTCTGTTTGTGAAGGGTCTGCTATTATTTTGGATGCTAGAAGAAGTGATTAATATATACCAAGGGCTAGACTGTAGATATGTATGTATTGCAAACATTGAGTGAAGTACTGAAACCTGAACTACTTTTATTCTAGCTAGCTTAAGTCCTGGAGCAATGAAGCTATGGTAGTGCAAGTTTCAGAGTGGGATGGGGAAACGTAACCAGAGCCTTGCATAATTACTCATCAAGTTTATCTACTGTCCCAGCTTCACTTCTCTGGGACCCAAAATAGCTAGATCAAAACTAGTTTGGGTAGATCTACTCAAGCTGCCATCACATGATGTAATTGCAGTCTACACATCTCCTGTTCCTTTAGGCATAGTCCTGAACAAGAAATGGTGTATAATCTGTCACTGGCCAGGGCCAGAAAGTTCCATGCCTCAAAAGAACCAGTTCCCTCCCTGCTTACTTCTGGACAAGAAGTCCTCTGTGGCTGGTTTATACCAGAAGTGAAGTAGTATACTCCTTCATCCTAGTTCAGCTGTCGGCTGTCTCATTAAATGGTTGGAGAATCTAAGCATTCCCCATCTCCCCTGACTGTTCCCATTCCACCAGGTCCAGTCAGTAAGAGGGCACACAGCAACTACTCACCCTGTGTATCCAGACCCAATGTATGGGTATCTCAGATATACATGTGGGAAGACGGGAAGGGTTACTGGGAGATATTTACTTCCTCTTTCCAGGTGTATAGTTCAAATCACAAATTCACCCTAAAATAGTAATAGTCATTATGTGATAAGATTATGTTATACAGGATGAGGAAGGAACATCATAGCTGGGAGAGTGATTTAAATGATTTTAATATAATCCACTGATTCTTCTGAAATAGCAAAGTTATTCCTTTTTTTGTTTAAAGACCAGCTGCAGGGAAGGGACACTTACCAGCTTTCCATCTGTACCTGCTCTGAAACTTGTTTTACAGAAGTATGTGCTTTGAAAATATTGGTATTTGTCTCAAATTAAGTCAGTTTAACATAGTCACACACTGTATGATCTTAGCATGTTCTCTATATAGCATGCCAAAATATGTTAGCAAAACAAATAAGGAGTAAAACATCTGACGAAATGGGATTTTTTCCCACAAAAGCTCATGTGATAAATAAATTCGTTAGTCTTTAAAAGGGCCACAAGATTCCTTGTTTGTTTTGCTAACCTAGACTAATACAGCTACACCTTTGGAATTTGTCAAAATAGGTTAAAGTATGTTTTCATTTTCACAAATTGTTCATTTTAGATATATAAAAGAGTTGAAAGGTGATTGATGTTTGAAAACCAGCCCTATCATTCCAAAGCGTGGCATCAGTTAGTACCTGGCAGTGATGCCAGCATCAGCTCTTCATTCAGTAGAGGGAGATTTCGGGGGGGGGGGGGGGGCGGCATTTTAGTTTAGTGTCTTTTCAGAAGTGGCATAATGTTTTAATGCATATTGGTACAGTTATCTGCCTAGCTAAAGAATTGTGACAGTGACCCTTGAAAAGTGATGAGGAACATCAGACAAATGGAGAGATAGAGTGGAAACATTCCAATATCAAAGAAAAACATAATGAAATAAAACTTTATGGGCACTGGGAGATGCAAAACAAGGATGGGAAAAATTTTAAAGATACTTTTGAGTATCTTTGAGATCTAACTAGCTCTCAGTCCTGAAAGTGTTGAAAACACCTTAAAAGAAGCTTAAGTCCCCAATTAATCAAACCACTTAAACATTTTCCATTTACTTCAATGTGCTTTAAGCCTGGGGCCCTCAACCTGTTTTAGTTGGAAACAATGGAAACTTAGTCCCTGTTTCAATAAAGTATTTAAGTATATGCTTACCTTTTATCACATGCTTACATCCATCTATATTCAGCAAGGTACTGAAGATCGTTAAATCAATGGGATCTCCATGAGATCCTCATCACCTTCCAAGATGGAGCCAATTACTTCCCTACTCCTGTAAATTATTATATCATATTGATTTTGCCTATGGAAAGAATTATCTCCTAATGCTTGGATAATTTATCATAATGTGATGAACTGAAAGATAGAATGTTGGGCAAGTTTTCAAATACGCAAGCAGAAATTTCTAAAAACTATTATACTGTTTCATTTAAGTTTTTGTAGTGAAATCTGTTTTCAGAGCGCCTGCTTCTGAATTTTTTTTTCCTTTCATTTATTTAAGATGTCACTCTGCCATTACATCTAAGATGAATGTAAGATAGTAGCATATGAGGGAGACTGAGTCATATAACACCAGTACACTGTAATATGTCTTGCCCTCAATGTGTTTAACATTTCGGTATATTTTCTGTCTACCCACTTTGGAGCAGCAGTATTTTTTCCACAGTTCAATTTAGCTCTTAATTTATAAACTTTGTTTTAAAAAACCGTGTCTCTCCAGCAACTGCCTCAATTATCCAGGGATACACTGAAATTCCAGAAAATTTCCATACTGTCTCAGCCCAGGGAGTGTGTGTGTGTGTGAGTGAGAAAGAGAAAGCACTGATGTTAGTGCTTATTTTTCATAAGAAGTGGCTGCATTCCTTACCTGTTCATTTCCAGACTTTTACACTTCCAGGGATTTTCATTTTTTAGGCAGGAGAATTATTGTATTAAAATTATAATGCATTTTCTCTATACTAGGTAGATGTCATTGACTCATTTTCAAATTCAGCTTTTTCTTAACAAAGTCTTTGATTGTTTACTAATTTATATTACACTTGCAGATTTATCATTTACATCCACTCCCTACACCAGCTGCATTATTTGTACAAAAATCTTCTTCCATATTCATTGCCTAGTCCTTTCTCAGCTTTAAGATTTTATTTCTTCTTTATTGAGCTGGTCATTCAGTGAAACAATTTCATGGAATTCCCTTTTTCCATGTTTCTTATAATTTTATAAACTTTAATCATACCTTTTCTAAATATTTTTTCTGGTGAATATAAACCTAAGTTTCTTTCTTGCCTTTCATAGTTACAGTTTCATAAAACCCATTATGTTTTATGCCCTGTTCTTTACCTTTTCAGTTTTTTTCAATCTTTCTCTTGTAGTATAATGTGCAAAATTATGTACTTGTTGTGGTCTTGCTAGATCTTGGTATATTAATATGTTCAGAGTTTGTCTCTTTTTGATCAATATGATACATGACATACTATGTGATGGTTCTGATTAAAATGCAGAGCAGTGGAAATGTAGAACCTGAGACACACTTTAAAAAGCGCTGTTGCTTGTCCCAAGTGTGCCATTGCTATAACAACACTGATATGCCTTAAGAATAAAAGTCATTTTTAAAAAAAAAGAAAACTATTTTAAAAATTATATCATCCAGGCACATGAATTAGCACCTAGGGAGTTCTCTGAAATATGATAAGAAAATGTCAAATGTCATATAAAGGCAAATCCATTTTCATTTAATTGGTTTAATAACTGTGTTTCTCACTGTATTTTCAAGTTAGTGTAATAAAGTCTCTCCAGCACATCATCAGAGATCTACAACCTATTCTAGAAGATGACCCCTCATTCTCTCAAGTCTTGGGACATAGACGAGTCCTCGCTTATACACAGCTCCTCAACCTGAAGCAAATACTTCCCAGCAACTACACACCATACAACAGTTACTCTAACCCAGTTACCTATCCCTGAAACAAACCCCATTGAGAACTTTGCTCAATTCAAGTTACACAATGATAAGATGTTACCAAACCATCTACTGAATCAGTCATTCCCCTGCACATCTACCAAAGTCCCTTTCCTATATACATTGGCCAAACTGGCCTGTCTCTACACAAAAGAGAAAATGGATACAAACCAGACATCAAGAATAGTAATATTAAAAAATCAGGAGGGGAGCACTTCAATCTCCCTGGACATGCTATAACAGACATGAAAGTTACCATACCTCCGGGGAGGAAAAAGCTTTAACTCCCCCCCCCCAAAACCTTTAAAAAACAGACTTCAGCATGAAACTGCAGAACTGCAATTCATAGGCAAATTTTACATGATCAGACTGGGTCTAAATAGAGACAGGAAGTGGCTAGTTCATTACAAAAGGTATTTTTTTCTCTTTAAATTGTTCCCACTTTGCTTGGTGGCCACTCACTCCTGGGTCAGTCCACGTCAGCATCTTCTGTGGAGTTGGTCCTAGGCAGTGGATGTGTGCCCACTAGCCACTCAGGGGATGGTACCCCAGTGAGCACTCCCAGCCCTCATATCCCACACCAGGAACTTTCATCCTGCAGGGATTCAGACCCTTCCCAAATCACTGCAGACTCATATACACCAGTGCATCAGTTTTACAAAGAAACTGATATGCAACCAGTCTTTGCTCTAAATTAGGCATCCACATATCCATTCTCTCTCTAAAATCAACATAATTTTAGATAAAAAATACACTAGTTTAGCGATTAAAACATGATTTTAAGTGAGTATATAGCAAACCATTACACAATGAATCAATCAATTATTCAGTCAAGGAGTTAACCACTACCAAATCAAAATAACACACGTTCTAAACTAAAGTTCACTGTTGTAGTCCATTTCAATCTTACCCAAATATGTGGCTGATGATGGTTTTACAGCCTAGTCCTTCTGGCCTTCTGGATTGGCACAAGCTTCGGGAGTTGTTTCAGAATGGAGATCCAACAGCAAAAAGCCCCACACCAGTTTTAAAGTGTGACCTTTTTTTCCTTTCTCCAAATACCCCCTGCTTCCTGGGGTCAGGTGATTCACTTTGTTCAGAAAGGGCAGGTGTTTACAGGCGTTTATTTAGTCTATTGTTATGCACATTTTCTCTGGATGTGCATTTGCAGTCCTGATTACTTGCTCTTACCTGAGCCATGTGAAATGCATCTGGGGAGATATTTTACAGCTGTGCCTATGTATGATGCTGCAGGAAACTGATACCATAATAATAAATAATAAAGTGGCCTAAGATGGGAGAGTACGTGGGGTGGGTTCTGAGTTATTACAGAGAATTGTTTCTTGGATAACTGGCTGTTGAGACTTGCCCACGTGCTCAGGGTTTAACTGATCGCCATATTTGGGGTTGGGAAGGAATTTTCACCCAGGGCTGATTGGCCTGGGCTCTGGAGGTTTTTCGCCTTCCTCTGTAGCACAGGACATGGTTCACCTACTGGTGAATTCTCTGTATCTTAAAGTCCTTAAATCATGATTTTAGGAGGTAAATAACTCAGTCATAGGTTGGTGGCCTATTGCAGGAGTGGGTGGGTGAGGTCTTGAGGCCTGCATTTTGCAGGAGGTCAAACTAGATGATTGTACTGGTCCCTTCTGACCTTAAAGTCTTTGAGTCTATAAGTATCTCATGAAAATTCAAAAAAGATCTTGCATGGCATATTTTGCATTAAACCATACAATTACATTGCAATGGTGAACAAGAAAGTTACATTACAGATCACATTACAGAGGTGGGGGAGGTTGTGTGAAGATGCAAGCCATCACATAACTCCTTCTCATCAGTTGTTATTAATGGGCCACAGCTATACTGTTTGAATTGAATGGACCTTGTTAACTCACGCTTCATCTGCATATATACCACATATACTGCAGTTTTCTTTTCATGCATCTGAGGAAGTGCATTGTAACACAAGAAAGCTGAAAGCTTATGCTTTAATACATTTGTTAGTCTTTATAAGTGCCACAGGACTACTTATTTCTTTTAGTGTGGAGGTTTGCCAAAAAGCCTAAACCCTCCCAGCACATGTTGTCTTCCTATGAGATGCCATTGTCAAATCATAATGATGCTGAACTGGCGATTTCACATTTATTTCTGTGACAGCTCATGATAATGTTACAAAGCTAGACTCATATCTTCACTGCAGGCTCAGGTAGAGGATCCGAAACACTTCACCTGTTTTGATTCAAGATAAATACTATGAGTAGGAACCAATAAGCAAATATTTCCAGAGGAGTAATCATATTAGTTCTAGTTCAGCAACACAAAAAAAGGAGTCCTATGGCACTTTTAAAGATTAACCAATTTATTTATCACATGAGCTTTCTTGGGTAAAATACCTCTTCACTAGACTCTTGAAAATTCAATTTCAAATTTCAAACGTCTGACAAAAAAAATTAAAGGGGATAGAAAGAGAAAAATCACAAATATTTTAAAATATGTTTTCCCCCAAATGTTCTTTCAAATGTTTAAAGTCAAAATGTTAGAGACTGAAATATCAACATTTGTTGCAGCTTTAATACTGTAGTTTCTATTCCTATAGTTCACCATGTAGATAACACCCAATTTCTGTTCCCTAATACTAGCTTTGGGGAATATCTTGCCTAATAGTTTTCTTTACAACCTTAAATTTCTTTGTAATCTCTCCTTAAGGGACCAATATTTTCAAAATCAAAGCCTAGCACATTTTTGCAGTGTTTTTTTCTTTAGGTTAGTGAAATAGTCATACAAAAAGGATTCACAAAAAAAGCATTCTGGTGTTGCTTTTGTCATCTTCTAACTCAATGGAAGAATGCATAGTTCTCAGAAAGGAGTTTGTCCATTCATTTACTATTCTGAAAGAGTATAATCAAGAAACTGAAGCAGTGTCATAAAGGAGTCCCTTTGAAGTTTTGAAAGTGCATTTCATTCATTCTACTTTTCACTTGAAACACTGTTCTTCAGTGCTCATTCCACTGGATAGTTTTCTCTTAGTAAACACAGAGCAAATTTAATATAGCAGTATGTCTTGAACAAACATTTTACAATTAATAAAAAAAGACAGATGTTTTGACTGATTAAATTAATAAATGGGATGGTCTATGTGACCTGAAACACCACTCTGGCAGGAAAATTTGGAGGAAAAAAAATAGATATATTGCTGTTAGTATTACTCCTTTAAGAAATAGTCTGGAGCTCACAGCCATGACAGCCTGAATGCAGTCAAAGAGTATCCTGCTGCACCTTTGGGGCTGGATTATACAAACAGGGAAGATGAGTAAAAGCAAAGAGAGGGCCAGAAGAAGGTTACGCTGCTGCTATGGGTTGCAAACTAGCATGAAGATCCAGAGGATTATCTGGGCATTAGGGATTTTATTTCTAATAATAGTTTTGTTGCTCTGACTCAAGTATCTGAGGTAAGGGCTTTATAAACTATAGGGCCAGTCTAAATGGCTATGTCTACACTTGTTAAGTGGACTCTGTTAAGTCGACTTAACAAGATCAACTTTAAGTCAACTTAAAGTTGATTTTGTTAAGTCAACTTAATGGAGTGTCTACACTTAAAGTCGACTTAAATTGACCTTGTTAAATTGACTTAACAGAGCCTCCAGTGTAGACATATCCATCGACTCAGGCCTTAAGATGACTTAAATCAACTTAATAAGGTCGACTTAAGCCTTAAGTCAACCTTCAGAGGTTGTGTTATTAAGTTGATTTAAGGAAGCACTTAACAAGTCGACTTAAGTTTTCAAGTGTAGACAGAGCCTTGACTCCCTGTTGAGCAGAGAGCCGCAGTTCCCAGCAGAAGGGACCCGCGGCTTCTTTCTTGCCGGGACTTGCGGCTTCCCGGCAGAAGGGACCCGCGGCTCCTTTTTCGCTGGGATCCTCGGGTCCCAACAAGAAGGGAGCCGCACTTCCTTCTTGCTGGGACCCGCACAGGTCCTGGAGAAGAGAGTGCAGGCTGGGGCTCCCTTCTTGCCATTACCCATGCAGTTCCCAGAGAAGGGAGTCCAGCTTTCTTCTCCCTGTACCAGTGTGGGGCCAGAAAGAAGGGAGCTGCTGGGGCTCCCCTTTGGAAGTTCCTCTATCCAGGGAGCGCTGGCGACTGTCTTCTCTGATGCTCCCTGGACAGGGGATCCCCGGAGGATCCCCTATCCGGGGAGCACCAAGGAAGACAGCAGCCAGAGGCTTCTGGGACAGGGGAGCCCTGGGGAAGAAGGCCTCCAGTGGCTCTTTTCCCCCGGAGCCCCTGGGGCTGCCTTGTCCCCAAGCTGCAGGTCCATTCCCCCAGCCCTAGGTCGACTTAAGGAATTAAGTCAACCTAAGGCATCCACACCAATGTTAGGTCAACCAAGACCTTAACTCAACCTAAGAGGCGGTAGTTATTAAGTCGACTTAAGAACATTCGTAAGTCGATTTAATGAAAGCCTGGTGTGGACATGGAGTAATTTAGCATTCTTAAGTTGACCTAAATTGCTAGTGTAGACATAGCCAAGTCAACTTAACAAGCACCCAGAATGGACACAGAGTTCTGTTGGTCGACTTAAGCATCCTTAGGTTGATCTAAGGCACTAGCGTAGATGCACCCAAAGAGTTTTACAACTCCTTAGTTGAGTTTACCAGGTTTAAAAATGCTTGCAATTCACTGTAGGGCACTGACTGAACATTTACCATGAATTCCGGAGCCTTCTTTCAAAGCCAACTATATTTGGTGTGAAGTGAGTTGGGCCAGTCTATTGTTCATGTACATGCATTGCTGCTGCAGATTACTGTGGAAGTCTTTCAACACCTATCCCACATTGAAGTGCAGACGACTATTATTGACCTGTCTCTTGCTCTGGGTCAATCCTATTCACTCCAGGATTCCAGTTTATCACAAAAGCTGTAATATTCCAGAAGCCCTAAAACATAACTCAAGCATACTTAGAGTCCCACTATAACCATAGAGCTCACTGCCATCTCAGGAGACGCACGACTACAGGAAATGCTTGTGTCTAACCATTGGAATAAAGACCTTTTTGTGGACGTTGCTAAACAGATGTCTGAGAGGCCATGATCAGGAGGCTGAAGAGTTCCAGGTAAAGAGCAAATAGCTCTGGATCACCTACATTAAAGTCCAGCGTGGGCATTTAACCTAGTCTATTTTTTGAGTTGCTGCACAGGGTTTTACAAAACCATGCAACCCACCAGCCCCGGGAATCTTATGCAGCCTTCTCCTCCACTACAAATATGACCATCAAGAATCATTAGAAGAAGAGCATTTGAAGGCCATGAAGAAATCTAGAATTTCTTTAGAACTCAGGATTCTGATATTGGCTATGATAAGTCGGGTGTAAATCCTGACTTGCAGCATCCAATCCAAATTCCCTGTGAACAACCCAGACAGGAACCAACCAGTCTGATCATATGAAGGGAATCTTGACATGCAAGATTGTTTTAAAAAATATAATTTAAATTTTAGTTTTTATTATACAATACTCCCATGCTAAATTCTGTTCCAAGTGCCCCTTGGCTGCAGCAACTGTAGATGCATGTAAGCTAGAATCCTTTCTGAGTCTGAGGTTTCTCCCTCCCTTCTTTCCTCAGCCTATACTTTCTATTTGCATCCCCCAAAATAAAGGTTACTTAGGACAAGCAATCAATCTCCCTCTCATGTATCCCTGACTTTACCAACCATTTTCAGGACCACTCCATGGAAGACACATGCCCATATACCTATTTTCCACTCCCTCAGGTGCTCTGCATGTTGTATGCACCCTTGTGTAAATTCTATTCACCATCTCAAAATGGCAGCCAGCACCCTGATGCAGCCACACCTTCTATCTTCCCATGGTTCATTCAAATGATGTAAATATTTTTTTGTGTGTGAGTGCAAAAGTTATGCAGATAGTGGTTGCAGGAAAAAAAATGATTAGTGTTCTCACTTTACATGAGATAGACATTGACTCTGCATGACCATAAAGTTACAACAGGAATAGCTCTCCCCTAAGTACCCTGTAACATGCTTTGTTACAGACTAGTAACAGTGAATGCTTCAGGCAATCATTGCAGTAACCTATCAATTTTATACTGCACTTTCTACCTGTCTGCAGGAGAGATAAAGCAAAATCTAACAGCTAAGAAATTGCTCAATTTTTGTATAGGAGGTAAC
Organism: Pelusios castaneus; assembly: GCA_007922175.1. Taxonomy (NCBI): domain Eukaryota; kingdom Metazoa; phylum Chordata; order Testudines; family Pelomedusidae; genus Pelusios; species Pelusios castaneus. The sequence continues at coordinate 5,836,194 of ML685903.1, forward strand.
TGAATGTCCATTTCTCTCTCCATCCCCAGAGAAGTTCATGATTCCTTTCCATTCCTGCAGCATTTATGGGGAAACTATCCTGATGACTAACTTTATAGCATATATCTCACTGGTCAGCCCTTTGTCCTTTTGAATAAGTGTAATATCTTCTAGCATCAGGACAGCCTAAAGAGGATGAATAGATGATTACTCTACAACTCACTCCACAATTCACCCCACTTAGCCCCCTGATGCCATATAAGCACCTCCATGGCTGTCTAATATCTTGTCAGATTAAAGGAGACATGACAAAGTAGGTCCATCAGTGGTGCTTAGCAATGGTGTGAGAAAATTGGTGCTGATGCATGAGAAGCAAACCTTTCCACAGTGGTTACAAGTCAATTCATTACATGTAAGTTGAGGAATACTCTGCTTCCTGTCTCACCTGTGGGCCTCAGCCTGTGCTTTCTGCAGTAACAGCTTCTTCACACTGAACAATAGGGGCAGGATTTTCCCAGTTGTTAGTGGGAATGCTGAATTTCTTGAGGCCCTGCTTGACCTTGTTGCTATATTGGAGCTTTGGTCTTTCTCTATGTTGCAGGCAGTACTTAAGTTGGCCATAAAACACAGCCTTTGGCAGACAGTCTTGAGGCATGTCCCACTAAGTAAAGCTTGTAAAGCTAAGTAAAGCATAGTCTACATAAACTGTAGTCTGGTTCACTCAAGGTTCTTTTTTTGCTGATCTGTTAGCCCCAAGTAACGCCAAGCATTTTTTTAAGACAGCACCCCCAATGTATTGCAAAAGTGCAAAGCCAGATCAAGAACATAATTCTCAATGTCTTTTACCTCCTTGGCTCCAGGCACAATAACAAAGGCAAATAGCATATGTTGCAAAGACAAAAATCCTAGTGAACTCACTTTTAGTTCCCCCAAGTCTATGGCACTGTACTGGCCAGTCCCTCAAGAAATGGGGATACACAGTGGCTAAGGGACTAGCAAACTGAAGAAAACAGTATTTGCATGGCAAAACATCCACAGATATCATTATAGAGTTCAAACCACACACATCCCAAAAACCAGAGAGATAGAAGCAGTATCTAAGGACCAAAAGGAATCTGTAATAGAAATTTTCAGGCAAATTATTGCTGTGGTAAAGGACTGTGTGGCAGTTGCCAGGGAAAGCACCCCTGGCCAAAGGCAGTACAGAATAAGACAAGAAGATACAGAGCAATTCAGTGCCAAAATGCCCTGTTGCCCACAGGACATGTTACTATTAGGGCAGCAGATGATACAGCAATGCAAACCAACAATCAGGTTATGTTATGCAGTCTCTGGACAATAAAGGCTACTGAGGACATCAAGAATTCCTTTCCTGGACCAATACAACACTATACTCAGGGGCCACTCACCTCCCAGCCCTAGACCAGAGCATTGGAATAGTGGTAGCTGGCACCTCAACTCATTTGAGTCCTACATTGCCCTTAGTAACTTGGGACTCCATCCCAGAAATCCCATTAACCAGAAGAAACAGAGCTAACAAATATATTTGTCTGTAACTTTCAGCCCCACCTCCAACACTGGGTTGCTGCACTTTACTGTTTGTTTCACTGGTGGTTTACAGAAATAAAGTTCTTTGTAGGTTGCTGAAGGTTGTTTTAATATAGTTTCAGAATTAAAAGCCATTGTTTCATTTTTGTATTATTGAAAATGTGTCTGTTACATAATAGATCATTTAATAATAAAAAACATTATAATATTGTTCATAAGGAGCTGACCGTTCATTTTACAAATAAAATAATAAAGTTTGGTTTTACTAAAATAAGTGGGCAAAGACAAAAGGTACAATAAGTATTGCCACAACACTGCACTTCCACTACCCACTGAATTAAACAAAATCATCTAACTGACTCCTGTTTCCACCTTTCACAAGTTAACAGCTAGAGGTATGGCTGCACAATTTCAGGCCTGACACTCAAAATAAGAGCTATAGGTATCCAGGACAAGATTACTCTCGCTGTTTGCATTTTTCATTCAACATCATGCTGGCTGTTCAAACCACTGAGAAAGTCTCTTCATCTCAGCCTCCCATCCTTCACTAAATCTTCGTCCTTTATTCTCACAAATATTGGCAAAAGACAACATGTTGTTATAATCTTTTGTATGTTTTTAATGTTGTTTCTAACCTACTGCACAGTGTCATCTCCCTTCAAATGGCCAAGTGTACTCTCCAATACCATTCTGAAGCTACTGAGGTGATAGCTCTTTCTTTCCATCCAAACAATCTGTGAAAGGCTACATTATCCAAGTCACCCAGGATAACCAGAGCAATGTCCACACTATTGATGGCCATAGTGTTCCTGGAGGCAAAAAGTCCTTTCTTCATATAGGTAAATAGAGCTGACTACTGGAAGATCATAACAACATGGACCCTTCTACACCACCCAGCATTTATGTCTGTAAACCATGGTGGATGAAAAAACTCTTCATCCCTGAGAAAAATATTCTTTTTTGTTTTAAATATATTCTGAAGCCTGAGGAGGTGGAAGGAATAATATGCATATAGGTCCTATCAATTGTTCCAATAAAACTTGTGAACTTTGCATGCAAAACCATCAGTAATCTCCTGAGCATTATCAAGCTTTAAAGCCCCTTTGCAACACTACTTTTTCCAGGGCATCAGACAACAGCAAGACAATGATTCCCTTTCCCCTGTTAGATATTTCCAAGCCAAATTGTTTCCAAATGATCCATAGCATTCAAGACGGTCAGCTTCCAAATGGCTGCAGTGACCTGCTAGTCCATGGGCATGGGACACTGCTTGTTAATATGTTGTTGATTTACTAGCAGGTTTAGTACAACATATGCTCAAAGAGGTAGTCTTCCCCCTCCTGAATTCTCTCACGCTTTCTGAGCTCAGAAATTATGCTTCATGCTATGAAACTGCTCCAGAAACCAGCTGGCTACTATCAGTTGCTCCGCATCTTCCTCTTCTTCCATGTCTGTATCTTAGGTCCATAACTGCTGAAGACTTTTCTGCTACTGCTGCCTTTTCTACTTAATAATGTGGCACAAGAAATCCCAAACCTAGTTCCTCTGGTTTTGTATGCTGAAATACAGTTCAAGGTACCCTTACATAGTGAAGATTGCTGGTATATCAGAAGAGATCATTGTTGGATCCACACTGCCAATAGCAATTTGAAAATGGCACTAGCCCATCCTTAAAGAAAGAACAGGGTGGAGACAGATGAATCATGGGATTTAATAAAGGCAGTGAAGGAAAGCAATTTGTCATACCCTCAGAAGGCCACACTTTCACTATGCGGCAAATTGCTGCCATGTGTACATAATGCTGTGCATTCACAGAGGGCAATCCTCCGATGTGCACACTATGGCTATGTCGACACTTGTTAATTTAAGTCAACTTTGTTAAGCCGATTTAGCATGTCTACAGTCAAAAATTAAGTCCACTTAAAGAGGACCCTGTCAAATAGACTTAGAGAATCCACACTGGATGCCTAAGTTGACTTGGAGGGGCTAGATGGACCTGGGACTGGTCCACAGTGGCAGGGGGGGCACCCTTTGCCAATTTCCAGGGGGCTCAGCATTTGCAGGACAGGGACACTGGCAGGGCATAGGAGCAGGGTGGAAGCCTGTGGGGGGGCACGCCAGACTCTGCCTGTGCCAACCATCCTGGCAGGGAGGACAGTGGGGCAGCCCTGAATCCCTTTAAATCGATTTAAAGTCAATGTAGGGCTAATCTGTGTCTACCCTGGCTAAATCAACTTAATAAAGTCAATTTAGCCAGTAAAGTCGACTTTAAAGTAGGTTTTATAAAGTCAACTTTAATTTTCCTTAAGTTGACTTAAGCTGCTGCTTAAATTGATTTAAGGAAAATGTAGTGTAGATGCAGATTAAATTAAATCGACTTAAACAAGCTTAAGTCGACTTAATTTGTAAGTGTAGAAACACCCTATTACTGCAGCTTGCATACCATGCATTACCTAACAAACATGCAGCACAAGAGCTACAGATTGAAGACCCTGGGGAGATAAGCCCTTAGGGTACATCTACACTTAAAAGTTAGGTCAATTTAAGAAGACTTAAGTTGATCTAAACTACTCTGCATCCACACTGGACTTTCCTTAAATCGACTTAAGCATTTCCTTAAATTGACTTAAGGAAAAGTTAAGTTTGACTTAATAACATTTCATTTTAGGTCAAGTTAACACTTATAAGGTCGATTTAAGCCAGTGTGGATGGGGATTAGCGCCTATGTCGACCTTATTAAGTCAATTTAAAATGTTAAGTCGACTTAATAAGGTAAAAAAGGGGCTATGTCTACATTAGAAAAGTTACGTCGACTTTTGTTAAGTCAACTTAATAAGGTTGACTTAACTTTTCTAGTGTAGACATAGCCTTAGTTAGTTTGCTTCTTCCATGACATGATGTATACCTAAAGGGAAAATGGTGTCTGCTTCCTAGAACAATAAGAGAACTAAGAACTGTGCTAGCCAATGTCAGTTTGGAGGCCTTCTTAAAAGGGACATATTTTTGTTAGTTCAATTCCCCTTCTCCCCTCAGATCCTGTACAATTACAAAGCCCTTCATTTATTTGTAATTTACAAGGGTTTTTCTTCATTGCAATTTATTTGCTCAAGAATTATTAGTGAATACATTTTTAGTGTTTCACCACGGCAATAAAAAACAGTTTAGTTCAATAAAACATCATGATAGTGAGTACTTAACATGAATGAAAGCACTCCTTAATACCCCATTTCTGAGATGTTATAAAACACAGTCAGATCATGCTGCATCCTAATAGAGCACTTCATGCTTTCATTTGAAATATAGTGATATGGTGTGATTGAACCCAACAGAATTCAACTTAGTCCTTTTAGAACTTGCTTGAGAAGCTAATTTCTTCTCTTTAATGCTTTTTATCAATCCAGTAAAAGGTATTGTCAGTTCAAGTAATTAATTCCAGGTTCATTTTATCATAGTGCCTATCAGCACCAGCATCTTATAATATTTATCCTACAAGCAAATGAAATATTACCCTGACTACCTAAACTTTTTTCTCATGAGACACAATTTATTGTTTGTGGAATTAGGATCTTCACAATATAGGAAAATATGTTGTTTTTCATGTACTACCATACAATGGCTCAAAGACATTCTAAATAAAATACCAGTAGAAATATGTTCTTGCCCATGTGTAACAAGAACAAATGTTTGTGTAATTTAATATGAATAAGGGATAATAAGGCTTCAACATAACTACAAGCTTTTGACACATCTGGGAATTAAAAGATGAATACACAGTGTGTATATACAGATTTTCTCAGAAACTATCTACTTTAAAATTTTAATTCTCTGTAAGATTTCCTTCTATGTTGCCAACCACAGACTTCTATTTCTAATAGTGAATGTCACTTCAAGTTGCTGAGAGATAAGGAATTCATCTCAATGGTCATTTATAAAAACACTGAACTTGTTTCATCACATTAAATACATCAGCACAAAGCAATTTTACACACTGCTGGTTTGCAAAAAGCACACTAGCATATATTCTATTCTATTCAACAATATGAAGGGGGCGGGGGAATATCAGCTGCCTCTTTCTTTCCTTTGTAATTAATATTGAAAATTTGAGTATGTTTTAACTCATTGCCACAAGACCATCAAGTGTCTGACAAATTCCTATGGTAGGTTGTTTTAATTGCATATTTTCTAACGGGGAAAAAATTCTGCGAGAGACATGTAGACATCTTATTTTCTTTACGATCCAAGAGAAATAAAGTATATACAAAAGCAATACAGTTTTCATAGTCTGTTCTTGCGGTGAATTCATGACACAGAAAGAATACATTTGTAGTAGAATTTGTAATGTTTATAAGTGTGAGTATATATAATCTCACTGCTTTTACTAGTTGATTATGGAGATGAATTCCTTGTGTCCCTGGTACTTTAATTAAAATTCATAGAAACAGAAGTTTGTTGTGTCCACATATATTTGTATGCACATCCATGTGCCTGCGCACACGTGCGCATGCATGCACATACGCGCACACATGCACACACACACACACACACACACACACAGAAGCCATTGTATTCTGGTGGTACATTTCAAAATTCTAGTCTCAAATTACACTGTTTTAAATCCAAATTAATTTAATTGAAACCACTGGAGTCTTTCCAGATTTACTGCAGTATGACACCCACAGAGGCAGTGGCCACTTTATAGCTCTATGTGAACAACCTCAGCTCACATTCATTGACTTGGCAGAGTTTAAAGAATACACCACATTTCAGAGTCAAGGTGGGCTTTATTATCAAACAGTTAATTCTGCACTGTTCCTGGTAGAATTATGGCTTAATATCAGAATAATTAATTCCACATTCCTGATCACTAAACTAATTCATAGAAAAGACAGACAAGAAAAGGAGAAAGGGGGGGAGAAGTTTTATTCCAGTGAAATATGGACAAGTTTGTTAATCATGGTATGGAGGATTCCTGAACACAAGCATCTTTGCTATTCCTCCCATACTGCACTATACATGATGGAAAAAAACATCCCAGCAATATCTGTAAGGCCATCACTTCATCCTCTTCCAGATTACTCTTAAAAACTTGCCACTGCCAAAAACTTTAGTAAATTCTAATCTGAAAATTATAATTAAATTATAAAAAAAAATATAACTAAACATAAATATAACTGAACTGGAATTACTACAACTACTGCTACACACTGGTATAATTGACCTTTGATTTGTGCACTGAGCTACTGTGTCCTAAAAATTCTATTGCTGTCTCTTTCCTGCCTACCTGTTTGTCTCACACATCTCTTTGGGTTTTGGGTAGTCGTTTTTTAGATGTTTGACCAGTGCGTAAAATAGTAGGGCTCGAAAAAGGTGTCTTTAAATAGTAGATAGTTCATAACACAGTGGTGTAAATTGCCTTATGCAGATATGTTGTATAATTACCATCTTCCATTATTATTAGGTGCATCAACCTTTCAACTGCTATTTCTAGATATTACATCACATGCTAAATTCTTGATTATTTGTCATTGTGGAAGTAATTCAAAGGAATGACTAATAAACATCAACTTCCTGTCTTCAAATGAGGATATAAATTTCCAGAATACCTGTCAGCCCAACCTATCTATAGTATAGGGTTTGGTTTTACCTCTCCTTGTAAAGTTATACCCTGAACGCTTCTGGAAATTAACAGGACCAAACTCTGTAAGAAATTCTACATGAATGAATTCTGTCATGTTACTGAGAATCAATTCCTTCAGAACACTAATATTGGTCCTTAGAGTTGAAATCTAGATTCAGATTTGAATCATTTGGGCCTATTACTGCTGAAGCATAAATTAAAGGAAATCAAATGGGATTATATATGTGCTGTATGCTGAAAAGGAAAAGAAACCATAACTGCATAAATTTAGACAAAAGAGTCTTGTGGCACTTTTAAAGACTAACAGATTTATTAATCGCATGAGCTTTCGTGGGAGAAAATCCCACTTCGTCAGACGCTTTGAAGATAGGAAAGTTACAGAGTGGGAGGAAATTAAATGCAGGGGAGTGTATGACATAGCATCAGGTCAGGCTGTAACAGCAAATCAAAGTAGGTGTTAGGATTCAAAACACTGGGGAACAACACATAGAGGAGTGTTTTGAATCCTAACACCTACTTTGATTTGCTGTTACAGCCTGACCTGATGCTATGTCATACACTCCCCTGCATTTAATTTCCTCCCACTCTGTAACTTTCCTATCTTCAAAGCGTCTGACGAAGTGGGATTTTCTCCCACGAAAGCTCATGCGATTAATAAATCTGTTAGTCTTTAAAAATGCCACAAGACTCTTTTTTCTTTCTACAATAGACTAACACGGCTACCCCTTTGGAATTTGACTGCATAAATTTAGGTTACGAGCATGCAGGTAAGTATTGATTAGTTAAAGAACCCTAGTATCACAGTAGGCAAATGATCTTCTACGGATTTCAGTAAGTTTTGAATTTGTTGAGTTGTTTTGGTTTTTTTACAAAAATAAATGAGAAGGGTTATTTAATTTAGAGCAATAAAACCAGATTTTTAAATACTGTCTGAAAAACTTTGTTTTAAAAATAAAAACATACACTAAGAAAATGTATAAATACACCTCATTAAATGGAGAGACTTCATATTATAATTTTTAGAAGGAAAATATTGGTCAGATATTCATTAAAAAACTTCTAATCCTGTACTCTCAAATAAGAAACAGTATCAGAACATGAACAGAATTTCAAGACAATTACAATGAGAAAGCATTTGATGTTCTAAATTTTAATCTGTTATATTAAATTACACACTTTTGGTTTAAACTTCCTATCATAACATAGCATAGCAAGCCTTTATCAAGATAGTTGGCTTCTCAATATAACACTGAGGATTTTAATCACAATGTCATTTACTAGGAGCTGATTATGGCCACAAATTACACAGTGTAATAGCTTTTCTCAGCCTGGCTCATCTGTCTATTAGCATTGCAGATGGCACCCTTAGGAATCTTTGTAAATATTGAAACATTCTGTGTCTTGGTGCTCATCAATAGCTGTTAAATTAAGGTACCTCCCTCTGAGACACTGCCACATTTACAGTCAATAGAAGCATTCTGCTGGTATAAGAGATGGGATAACAGGCAGGATGTTGACGGTTAGGGCATTGCATCATTGGAAATCACTTCCTGGCTTGATAAAAAATTGCTTGATGGCCTTAATCTTAAGTGAATGCTGTAAACCCTATCTATTCTATCTCATCCACAAGGAGAAGGCTGTCAAGTGAGGTGGGGTAGTGGTGTTTGTGCTGGGACTCTTGGAATGGGGCTAAATGTTATAACATGATCAAGCTTCATAAGCTTATAGTAGGGAGGATATGATAAGACTGTGTATAATGGCAGGTAGCCAATCCTTGATTGCTAGTAGCAAATATCTCAAACAACTAGTGATGTCACACTTGATGAGGACGACTCTGAATTACTACCAAGAATTCTTTTCCAGGTGTCTGATTGCTGAGTCTTACTCACATGCTCAGGATTTAGCTGATTATTATATTTGAGGTCAGGAAGGAATTTTCCCTCAGGTCAGACTGACAGAGAGACTGGGAGTTTTTCCACCTGTTCCTGCAGCATGGGATATGAGCCACTTGGAGGTTTAAACCATGTAAATTATGTAGTTTCTATAACATGAAGTCTTTAAATCATGAGTTGGTGACTTCAGTAATTCAAGCAGAGGTTATGGGTCTATTATAGGAGTGGGTGGGGGAAGTTCTGTGGCCTACTGTGTTCAGGATGTCAGACTAGATGATCATATGGTCCTTTCTGACCTTAAAGTTTATGAGTCTATGTTGTTGCCAGAGTATTTGATATGAAGGCAATTGCTAGGTCTGTTGTGTTTCTAAAATGTGTTTCTAAACTATTGCCTAGTGTCTCTGAAGTTTTGAATAGGCATTATCTTATTGCAGTGTAATACCAGCATGTAAATAAATGAATCTGAACTAATTATAGCACCTACTGAACTAATTATAGCATTACAGAATTTTTGACAGTTTCAAATATTCTGAATCAGAGTTCATTATCTGAAACCTAACAAAATTGCTTCTGGTTTGGCTTGTAAAATACATAGTACATTGATGGAGGTCAAGAAATTAATTTAGTTGATATAATTAGAATAGATCGTGATGAAGTCACAAGTGAAATCTAATTTTGTGGCTTATATTCCTCTTTCCCACAATTCATAAAACCAGTGAACAATCTGAAAGTAATTCAACATGATTGTCAGATATTTTTCAAGAAAGCCCAGGAGTAAAATATCAGAAAGGCTACAAGTCAGGCCCTAAAAATATTATGGATGGAGGCTTGTATAAAGCCTGAATGATTGGCTCTCCACAGAAATATCAGTCCTTCCTTTTGAGGAGCATTTCTTTCAATCACAAAAACAAATATTCAGAATCTGTTTGGTTGCAGTGCATTTTCTGTGATCATAATGAAAAACATAAAGCAATTTCATCAATATGAACAAGGTGAGGTGGTTAACTCCGGGGTTAGCTTTTAGGAATCCCAAAGGGTTCACAAACATTTCACCAAGCTCTGTCTTAGCACTTAGTGATCATTCCACTGTTAAACGGGCAATGAAAATCAACATAATGAAATAGAAAGGAATGAGCAAATATCCCTTTTTCTGCAACTAAGGGATTAAAAGTCCTTTGCTGGTTGATCATTATCTTACAAAGGGCGTTTAAAAATGCATTTATATAAAGAAAACGAAGGGTTGGGTGTAAATAAAGAGATTTAAGTTTTCTATGATGTTTACATGAGGGGAATATAATTTAAAGCTACAGAGAAACAATTTAAAATAGATATGTGATTAAATAAACAATTTAGGGACAAATAAATGGGAGTAGAATTTGCTGCAAAGAAGGAAAGCTAAATTATGTCTTTGGATTCCAAGAGCTGTCCTTACTCAGCTAAATCTCCTTTTGAACATAAGAACAAATACCCAGGAGAGGAATAAGAGAGATATATCCCCTGTAGCAATTTTTGTTTCCATAGATTACTTCCCTTCCTCAGCCCCTTCCCCTTCCCCAGGGGAAAAAAAGGGATCAGGGAAGATTCCTTTTTAGGTAGTTTCTCATTTCCAGTCAGGCACTTCGCAGGTAAATGATCTCAGTGTATATCCACTCAGGCAAATAAAACTTCCAGCAGGAGACACCTGACTCCCATTGATTTAACCAGATTCCCTTGCCCTTCACCCTCATTTGTAAAGAGGGAAATGAAGATCCTCACTGTTCCCATTCTTCCTGATCTTGGAATCTTTGCCTCCATGGGACCTCTTAAGAGGGGTATCAAAGACTGGATCCTCAGACAAGGGAAGGAAGAATCTTCCTCTTTCTACCATTGCTGAGTTCTAACAGCAGTGAAAATAAATATGCTGCCTCAATCTTTGCCACTTCTTGTGGACACAGGAGAGTTATGAATATCATCACTGGGTTCACCACCAGGACAGTGGGTGCGTGGCAAATCAGGGATAGCTGTGTGGTTCTTTTCCACTAATGTGTCAAAGCTGTATGTTACATATAGGGAACTACTTTTGTCAGTGAATCCCTCTCCACCCTTTCTTTACCTTCAGAGTACATTTATTCAATAATTCTGGATTTGTGCAGTGAGAGTACATGGCAAAATCTCCAAGAGGCTTCATATGTAATGAATGTGCATATAGGCCCATGGAGTAGTAGATGTGAGCAAAAAGGTACCCCATAATATGATGGGTATTAGGTAATGCGGTAGTGGGGATTTGAATGTGTTGTCCATAGCTATGTCTACACTGAAAAATTTAGGTCGACTTTACCAAGTCAACTTAGAGAGTCCACACAGGACTCTTAAGTCGCCTTAAACCTGGCCTTACTAAGTCGAATTAGACAGTCTATAATAGACTCTCTAAGTCGACTAGTTAGGTCCAGGGAGAGGTGAGGCTCCTTTGGAGCCTCGACTCCCCAGGCTAGGAGGGCTTATCCTCGGGAGTGGGGGCTGGCTCTCCGGAGGCATGAAGCCTGGAGTGGTCTGGAGGAGAAGGGAGCGCGGAGCTTCCTTCTGGCCCAGACTCCTCGGCTCCCTTCGGGCCTGGACCGCTCAGGTCCTGGGCAGAAGGGAGTCCCACACTCCCTTCTAGCTGGGACCGAGGGGTCCCAGGGAGCTCCCTTCTAGCGGTTCCAGGGAGAAGGGAGCCCCACCCTCTCCTCTGGCCAGGTCCCCGAGTGGTCCCCGCAGTCTTGGTCAGAAGGGATCACGGGACTCCCTTCTCTCCGGGACCCCCGCAGGTCCCGGCCAGAAGGAAGCGGGTGGCTCCCCTCTGCCCGGGACCCTCACAAGTCCTGGGAAAAAGGGAGCCACAGCTTTCTTTTTGCTGGGACTGGCAGGTCCCAGCAAGAAAGAAGCTGTGGCTCCCTTATTGCCGGGACCCGCAGGCCTCCCAGCTAGAAGGGAGCGTGGGGTTCCCTTTTTGTGGGGACCTCAGCAGTCCCAAGCCAGAATGGAATCCTGTGGCTTCTTTCTGGCTGAGACCATGCTTCAGCTGCTGGGGAGACCCGGGGGCTCCCGACCAGCTGGAGCGCTGCCGTGCCAGCAATTGCTGGCATTTCAGCAGCTGGGGAGCCCCAGAGGTTTCCCAGCAGCTGGAGCAGCACTGTGCTGGCAATTGCCAACCCTCCAGCTGCTGGTAAATGTCCGGGGCTCCCCAGCTGCCGGACCGCTGGCAATTGCCGGCATGGCAGCGCTCCAGCTGCCGGGGAGACCCCAGGCCTCCCCAGCTGTGGGAGCACCGGCAACTGCCGGCACTGCGCTCCAGCTGCCAGGGAGCCCCCGAGGCTCCCCGGCAGCTGGAGTGCGGTCCCAGCCAGAAAGTCGACTTAAGAAGTGTGGACTTAATAAGTGCCAAGCCTAACTGATCTTTAGTTTCTTAAAATAAGCATATTTCTAATTTCCCCACTACTTTCCTAATTGATGTGAGTTATAGTTTCATAGCACTTAAGGCCAGTAGGAATAGTAAATCATCTTTCCGACCTCCTAAATATCATCCAGATACCTCTACATTGAGTTAGATTAAAGCATTTATATGCTAGGACACTAAAGTGTTATGTGCCAGAGGCAAAGAACAGAAAAGACTGAGTCCTGAGGCCCAGTCAGTGGCTGAAAATTGATTGACTGAGATATACATAGAAAATCCCACTAAGAGATCTATGGCCCATGCTGCTGAGGAAGGCAATAAACTCCAAACTTCCTGTCAGTCCGACTTGAGGAAAATAACTTCCCAATGTCAAATTGGTCAATCAATTTGACACAAAGCATGTGAGCAATTCACACCATCAGGCATCTATGAAGGGTATTAGTATATCAATCTTATTGTTTAACTAGTTTCTTCAGTAGACACTTCAACTATGTTTATATTATTCCTCTTCTAAGAATGTGGAAAAAGCCACCTTCAATTTCTAATGGAAGAGTAAAAAACATAAATTGGAATAATAAAAATACATAGAGCCATTTTAAAATAATTGAATAATGACTGCTAAACCTATAGCAAAATCCATCATCCTATTTTACTCAGCTAAACAGAATGTTGCTGTCAGATGTCAAACGCTGATGTTCAGAATGGCAACATTTCTTAAAAAGACTGAATTACTCTTGAACTTTCTTGACAAATCCCTAGAGGACCTGTAATCCACAAATGCTGTTTATACCTCTTAAAAAAGATAAACTGGAATGAATTATTTCATAATAGGCAAACATACACACAAAAAAAACCCATTGTCCATATGCAATAGTCCTCATTAAAGATTAGAATTCAAGTGTCTACTGGGACACATGGGTCAAAATTAAATTATTTTATGTAGCTATATTTCTTTATACCTGCTGAAAATATGGTGTATGACATGAATTTAGAGGAATTGGAGAAATATGATGGAAAAAGCTTTTTTGAATTCAGACAAATGAGTTAAAATAATTAAAATGGGGCAAGAGGTTGGAGGAATGTGGAAAGGACCAATCTCAAAATGAATTACCTTCAGTAATTCTTTATTTAGCCTGCCACCAGTCCCTATGAAAAAAAGATGTTTGCACATGGAGCCCAAGTTTCAGTTATTTATCACATTTTCAGTATATTAACAGTTATTTAAATGTAGAGCTATTGTAGTGTTTGCTACAATCCAAGGATCCTGTCTATTTCTTGTGGTTTGAGATTTCTTTACAAATATGAAACTCATACTAGAGCTTATAATGTACACAAAACTTTCAAAATCACCTGTATCTGACTAGGATTTGCATCCATACACACAGATACCTGCCTGCAGTTTTACTTGCTGCTAACATTAAAGCTGCGGAAAGGCAGCTGGGTTGATCTGAGTTTTGCTTTGAAGTGAAAAATTCATTTGAACCTGAAACTCAAAGTAAAATTCCTGGGGTACAAAAACCCATATAAATTAAATCCAGGGCAGAAATTTTAGAAAATGACTTTGAATAATTTAAGAGAGAAGACTGCCCTGGGAATGACACAGGGACTCAGAGACTTCTGCCAGTGGAGACTGGATGAGCTGCAGATTCAAGATGACATATTTCAACTCAGTGTTAGGAGGCTGATTATGGATCATCTTCCATAAACTGATTTAAAGAGAAGACAAGATGGAAAGTGCTACCCATCAGATCTCCATAACAAGCAACAACATAAATGTAGAAAAGGAACAGTAGCTATTTTAACCAGGCACTTGATCCTCCAGGTACACTGGAGTTCATGGATGTATATATATGCTTAAAGGTACGCATGTACTGAAGTGCTTTTCTGGACTGGGGCCAGAGGGCTCAGCACATTGCAGAATTGAGACCCAGGGGAAAGAGGAACCCATGAACCTTTCTTTGATTAGCTTGTGGATTAATCCAAGCACAGTAGTAAGATCATCTCTCTTGAAAGGCTGGCAGAAGCAAGGCAGATAAAATAGGAAATAGGGGGGAAACCCTAAATGAGTATCAGGAAGAACAAAATTAACCATTAAAAGTGAAGAAAAATAAATATATCATAGGACCTGTCAAATCACTGAAGAAAAAGAGAGGAAACATGCATTATGCAATGCTCAGTAAAACCAAGATGTGAAAGAACAAAAAAGGGTGCAATAAAATTTCAAAAACAAGATAGAGAACTAAGAGGAAAGGTAAACAGAGAAAAAATTATTCCAAACCAGTCAAAGTAGTTTTGATGACTTTTTTTAATACTATAAAGAAAATATAGCTTCAGCAATCTGGTCAGCATTTTAAATATCTATGAATATTGTTAAATATTTGCTTACTTAATATATTACTAGAGCCAAATGCACTTAATCTCATAAAATCATTAAAACACATGCCTACAGAGAATTTAGTGATGGATCTCAGTCTATAATTTTGCCTTCCCAATGTTTACTTGTGCACATTTTCTACAGCATTTAATGTATTGTTCCTTACTTCTAGAAGTCAATTTACAAAAGTATCAATGCACTAGCAAGAAATAAATAGGGAGAAGCTAAAAAAGGGATATGGAATTATGGTACAATCTAGCAAGAGTAGTAAATGAACTAGGACATTTTCAAAATTAAGTTTCTCATATGCATTTATTTTTACCTTGAAATTAATAGTTAAGTTTGCAAGTATAGTGGTCAGTGAAGATACAGAAGTGAAATAATGATATTAAATATTAAAATCTTAACCAGTATATTGCCGGGTAATAGTTACAGCGACTATGCAAAGGCTTCTCTAATATTTGCCCATAGTGTGATGGAACAGTGTATCTCCTCTGCATCCATTACAAGAAAGCATTCTGAATCAACTGAAACTGTGTATGTATTTTTACAATCTCTTTATGTAAAATGTATTTTTAAAAACTACATTTATGGTGAGTTAAAACACCCAATGAAAGTTTTATTCACTCCTGAATAATAGCAATGTTGAATGCATAGCCTGTTACTTTTAAATATTATACATTCACAGCAAGAGTAAAAAGGTAAAATGATCTTATGGAGATTAGAAACAGGTGCAAATATATTTGAAATATAGCAATTAAACAAATGATAAGCATCGATTTAGCTGCAGGTGACATGAAGTAGAAGGTAATGCACTGTAATAATTTTCAGCACTGTTGGTTTATAACTCTTTTGTGTATCTATTATAGCAAACAAGAAATTTCAAAATGTGTAATTCCTAAGAAACAGCTTAGGCAGAACTCCAGGAAGCGAGTTCAGCAGATTTTAATGAGTTGTAAAACAAAACCCCCTGCTGTAACTAATTTGTAGTTAAGACTCCTTTCACAAAAACAATCTGTTTCTTCATTTACAATGAAATTGCTACTGCAAAATCAAAAACAGCAGAATCTCACAAACACCAGTGAACAGAAATGCTAAACTAGTGAAGGATTTTGATGTGGCATAGATACATTGTTTTTAGAAGAAAATGTAAAGTTAAAAATACATTCATTTCACCTTGTTTAGTAAAAGTTACATAATCATGTTCTGCTTGCTTGGCAAATCATAGCTATTTGCATTTTTTCTTCTAAATTTCTTACACCATAAACCTTCCAATAGGTGTGGAATTTCTTTTAGCTATTCAATAACAACTTTGTAAATTTTTGAATGTTACCAAGGTACTGTTTTCCATTTTCTCTGGCTTTTACTCAAGATCCATAAGAAAGGTTTCCTTATATATTTACTTACATGCTCAGGGTTTAACTGATTGCCATATTTGGGATCGGGAAGGAATTTTCCCTCAGAGCAGATTGACTTGGGCACTGGGTTTTTTTTGCTGTCCTCTGTAGCATTGAGCATGGCTCACTTGCTGGTTGATTCTTTGTATTTTAAAGTCTTTAAATCATGATATTCAAGAAGTGCTTTGGGAGTATCTCTTTCCCTTATCACTACTGTATGAGAACCTTGTGGTCAGAATTCTGTGGGGTTTTCTCCTTTCCCTCTCCAGTAAGTAGTTCTTTTAAGGAATAGGGGAAAGCTTCAGACAATATAGCCAGTTTTTCTCCTTAGCTGAGTTTAGTTACTTAGCTTAGTCTTTCCCCTTAGCCTCCTTGCAGGGGGCTCCTGCAACTATCTTTGGCCATTTTTCTCATTTGTCTAAATTCTTATATATTTATCCTCAGAAGGATTCAAATTCCTGATCTTTCATTCCAAAATGCAATTCACTGCTCACTAGATTAAATTTTCTGCTGGCTGGGTCAATTCAGCGAGAATGTTACTGTTACTGCTGGGTGAATATTTCCGGACATTTATCAAAAATAGATTAATTAATAAATAATTGAATTCACTTACTCTAAGTCCGTATCCTTTTTGGCATTTACTCCATCCTCTTTTTGCTCTTTTATGGGAAGAATCTATCAGGTAAATGGCAGAAACTCTGAATTTTAAGTGAATATTGCTGAATATTCACAGAGGGCATGTTTCCAAATTACCTGCCTGAATACAACAGTTGTACTCATCTGATAATGGAGCAGATATAAATATCATGTGATTAACATATCCAATAAAATCTAACATCACAGATAAAATCTAGAACATTATATAGATACAAATAAAATTAGCTTGCAAACAATTTGTGATGCCCTAGGTCGACTTCTTCCATAAGTCAACCTTCGGTGGGGGGACAAGAGAACCCCACATGGCTCCCTAGCAGAAGGGAGCCACGTGTGGCTCCGTTCTGCTGGGGAGCCACAGACAGATCCCTTGTCCCTGGGGGGATCCCCTGCTTCCTTCTCCCCAGGACCCGTGGCTTCCTGGCAAGAAGGGAGCCCCAGCTTCTTTTTGCCAGAAAGCACGGTCCTGGTGAGAAGGGAGCCATGTGGGTTTCCCCAGCCAGGGTTCCAGCGAGGAGGGAATCCTCTTCTGGGGCTCTGGCAGCGACGGATTCCCCTGTCGCCCTTGCTGGGGCACCAGCATTGAGAGAATCCCTGCCACCCCAGCCAGGCTGCAGTGGTGAGGGAAAACCCTGCCACTCTGGACGGTGCTCTGGTGGTGAGGGATTCCCCCGCCACCCCACCCGAGGTTCTAGCCACATGGCTGCAGCCCTGGCTGAGGCAGCGGGGGAATCCCTCACCGCTGGAGCTCCAGCCAGGGTAGTGGGAGTTTCCCTCATTGCTGCAGCCCAGGGCGAGGAGCCCCACAGAGGCTCCTTTTTTCCTGGGAGCCTCATGCGACTCCCTTCTTCTCAGGAGCCCCGGCTCCCCTGCAAGCAGGGAGCCAGGGCTCTCCCCAGGCACAATATCATGTAGACGCGCTACGTTGACTTGACAAGGTCAATTTAAGGTCGACTTTGTTAAGTCGACATAAGAAAGTCAACTTAATTTAACAAGTGTAGACATAGCCTTAGTTCCTTACATTAAAAAAGTCAAAGGCAGCCTTGAGTCTGTGAGGAGTATGAGCAAAACTACATTTTGAAAACAAGAAGAAAGCAAACAAAATCATATTGACTTCAGTGGGAGCTATATTGGCTTTTTTCAAGTCTGAGTAGGTCTAGTATTTTTATTAATTTATATCAGTCACTGCTTGTTTGATTTTGTAAAAACAATGTGGCTCTGCTAACACAAGAAGAAAATAAGCAAAAGGATGGCCGAACATAAAATATATGAAAGATTCAAATATTAGTGTTGTGCGTTTGTTTCTTTCTTTAGAATGGTCCATTAAAGAATAAAACAAAGCAAACTATTTGGGAGGCAGGGCCTTAAAGAGTAGCAGATACTCAAAGAACATAAAATGTGTCTCTGAGGCAAGGAGATGTGGCCTTGTTCAGAGCCTGGCCCAGGGGAAGGACTACACCTTCCCCTGCTGGATGGTCCCAGAAACCTCAGGATAAAGAACCTAGAGGCAGAGGGGCATGGCCAAGAGAGGAAGTGGAAGTAAAAAGCCAGGCCTAGCAGATCCATCATGGGTAAGCTGCTGCAGGAGTAGGATGATTCTGCCTTTAGGTTGAGCCTGAACCTCAAATGGGCCCTGCAAAAGGACAGCCTGATCTAACCACTGGCAGGAGTCTGGAGGGTCTGCTAGTGCTACTAGGTTCTAGCAGTGGGGAAGAGGTGCTGGGGCACTCTGACTGGGAAGGAAAACCTGCTATCTGCAATGGGCTAGAGGATCTGCCCATTGCCTGGCACCCACCAGACTTGCCTGAGCCTGGGGAACTGGAGGAGTCACTGGGGCTCTATGACCTAGAGCAGCTGTCATCCACCAATGCCTCCGAGGACTTTCTGGACCTGCTACTGGTAGGAAATAAGGGACTCTTGCTAGCCACAAATCTCGGGGCCGCTGAGGATAAATTTTGGGTGTAGGTAACTGGGTCCAGGGTGGGAGAAAGTAGCCTAGGGGCAGCAGACTTAGGTCTGTCTGGGCTTGCACTTGGGCTGATGTTAGCATGTTTCAGCTGAAGCTTTGCTGACTCAGTGGTAGAATTCACCTTTGGTCAGAGTCTGGGCTAGGATGCATTGAAGTTGGATGGGCATGTGTCCCGCTCCCCCCTTTCCTAACCACCCCTGAAGTGTTGCCTACTCCTGGCCAGCAGCCTCAAAGGACATAGATTTTTTTGCTCTACCCAGGGCCAGAGACTGCCTGGCCATAGGCCTGGGCTACAAACTGCCTGCCCTGCCCTGCTTGGTGTGGGTAAAGGCCCAAGATGAAAATTGCTGATCTTCCCCATTTGATAGCTTTGACTCTGGTAGGTAAGACTCCCTGGGGTATGGCCTTCCTCAAAGCCTGGCTCAGAAGGATCCATCACCAGCCTACAGTCCCCTAACAGATTAAGAACACTTTTTAAAAGGTAATTGTACACATTGTTTACTACTCATGAACCTTCCTAATGGTTTTACGTAATTACTAATCTATCCACAGTACAGTGCAAAATCCTTCCTTCCTAAGGTCCTCTGCGATCTGAAAAGGCTGTTTTCATATAAATTACTTATTCATGTTATATTCTGGAACCATCTACTTATTTTCTTTGGTAGAATATAATTAACACTGTCCTTACATCATCTTCTTCAAAATAGGCTATCAACTAGAGATATCATATAGGCTATCAGCATGAATGTGACAAGGGTGATGAGAGCTCCTTCTGTCCTTTAAGAAATTTATTTAATTTGTATTATAGATTTATCTACCTTTTTCCAGGGTATATCTGAAATATCTGATAAAATATACAGTAGTAGCTTCTATTCATTAGAGCAAAGGTAAAAAGTTAGTGTCTAAAATAAGCATCCAATTTATTATCTACCTCTCCAAAATCTATCTAGGGAAATGCTTCAGAAATTTATTCAACTTTGCATCATGTTCTGAAGGTCAATATTCTAAACTCTCTTGGATCAGTGATGAAAGTAAATGCTAGTCAAAGGATCACCACTGAAAACATCCTGCTTCAGTCTCCTGACATTTAAGTGTAAGGATTCTTATTTGAGTCTCCTCACATGAAACAACTGACATAGCAGCATATGTAAGAGGGGATAGCACAGTTTCCCAGTCAGGGTCTAAACCATAAGTACTTTATAGATGAAAGTCAACACTTTAATTACGACTGAAAGTCAACAAGAAGCTAATGTAGTTGCAGAAAAACATGTTTCCTGAGGCTGATATTTCTTATCAAGCAAATTACAGTTATCAAATCAATAAATCGTAAGTGAATGAGTCATGGTGGCAAGGTCTAAAAGAAAAGGTTGCACTTAAGAAGATGCTGATTTGAAAAGATAATTTTGACCACCAAAGCTTCCAGCCAGTTTGCTCTAATCCAGATCCCTCTTTTTGATAGGCATAGGGAAAACAAAGATACTGCAGAATCAGGGGAAATGAGATATAGAACTGCATATGATTCTAACATTCCAGATCACCTAACAGTATATGTGACTAAGGCACAAATAAGTCTCATCTACAAGGGATACAAGAGGCAATAGAAAGCTGTTATATAAATACCTTAGGAGCAAGAGAAAGGTGAAGAGAAGTGTGGTTCCTCTACTTAGCAGGGAACAAGACCTAATAACAGCTAGCATCAAGAAATTTGAGATGTTTCATGCCTATTCTGCTTCATGGCTTCATTAAAAAGGTTAGTTGTCACCAGAAATTTAGCAGAATTAATTTTAAAAGCAAAGTGAAAGAATGAAAGCCAAAGCCAAAATGTCATTTAACCTGAAAGGTTAAAGGAATGTATACAAATTAGATGTGTTCACCTTGGCAGGACCCCATCAAATTCATCTTAAGGAGCTAGATGAAACAATCTCAGAACAATTGCCTTGAGGAATCAGAGAGGATATGTAAGTCCCAGTGGACCAGAAAAGGGGAAAATATAGTACCAGACTTTGAAAAGGGGATCAAGAGCCATGTAACTATAGCCCAGTCAAATTCTGATACCTGAAAAGATACTGTAACAAATTATGAAATCAATTTGTAGGCACATAGGGGATAAGACGGTTATAATTAATAACCAGCATGGATTTGTCAAGAACACATCATGCCAAAACAAATTAATTTCCTGCTCTGAAAGGGATACTGGATTAATGAATATGAGGAAGCTTTATATGTTGTATATCTTGATTTTTAATAAGATTTTGACTCAGTCCCACATGTCATTGTTGTAGGCAAATTAAAGAAATGTGGTCTAGATGAAACTGGTAAAGCGTGGTGCGAAACTGGTTGGAACACCATACTCAAAGGGTAGTTATCAATGGATTCCTGTCAAAGGGACAAGTTCCAAAAGGGTAGCCACGTCAGTCTAGTTCAGCAAAACAAACAAGGGCTATGTCTACACTTGTAAATTTAGGTAGACTTTAGCTAAGTCGACTTAACGAAGTTGACTTTAAGTTGACTTTGTTAAGTCGACTTAGCATGTCCACACCTAAATTTTAAGTTGACTTAAGGGGACCCTTACAAAGTCAACTTAGAGCGTCCACACTGGATGCCTAGGTCAACTTGTAGGGGTTAGGGGGACCTTGGACACGTCCACGGTGGTGGGGGGGTACCCCTTGCCAAGTGCCAGGTGCTCAGCCTTTGCCCCATTGTAGCTGGGTACAATGGGGAAAAGGGGGACAGGGATCCTGGTAGGGCATAGGGGAAGGGTGGGCAGGGCTCTGCCCTGTCCTGTGGGGGGACATGCCAGGCTCTTCCTGTGCCACCCCCCTGGCAGGGAGGGCAGTGGGGAAGTCCTGGAGAGTCCTAAGTCAACTTAGAGTCAACTTAGGGCTACTCCATGTCTACACTAGCTTAAGTCGACTTTAGAAAGTGGACTTAAGCCTAAAGTCGACTTTAAACAAGGTTTAATAAAGTCGACTTAATTTTTCTTAAGTCAATTTAAGCAGCTTGCTTAAGTCGTCTTAAGGAAAGTGTAGTGTAGACGCAGAGTAAATTAAATTGACTTAAGCAAGCTTAAGTAGACTTAATTTACAACTGTAGACGCACCCTAGGAGTCTTGTGGCACGTATAAAGACTAACAAATGTATTTATTGCACAAGCTTTCATGAGAGGAAATCAAGTGTCTGACTAAGTGGGATTTTCCCACAAAAGCTCATGCAATAAACAAATGTATTAGTCTTCAAAAGTTCCACAAAACTCCTTGTTTGTTTTGTCAAAATTAAGTGATCAAATGGAATTCTGCAAAGGTCTGTCCTAGATTGGGTAGCACAAGTATCCAGAGATATGAATAACTTTAAAAGATGCAGTTAAAGTATAGAACATTTTCCTTTTTTTTTGAGAGTTCAAAATGGGAGAAAAAAATCTCT
Source organism: Pelusios castaneus (assembly GCA_007922175.1). Classification (NCBI taxonomy): domain Eukaryota; kingdom Metazoa; phylum Chordata; order Testudines; family Pelomedusidae; genus Pelusios; species Pelusios castaneus. The sequence continues at coordinate 5,858,476 of ML685903.1, forward strand.
CTTCCAAAAATGAGTGTGTTTTGATCTTTTGTATGTTGGAAAGCAAAGCATTTTATAATATACTCATAATGTAAGCAAATTATAATATACATAAATAAAATATGTTCAAAGAATCTTACAGTTCTGAATTATATAAACCACAAAAATTTCACAGATACTGAATCATATCACTAAAATGATGACACAGTTAGTACCCCTTTATGGAACAGGCAGTTAATAGGATTTGATGTTAAAGAAGAAATTTAATATTTTTCTAACTTACATAATGCACTTATCTACCACGCCCTCAGAGCTTGATCCAAAGGATATTTAAATAAAAAGAAAGAATCTCACTGACTTTAAAATATGCTAAATTAAAATCTACTGCTCTAACAACATGAAACAGAATTGACTGTCTACAGGACTTAGTCAACATCAACCTCAAGGAAAAGCATGAATTAAGTGAGATTGACACAATCACATGAACTAAATGACTTGATATCTTACAGATTGACCATCTAGGACTCTCTATTACAAACACTTCACCTTCTGTTCTGCATTTTTGCCTTTTCCTTTTCCTTTTCTAAAGTTTTCCCTTCTGTAGAGTGAGAATGATGCTTATCTTACAACTTTGGTGACAATTATCCAGATAACACCATCATTGCAAAATCCATAGAAATCTTCTCAGTCTCGTGCTGGTGTTTTAGACTCTTTATATTACCTGAGGGCCTCTATTGTCCTTTGAATGTTACCAAGAGATGTTACTTTAGGAGCTTGATTCCTGAAAGTTTCTTAATTTTAAGAAAACTGTCAGAGATAGATGTTTGTATATAACATGGATTCCTTTAAGTGAGTTGAGACAGAGTTACCCCAGTGAACTGGCTCATCAAGAACAAAACCTTGCTTGGTAAGAAGTAAGTTCCATAAAATAGAGCCCAATCCTTTATACAGTGAGGGGAGAGAGGGAAAAAAATGTCTAGAGATACAAAGTATAGTAGTATGTGTTTTACCTTATAATCTTCAGCACTTGGTTCTGCAGGAACATGTGAGAAGGCTAGTGTAAACAAGGTATGAACATGGGAAGTTTCTAAAGCACTGTAAGGTCTCTAGTTCTTGGTAGCCCTGTGGGGAACAAGATGTAGTGATAATATCAGTATGAAGCTGCTCATGAAGGAATGATTTCCTATATCTGCTTGCAGGTGCAGGACTCAAGACAAGTCCCACCCCAGATCTTCTGATAGTGGAGCATATGATGACTGTTAAATAAAAATAATAGTATAGCCTGTTTTTCTGATAATTCTTAACCCTGTTTTTCTGATATTTTTTAAGCACTGAGTATATAAGATGGTTCCAGAGAGGTAGCCTTGTTTGTCTAATTCAGCAAAACAAATGAGTCCTGTGGCATTTTTTCAGCCAGTATAGATTAATTTGGTCCTATTAAATCCTAAAGCTATACAGAATACTCTAATTACACTAGATGTACATGTAACAGAATTGACATTATTATCCATGTCTTTTGTCATGCAATAAATAAGAGTTATCAGATTAGAATGGGCAATTTTATGAAGTAAGAAATATGAGAAACAGTTTCTAGGAAGTCCCATATTCTCTATAAAATACCAGGACAGAGCAAATATTGGAGGCTGTAAAAATTTATTATTTCTGTCTCAGAATCATCCACAACAATCTAGCATACCAGATTCCTGGCAATTTCACCTGTGCAAGAAATTGTCAAAGACTTTAATTTCTTTCTACTGCAATTGAATGAAATTGCAAAATTAAGAAAAAAAAATACTTATATTCTTCAGCCTGTTGGAAATTTTTTACAATCAACCCACCTCCAGAAACTGACCATAACTGAAGCAGTTGACAACCTGAAAATAGTTTATAGAGGTTCACAAAACATGGGATGTGACTGGGGTATATGAACGTTGGATCTCACCATGTATGTACTTTTTTATGAAGTTGTTCCATAAAAAATTGTGACCAACTTCATTGAAAAAATATTTTGGAGGAGAATTTACTCATGTGTATACAAAATGCACATCTTTATCAGTGAATACATACATGAGCCTGCACTGGAAAAAAAAGTGTTTTTTGTGGTCATCTTATATATACACACTAGATGGGAATGCAACAAGACAAAATTTAGTGTTAAATCTGCTATAAAGCTACTAAATCTTATTTTTGTATATTTCTCTCTTTCATTGAGGAAAGAATGCAATTTAATCTATGAATAGTACGAGTCCAAATAGAATGTTCCCTTATTCAAAAGGGAAATTTTAAGAGTTTTAATAATCCCTAGGTTTTCAGATAGTCATAGATTCCAAAATCATAAGGGACTATTGTGAGCATCTTTCTAATTCGACTTCCCATATAGATTGGACCTAGAACTTTCCCAAAATATAATTCCTATAGCATATCTTTTTGAGAACTTCCAACCTTGATTTTTTTTAAAAAATGTCAGTGATGGAGAATCCACCATGACCTTTGGTAAATTTAAAATAATAGCCATTGATTCACTGTTTTAAAATGTATTCCTTATTTCTAATCTGAATTTATCTTCAGTTTCTAGACATTGGATCATGTCATCTTTTTCTGCTATACTGAAAAGACTTTGAACTCTGTTAGTAGATATTCAACCTTCTAGTTCTTTCTTTCCTTCTGTATATCTGATTCTTTTATATATATTAATTTATTCTCTATAGTCCTTGTCTTCAACAAAGTGTCTGAATTCTAAGGACCAGAGTATTGGTCCTTGACAGATACATAACCTTATTCAGGAATGTTATGTATTGTTCTCAAATTCCAAAGGGGTAGCTGTGTTAGTCTATTGTAGAAAGATAACAGAGTCCTGTGGCACTTTTAAAGACTAACAGATTTATTTATCGCATGAGCTTTCGTGGGAGAAAATCCCACTTCATCAGACGCTTTGAAGATAGGAAAGTTACAGAGTGGGAGGAAATTAAATGCAGGGGAGTGTATGACATAGCATCAGGTCAGGCTGTAACAGCAAATCAAAATAGGGGTTAGGATTCAAAACACTGGGGAACAGCACATAGAGGAGTGGGAGGTCAAATCACTTGGAAACTATGTCCTTATATGTCCTTTACATATCCTTATATGTCCTTTACATAACTATGTCCTTTACATATTTTCTTATGAGAGAGACAAATGCACAGAAAACAAATAAGGGATGATTTTTCTTAATCTTCGCTTGATTAATTCTTAATCTTAGCTGCAAATCATGCCTTCCTAAATAAATCAAGTAAACTGAGAATGTATGGAAATGACATCAGAATATATGTTTCTAATGGCAAAGAGACCTTTTTTTCTATAACTGTATATAAAGACACTAAGTTCCCATATGAATCTGGGAATGAAAACTGCACATCCATCTGGATGCAGTGAAGGACAGAGACAGAGCCATCTTTTGGTCTTACAACAAAGGTGGTGATTTATCTATTCTTTCTTTAATCTGTATTGTGCTGATAATAACCTCTGATAATCTTAGATAAAATTCCAGTTAAGGCTGTTGTGTTACCACCTTGAGTAATCTTAACTCAGATATCCAACATCTCTCTACTGGGTCACTGACCCATATGTGTATGTCTGGCCCCCCAATTAAAAACAAAAATGCACACCACATATTTTATGTAACATATCACAGCGATTAAATATCAAATACACAAGGAAGTACTCACAATAAATTAAGTCCTGATCCCATTGAAACAATGGGAAACTTCCAGTTATTTTAATAAGGCCTAGATTTTACTCTGACATCTGAAAGTCCAAAGACCCAAATGTACTCTGAAAAGTTATCATAAATACTACTAAATGAATTTACAGAAACTCATGATCGGTTCAAACACTCTGCAAGTTGAAAGAAGGGTCAAATCCAATACATAAATTGTTTAACAGATGCTACTAATTTTTCCATAAACTCTTTTAGACAAAAATCATATTTTTGACCAAAATATAAAATGCCTCCATTCGTTTTTCCCCCCCTTTTTAATGATTTTTCTAATTGTGTAATGAAAATGTATTTGAACCCCTCCTTCCTTATGGTAACTAATAGAAAGAAATATAAGTGGTTTTTTCTCCAACAAAACAATTTATGAACACTTTCAGCTACTATTTTTTTTCCTATAGGCAGAATTAAAAATGCCACACTAACTAAAAATACTTATTTTCAATACTTTAAATAAGAAAAAATACATTTAAATATCTGTATTTAAAAAAAATCACGTTTCAGCTTCAAACCTTATCTTCTTGATTTTAATGAACTTTCTAGATCATTGCAAAGCATTTTATTACAGCCATGGGTGGAGATACTGATGGTCCTGAATAGGTATTCGTCTTTATTGAGGGATGGTGAAATATTTTCTTAAGGTTTCTTGTATAATCTTGTATAATCTTCTTGATTTTAATGAATTTTCTAGATCATTGCAAAGCATTTTATTACAGCCATGGGTGGAGATACTGATGGTCCTGAATAGGTATTCGTCTTTATTGAGGGATGGTAAAATATTTTCTTAAGGTTTCTTGTATAATTTATGACTAATAACATTTGTTGTTGTACATTGTAATAAAGGGAATCAAATCTCATACTTCATGCCATTAGCTCCTCTTCATAGGAATCAGAAAATAATATTTTATTTGTAGACAGTATTAAACAATTGACTAAATGAATTTGTAGGATTCGTGGGCAATTTGACCTCTTTGAATCATCATAAAGTGTAGCTGCTAGAGACAGGAGAATAGTGTTCATGGGCCAATGTTCCCAGTGAAGTAAACTATCTGGGCCAAACTCTGCCCTGGTTTACAATTTATGACAGACCAATACATTTACTATTTCCTTTTCATGGTCTTGAGATCAGTGCCAGTTAGGACAAGCCACTTATAAAATATCATTAATATTTACTTTGAGGTAAATTCATTCATAATCTTGTCAAAATATTTGGCCCTATTTATTTGTTCCAAGCTTTCTTTTCAGGCAGCTATTTTCATAGCATTTTTCATCTATATTAGAATATTATCTGTATGTTGCAAGGAAGAAACAAAGATCCTGGAATAGTCCTTTCTAAGGGAAATACAAATTAGTTTCCATAAAATCTGTTATCATTAGCAGAATAATCCATTAAGAATGACTTTATATTCAGAGTAAAATGTGGGACCATCTAAATCAGCATAGCACTATTGCAGCCTATGGAACTGCACCAGTTTACACTAACTGAGCATCTGGCCTTTGTTCTATGAAGCATTCTTGACTAAATTCAAGAGTGATATAAATAGTGGTTTAAATTACACATCAGGGACTTGATTCATCACAGTGTTACTCCAGTTTTTTTCTGGTGTAAATCTATTGTAAAACTAGAATAATGTGGAGGTGAATAAAGACTCATATTTGAAGCCCAAAGGAAATGGGTGTTAGCAGTATATTGTACTTATTGCTAATTTTTTATTCAATGGATCATCTTACATCCAGTATTATTTTGCAAGGACCAGTTTCATCCTTGGAAACACAAATGAACACAATCCCAATTTGAAGTCAATAAGAGTTGCAGTCTCCACACTGGGTGATGGGGTAGGCATAAGTTAAATTAGAGGAACAGCTTATTTTATACCTTGTTTCATTTATCTTACTTTTAATTTCTCTGTATGTTGCCCCTTGACATGTAAATTGACAAATCAATGAAGTTTGTCTTATTTTTATGAGGATTTTCTTTGCTAAACTTTGTTTCTAAACTTGGTCCAGAGATTTCTGGGGAGTTACATCTTCTCATTTCAGTCATGTGTCTCGGTGTCCCTTCCTCAGCTACCATTTCTGCAATTTTGCTGCTTCTTTTGATGATGTTCCTGCAAAACAAAGGAAGGAAACAAGAATAACAAAGAGCTAGAGATAATAATATATTGATCCTTTAAAATGAAAATTCCACCCTATTTAAAACAATAAAACATTGAAAGAGAAAAGGAGTCAAATGAGTTAATCACTGATATTTACAAACAATCCTATCCGTGCTATAGTGTATAGCCTAGACTGCAAAACTCGGGTGACCTACAGAAAACAACTGAAAATCTGGAATGCCAGCATGAGAACTTTCTCCAGAAGATCCTCAATATAAAGTAGGAAGATTGCCCCCTTAATGGTAAAGTCAGCATAGAGGCCAACATCTTCAATGTTGAGACTCTAATAATGCAGTAACAGCTGAGGTGGATCAGGCACTGCATGCATATGTCTGATTCACCCCTACCAAAACTCATCAAAGAAAAAAAGGAAGTGGGTAGGCCAAAAGAAATGCTTCAAAGACACCTTCAAAACAAAAATCAAGAGATGTGACCTCCACACTACATAGTGGGAGACAATAATCCAAAAGAAAGCTAACTGGTGTAGATATGTCAGAGCAGGAACAATCACTTTTGAGGAAAATCACCTTGCACTAGTTGCAGAAAAACTCCAAAAAAAGAAATAACAGACAATTGTTGTGCAACAATCATCTCCCTACCCTGCCTTCTAACACGACCTGCAACATTTGCCAATGAGTTTGCAACTCAAGGATCAGATTCCTCAGTCATCAAAGAACTCATATAAAATAAAACCTGTAAGAGATATTATCCTCAACTATTATGAGTAACAGAGTGATGAGCGCTACAGTGACAGAATTACTATACTTTGTTTTTCACCTTTTGCTTTTTTCCTGTTCCTTCTATCTTTTTTTCCTGTTCATAGGGACTTTCTCAGCCAGAGAACACAAGGATAATCTCCAACTCATTTCTCTCCTTCCTGAAAGAACAAAGGGGATGCCTGTTCTATCACAGGCTCTTCTGTTAGAAAAACATGACAATTTATCACAAATACTTCTTGAAAAGAAATAGTTTGATGTTATTAAATAAGAAATGATATATCAGTTATAAATCTATATTGTGAGCTAATTAACTGGTGTAAAATTGGAGCAATTCCATTGAAATCAGATGAAACCCAATCCTTGACTTATATAAATTTAGGTATCTCCAGTGCTTTGATTGATGCCAATGAAAAATGAATTCAGAGTCTGTCCAGTTCTTTTTATAGTAGAGTAATCAACCTACTATATAGCATTGAACATATTTTAGAAGTAATATAATGTAACACTATAATAGGATTTGATATATTTGAGTTCTCAATTCTGAATGGTAAAGATAAATGCTTGTGTTTCAGTTTTCTTGTTTTTATTATGTAGCATTAAATTTCAACTATTGTTTTTTAAGTTGCTCATTATCTCTGACTGCTTTACATAAGCTACATATGGCCACATGCCCTTACAGCAGTTGCTAGAAATATAGAACAGAAAAACATGTTCTAAATTGTTTATAGTGGTAAATGATAAGTGAATAGGAAGGCTGGATAAAATGTTATAGTTACTACCAGAAGACATAGAGCATATATTGTTTATTAATTTATTGATTGTTCCTTCATTCTCTCCACAGGTAATCAGTCCAATAATGTCAAGAGGACAGCTTCTTGCATCTTTCTGCTTCTCCTCCAATTTTCTTAGTTCAGTTCCCAACATAAGTTAAAGAAGATTTAACTTCCACTGGCAGCCACTGTCTTCCAGGACCTCTTGGGATCATTCTATGTGGCTCAGGATTCACACACCTCAGCATGTTCCATCCTCCTCCATCTCTCTCCTCCCTTACATGTCCAGGATATATTCTCTACTGTAGTAGTCCAGAGCAGAGGTTCTCAGTTGCTGTGTTGCAACACAAGTGTGTGTAATGGCACAGAGGCTGAGTGTGTCACTGCAAGTCAGCTTGCCATCAAAAGCTCCAGCCCCTGCTGAAAGAAACTTTCATGGAGTCTTTTGACATCAAGTTGCAGCAGCAGGATGCTTTAAAAGCCTTTAAAAAGCCCTTAAAAGCCATCCCCAAAAGTCTGCATGGCAGCAGCTTTTTTTTGTGGTCATGGTACTTGGTCCTTGAAGAGCCACCACCAAAAATAGCTGCCCCGGCAAGGTTCTTTTTTGGTGCCGGGGTTACCTTTGTTTGAGCCACTGCCAAAACTGTTGTTGCAGGGAAGCTTGAGCAGTGGTGGTTTCTGGTGAAGGGAGGGAATCCTGTGTCATGCAGGTTGGGAGAGGTCCCAACTGTCTTGTGACACTAAAAGGTTTGAGAACACCTTACCTAGAGCAAGTGGTGTAGAGGACTTGCTATGCTGTATTTATGTCACTCCTAGATTTTCCCTATGCTAGAAGGATCTTCCATTGGCTGTTGTCACTTTTGTGATGCAGCAGATGACCAAAGGGGATAAAGTAGAGCTGAGCATCTGTCAGAATAGATTTTTGCCTTCCTCAAAGAAGATCTAGACCTCTTTGCTCATCCCAAAGTTATGAAATGTCATAAGGTAATAAACAGTTTTCATGGGGTAAAATTAATCTTTATGCAGAGCCCATGGATCATGTAGGACCTGTTTCAAGACTTAAATAGAACTTAAGTAGTTCATAAGCAATGTTCCCTCTAAGGTTTGGCGGTTTGTGTGCAAAATTTTCAAGCCGTGTGCAAAACTTTTTCTGAATAAAATTTTTGTGTAAACTCACACGACAGAAATTATAGGCATTAATTGAAGTTAAAGTAATTGTAAATAGAATTAATTAAGTGTGTTTAACTGAATTTGAATGAATTTTGAATTGAAATTTAATTTTTAGAAAGGTTTTTATTTAAAATCAATTTTTTAAAAGTTTTTTTTTTTAAAAAAGGAAGGAAGGAAGGAAGGAAGGAAGGAAGGAAGGAAGAGAGAAAAAGAGAGAAGGAAGGAAGAGAGAGAGAGAAAAAGGAAGGAAGAGAAAAAGAAAGAGAGAAGGAAAGAAGAGGAAAGAAGGAAGAGAAAGAAAAAAGAGGAAGGAAAGAAGAGAAAGAAAAAAGAAGGAAAGAAAAAGGAAGACAAAGAAGGAAAAAAGAGAAAGGAAGAGAAAGAGAGGGAGAAAGAAAAAAGAAGGAAGGCAAAGAAGAGAAAGAAGGAAAGAAAAAGGAAAGCAAAGGAGAGAAAGAAGGAAAGAAAAAGGAAGGGAGAAAGAAAAAAGAGAGAAGGAAGGAAGAGAAAGGAAGAGAAAGAAGGAAGAAAAAGAAGAAAAGAATAAAGGGGAAGGAAAGAAGAGAAGGAAGAGAAAGGAAGGAAGGAAGCAAAGAAAGAGAGAAAGAAGGAAAGAAGAGGAAACAGGAAGAGAAAGAAGGAGGAAAGAAGGAAGGAAGAGGAAAGAAAGAAAGAAAAAAAGAAGGAAGAGAAGAAAGAGGAAGGAAAGAAGAGAAAGAAAAAAAGGAAGGAAAAAGGAAGACAAATAAGGAAAAGAGAAAGAAGGAAGAGAAAAAGAGGGAGGAAGAAAGAAAAAAGAAGGCAGGCAAAGAAAGAAAGAAAGAAAGAAAGAAAGAAAGAAAGAAAGAAGCCAAGGCCGCTGGCGGGGGAGGACCCTACCGCGACCCTGGGAAGCCACCAGTGGGGCGGAGAAGACCCCAGCCCCGGAGGCTGATTCCAGCCCTGTGCTGGGAGGCCGAGGCCGTGGATTAGCCCGGCCCCGGGCCGGGAAGTCGAGGCGGTCGGCGGGTGGGAGCCCGCTGCGGCCGCAGCCACCCCGCTGCCCCGGCCACGTGGGGCAGGCAGGCAGGCCCGCGCTCCTGATCCTAGCCTGAGCCTGCCTGTCCCACCCTGGGGGAGGGGAGTGCCAGCCCAGAGGCCGGGCGCAGGCCGGGTCTGCTGCGGCAGAGCCGCTGCCCCGGGGGTTGGAGGGAGCAGCGGGGGCTTCCGGGCTGCGCGGGGGTCCCTTACTGCTGCGTGGGGGGTGCGACGGCCGCTGCGCGGCCGCGCACCCGCGCAGCTTAGGGGGAACACTGTTCATAAGCCTTCTGTTCGACTCCTAAATAAAGATGAATATCACCCAGGATGAAAGAAATTGTACAATGTACATTTTTTTTTGTCCTCGTAGTTACTCTAAGTAGTCAGGGCCAGATGGGGACATAGGTCATGAAAAACTGTGCATAGGACCCCAGTTCCTGAGTCATGTGACTACAACAAAATCTCAGATTTCATACTAAAGATATCACATTATTTCACATACTGTTGAATTGCCTATGGTTATTGTGATTCAGATGATATACTAACCCTAAACTTAGAGAAAGAATGTTATATTTAGTGCTCTTTTTCTGGCAGATCTTGAAAGTGAATTGGGAACCTGAAAGACTTAGATATCTTGAAATGCCTGCAGGTTGTTCTCAGTTAGACACATTTATTCGTTGGAGTATCTCCGAAGAATCTTGCAAAAATGACCCATTTTTCATGTAGCCTGGCTTATTCACAGAAATTGAGCATATTGTTATTCTGTTATTTTTTCAGTTTGAATGTTTTTCTTTATACTTTAAATCACCAGACACCTCTGACAAATATTAATGTATTAGTTATAAAAGGCCATTTATTTTCAGTGGAACTTACTTATAGCTTTTTCCTCTAAACTCCAAACAATAGCAGTGGCAGTCTATATTTATCTCTTTATACAATATATCTCAACTGTGTTTGTAAAATAAACTGCAGATTAATATACTTAATGTACTTAAAGCTTATTGGGTGTGTCTACACTTGTGAATTAAGTCGACTTAAGCCTGCTTAAGTCGACTTAATTTACTTTGCGTCTACACTACAATTTCCTTAAGTTGACTTAAGCTGCTGCTTAAGTCGACTTAAGGAAATTTTAAGTTGACTTTATAAAACCTAGTTTAAAATCAACTTACTGGCTAAGTCAACTTTATTAAGTTGACTTAAGCCAGTGTAGACGTGTCTTAGCCCTATGTCGACTTTAAATCAACTTAAAGGGCCCCCAGGGCTTCCCACTGAACTCCCTGCCAGGGTGCCTGGCATTGCCAGAGCCTGGAGTGCCCACCCACAGGGCAGGGTATTGCCAGAGCCTGTCGTGCCCACCCACAGGGCAGGACACAGCCCTGCCCACCCCACTTCTGTACCCCGCCCCATCCCTGTCCTGCTCAACCCCCATTGTACCCTGAATGCTAAGTCCCCTGGCACTTTTAAAGGGGTGTCCCCCTTCCCACCATGGACCACTCCCAGGTCCTCCTAGCCCCTAGAATTCAACTTAGGCATCCAGTGTGGATGCTCTAAGTCAATTTGGCAAGGTCGACTTTAAGTCGACCTAATTTTATAGTGTAGACATGCTAAGTCGACCTATTTGGCCAAGTGTAGACATAACCATTGTGTTTTACATATACAATCAAAGCTACAGGGATAATTAGAAACAAAATAGTCTTAGAAGTAGGTACATATTGAGTGGGGCCTAAACTGAAAAGTTTGAGTTTGATTCTTAATGACTTCAAGGTTCAGGAGTGTTAGAAAACAGGATTTTGGTTTGATCGTATGGTATCCATAACATATTTTTCTGGACTTAGTCAAGGCAGTACATAATGTAGAATGAAGTACAGAAAAGTAACATTAAGAGCAGGTTAGACAAACTCTTCTCAGGGATGGTCTAGCTAATACTCAGTCCTACCATAAGTGCAGGAGACTGGACTAAATGCCCTAGCAAGGGTCTTCCATTTCTATGATTTCATGAAATGGTGATAAAGAGCATTAGGAACACGTTGAGATTTAGCTCAGTGAAGACATAGATGAAGGCTAGATTCCTGCTTTAGTGTAATGATTTATAAGAGGAGTAGTTCATGTATATTTTCTTGTTCTAAAAAATGGTTAGAACTATGTTAGGTAATTAGACTCAGAGAAGGCCCTAGAGAATAAAAGAGTTAAAGAGATCCTAAAATCAATGCAATCTAGAGTTTTAGATCAATAAGTATCAAAACAATTTTATGATTTAGGACTTCTCAACATTTGAAAGATGAAACAAAATAATTAAAATGATACAGAAAACATTCTAAAAATGGGGGAAATGACACTGTAATCAAAGGAGACTAAATAATGCTTCCTATGAGAATTAATCGAAATAATGCAAGTAAAAAGGAGTGAACTGTATGAAAATGAAAATGATATTTGAAATGAAGAAACAGTAAGCACACGAGAAACTATAACAGAATTCAAAATACATCTAATTTCCATTTTATTTACTCTACAAACAAGCCATTCATCATAAACATTAATTATCTCATTGCAGAGAGGAAGGGAAAATGAGAAGTGAATGTGGTGAAAACACCTAACATTTTAAATATAAGGCACGAACATTGTGTTTTCTGACATTGGCACAATTTTTTTAAAATGTCTTAAAGAACATTTAGAAAAGTGGTGCTCTATATTAGTTAAATATTATTAATATTGCTGTCACAGAAAAACATTTCCCTCATAAAGATAAATGTAAAAAAATCTGGATGCCTACTTTCCTAGATTAGTATTAAATTCTTTAAATATTTTAAATATGTTCTGTCTTTCCTTTGGGGCTGGATAAGATATGAGATAGAATAACAGCTTTTCACCTCTGGGTAGATATTTCATGTCAAAGCTAGGAAAACTCACTTGAGATCAGCAGTTTTGTTTTGAATTTCAAACTTCACATGTACTCAAAATTTAGAGCAAACTACAGGTTACCTACAGGTTACCTGAACTGAGGCCACTAGTTAAATTAACTGAAGCCAGTTGGTTTTTACTTCACTTTTCATAATGTTTTCCTCAACAAGCCTTAAATAGACTTGTTGATATAGTGAAATCCAGAAGGGGAGAAATCACTCATATTGAAAGTAGTATATAGAGTGATGTTAACTGTAACATTATTTAGGGTGGGCACAAGGGACGTATATCAAGGAGATAATGGTGTGCAGTATCAGATTAAACTGATATTTCCCAAATTATTTGGAGTCAAAACCTAATAATGAAGAAAGACTGAGTCTAGATTCTGTTTCTGAAATGGGTTGAGTGTGGAAAGAATCCGAGACAGAGCTATGCTCTCTCAATCTATGCTGATTTTGGCAGTATTACCCTGCAAAGTGTGTAGGAAGCCATAACAGCAGGGGCTGCACTCACAATTACTACTTCCAGCACGATGGGCTAGATTGTGACTGGCCCTCATATCGATCTGTTCCACAGTAGCTTCTCTCATATCTCCTCACCTGGTCCAGAGCCTGCATCTTTCTCACTAAGAAGAATCCCAGAGGTGATAAAATCCCTTCTGGCGTTTGAATCTATGTTTTCATTCCTGCCCCTCTATGTGGGCTAACACTTTTGAGTCAGAGTTTGTCTCTAAGGCTATGCCTACACTTGTTAATTTAAGTCAACTTTAATTAACTCGACTTAACTAAGTCGACTTAAAGTCGACTTAGTTAAGTCGACTTAGTGTGTCTACACTTAAAATTAAAGTTGACTTAAAGGGGAATTTACAAAGTCGACCTAGAGCGTCCACACTGGATGCTCTAGGTCGACTTTGTGGGGCTAGGGGGACCTTAGGCAGGTCCACAGTGGCAGGGGGGCACCCCTTGTGTGCAATGGGGCAAAGGGGGACAGGGACCCTGGCAGGGCATGTTAGGCTCTCCCTGTGCCCCCCCCCCCCGGCAGAGAGGGCATTGGTGTAGTCCTGGGGTAGCCCTAAGTTGACTTAGAGCTACCCCAGGGCTACACTGGCTTAATTCGACTTTAAAAAGTCAAATTAAGCCTTAAGTCTAATGAAAAGGTGGTTTAATAAAGTCGACTTAATTTTCCTTAAGTCGACTTAAGCAAGCTGCTTAAGTCGACTTAAGGAAACTGTAGTGTAGACGCAGGGTAAATTAAGTCGACTTAAGCAAGCTTAAGTCGACTTAATTTACCAGTGTAGACGCAACCTATATATTTAGAGCTCTGTGTCTGTTCATGCAGCAATTCAATCTATAAGCATTATACATTCCAGTTATTGCCAGCATTCCTGACCATGTAGTATATGCGTCCATGAATACCCCGTCTCTCCCCATTAACAGTCGTCATGCCCTAACGGACTGGGGTAGATGGGCTGCTTTTAATTTTTTCATCATTTTATTAAATTCTGGTTAAAGAATTAAAATATCACTTTCACATTCCCATCAGCCAAGGTCGGCACCTGCTGTTGCTGTGTCCTGTCACCCAGCAAACTGAAACCTTGTCTATAGTGGGTGATTTCAGTCATTGGTGACAATTGTCCAGTTAGCTACAACCCATCAGATAGAAAGGCAACCTCTACTCGTGGAAAGACAACAGAGTCCTGTGGCACTTTTAAAGACTAACAAATTTATTTATCGCATTTTCTCCCACGAAAGCTCATGAGATAAATAAATCTATTAGTCTTTAAAAGTGCCACAGGACTCTGTTGTCTTTCTACAATAGACTAACACGGCTACCCCTTTGGAATTTGTCTACTGGTGGAGTTTACCTTGTTTTAAACTAGGATAAGTTCAAGTGTGTAAAATATGGACTGGCCTAACTGCACAATGGTTTTACCCATACACTGATGGCCAGAACCAGTAAGGGAAGTCCCCAATGTAGATAGAGCTAGTGGTCGCATTTTACCTCTGATATTTTATTGTATTAGCTGATTGTAGGATGAATAATAGAAACTCCAAAACCAAATATTTGGATAATTGTCAATCCCTATTAAGTACAACAAATAAATATGAAAGTGGAATAACATAAGTTTGATGTGATACAGTGTTTGTTAGACACAAATTTGGCTATGTCTACACTGGCAAGTTAGTTTGAATTAAGGAAGCTTAATTCAAACTAACTTAAGCCTTGGCCACACTAGGTTTCATTAGTTCAAATTAAGGGCTTCCTTAATTCAAACTAATAAATTTGATTATACCTTTCAAACTAATGCTTAATTCGAACTACTTAGTTCGAATAAACCCAATGTGGCCATGTTAGTTAGAACTAAGCGCTTAGTTCGAACTAACCAGCACATTGACCTTAATGCAATTTACTAATTCGAATTAAGCAAGTGGCATGCATGGCACTTGCTTAGTTCGAACTAGCATTTTAGTGGGGCCATGCTAGTTTGAATTAAGTTAATTCGAACTAACTAAATTTAGTTTGAATTAGTTAGTTCGAATTAACTAATTCGAACTAACTTTAGTAAGTGTAGACATAGCCAAAGAGCTATATCGTGCCATCCATTTTTAAGCAGTATTCCCAACTGAAGCCAAAGAGGAACTTTTCTTTAAAGTTTAAAAGTATGGCCCTACACTGTGTAAAGATCATACCATCAGACTTCTATTATTGTTGGCAATCTTTTGTACTTCAGTTTATTACAGATGCTATAGGATTGTGTTTATTGAAGAGCATTCCCATCCAAAATCTTTCACATGTTACAATATATACTGCCTTGTATACTGTAGAGAATAACTTCAAAAATAGTAAATGATAGTCAACTTTGTTTTGGCTCAGATTATTATGTTTGTTACTTGTGTAAAGTGGCCTCAGGAGGCTTCAGCTGAGGCTTGATCTACTCTTAAACATTATATGAGCATTGCTACTTCTGTTGGTGTTGTGGAAAAACTACCTCCCTGACTGACATAGATACGGCAACAAAACTACCAAATTAGATGCAGTTCAGTTAGTGAAATTCTGATTTTGTTAATGTAGCTAATGTCATTCAGAGAGGTGTTGTTCCTGTGCCAAAAGGAAGAATTCTTCTGCTGGTGTAGGTGGCATCTATACTAGGAGGCACCATAGTACATAAAGGCTCCACAGAGAAGACATAGCATAGAGCCCAGTTGTGTTATCCTTACTCACAAGGGGTGAATCTACACTTGTAAATTAAGTCGACTTAGCAAAGTCAACTTATTTGGCCAAGTGTAGATATAGCCAGGGAGTAGTGTTTTCCTAGGCATAGTTCCATCATACCTAGGAGGGACAGTCTGTGTAGTAGTAGTATTCACTGTGAGTAAGAGCAGCATAAGTGGGCTTATAGTAAGAAGCCCTGTCCTAAGGAGTTTATAAAGTAAATACAAAAAGTAGGCAAAGGTTAACAGAGGAGAAGTGCTTTGGTCACAGCAAACGAATAGCTGAGCTGGGAATAGAACTCAGATTTTGTGAACTCCAGTAACCTATGGCCTTTACTGAAGATGAGACAAGTGCTGCAAAAGTATATGAGATACTGTAGTGGTAGCTATAACGGAATGTAATGTTATATGACATTGCTTAACATTATGTTATTTACATGTATATCTAGTACTTATTTATTGAGGATTGTTAAAAGGAAACAAAAATGCATGTGCAACACTTCCACATACACTGGAACTAAATTCTATTGAAGTCTCCCCATTTCTATGGACAAATTATAAATTCAGTTGCGATATAAGCATAAAAAAAAAATCAGAAAATGTTTTCTGTTTAGTGGATTATATGTTTATGTATTTCCTGCTTATCTTAATACTAAATAAAGTCTCAAATGGCAAATATTTTACTATACATTGTGCGGTAACACAATCTCCAGTGTTCTGCAGTATACTGTATTGCATGACATAAAAATCAGAACAATGTCATGCTGGATGTATAGCCAAGAGCATATCATATCTTCTCCTTGGCTATGTCTACACCGGCAATTTAAGTCAATTTATGGAGGCTTAAGTCGACTTAAATTAAGCCACGTCCACACTAGGCTCTCATTAAGTCTACTTAAGAAATTCCTTAAGTCGACTTAATGAAAGCTTAAGTCAACTTTATAACTACCACTCATTAGGTCGACTTAAGACTCCTTAGGTCAACCTAACCCTTCCTTAGGTCGACCTAAGCCCAGTTTGGATGCATAAGTCCACTTTGTTAAGTCGACCTAAGGGCAGTTGGGTTGACTTAAAAAAGTGGACTAAGTCGACTTAAAGTATTGCCTCATGTTAAGTCAACTTTAATAAGGTTGATTTTAAGTCGACTTAAAGTCGACCTTATTAAAGTCGATTTAATAAAAGTCGACTTAACTTTTCTAGTGTAGACATAGCCCTTGTGTGTTCTGAAAAGGGCTAGCAGGCAGCTGTGGAGGGAGCTGAGGAGAAGGACCAAACACAAAAGGATGGGAAGTGAATAGTGGGAGCATACGGGGTGAGACATTACAGAAGGGAGAGTGTGGGAAAGAAGCTTAAGTATTAACTTGCTAGATGTTTAATTTTACCTTGATTTCAGGGGATGGCAAGTTTAGAAAGTCTATGAAGAACTTTTAGAGAGCTATAGTGTCTAAGACCAGAAGGTACCGTTATGATCATCTAGTCTGACCTGTATGTCACAGGACATAGAACTTCTCCAAAATAATTGTAGATAAATGTAGCAGTCATGCTGATTAGAGATGCAATCTATAGTATCGTGGTCATAGGCCTGGCTCCTTTTCTGGACTTCAACAGCAAATTCAGCTAATTATGGAATGTGATCACTGGAAAAAAAAAAAAAAAAGATTTCCAGACTGAGTGGGAAGGACAAGCAGATAGTGAGCAAAAAAAATGTGAAATAAAATGTTACAAAATCATCCAAGCTGCCCCACAGCTCAGGTTTCTGCAACCCAGAGCTGAAGATGTGTGAGCTACTGACCAAAACAATAAATTCATTAAATGGATCTAATGTGGAATAAGCTGAGGAACAAAATGCATTACTGTCTCCATCTTCACAGACAAGGTCAGCCTCCAGACTACTGAGCTGGGCAACAAAGAACAAAGAAGCAGCTCTTAAATCGACTTAGTTTAATCTGCATCTACACTACATTTTCCTTAAGTCGACTTAAGCAGCAGCTTAAGTCGACTTAAGGAAAATTAAAGTCGACTTTATAAAACCTAGTATAAATCAAGTTTACTGGCTAAGTTGACTTTATTAAGTTGACTTAGCCAGTGTAGATGCAGATTATCCCTAAATTCACTTTAAATCGACTTAAAGGGCTCCAGGGCTCCCCCACTGCCCTCCCTGCCAGGGTGGCTGGCACAGGCAGAGTCTGGCATGCCCTCCACAGGGCAGGACAGAGCTCTGCCCACCCTGCTCTTATGCCCTGCCAGTGTCCCTTTTCTGCTCAGCCCCCATTGTACGGTACAATGGGGCAAATGCTGAGCCCCCTGTCACTTGGCAAGGGGTGCTCCCCCGCCGCCATCGTGGACCAGTCCCAGGTTCACCTAGCCCCTACAAGTTGACTTAAGTGTCCAATATGGATGCTCTAAGTTGATTTGGCAGGGTTCCTTTAAGTGGACTTAATTTTTGAGTGTAGACATGCTAAGTTGACTTATTTGGCCAAGTGTAGACATAGCCTGAGAGAGCAGGTATCTAACCATGAGTCTCCCAAGTACTTGGCTATGTGTCCTAACCATGGATCATAACTCCTTTCTAAACTAGAAATTTGGTTCATGGTCCAGCCTGGTTTAAGTGTAACACAGGAAAAGTGATAGATTGAGAAGCATGCCCAGGTATGTAACACCTTTTAGCTACAGCAACAGCTGATGACAAAGGGGAAAACAGCCTGATTTTCACTTGTAAAGGTGATATGTAAATATTTCAAGTACAGACTATGTGTACAATTCCAGTCACACATCATGTGTCTTTCTACATGTCTTATAAAATAAGATGGAGTCTGCTTATCAAATTAAAAATAAAATAAATAAGATCTGTTGTGAAAAATAATTGTACTGAGTGCATGGGTCACTACATGCCTGTTTCTTTGTCCCAAATGAATGATTATTTTTATACTTTGACTATAGGCATTACTGGTACTTATTTCACCAAGTCAACAAATTATAACACACAGGCATATCCCTGTACCCATGTGGAGCCTCTTTGCAGTCAGTATCAATGCTGTGAAGGTCCATCCATGGGCTGTAACTTGCATCATTGAGGACTAAGTTAATGATAAAGTTTATTATATAAGATACATACTCAAACTATGTTAGTGCTGAGTCATGTAAACATTTTTAATATAATTTTGCACATGATGTTCTTTTATATAATATAGCCATGGTTGCTGCTAGTATTAAAGGTGATCAAGAAATTTAGATAGCTCTTATAAGGCTCTGTAGGATAAAAATAAGTAGTGTCTAGTCCTGCTGTTGCATTAAACTTTTAGTCTCAGGCAGGGTCATGGATAGAGTCTAAGATCAGTCCTGTATGACATCAGTTTGAAAGAATATGACCTACTGATCCTGTTCTAAAATTTCCTTTCTTTCACACTGTTGCAGTGTGGATGAGGAACAGGCCAAAATAAAACTAACAAATTCAGGATGGAAACAGAAAAGTGGTGTTTGAGTTTATTCTCTATGTAAATAAATGATAAAAATAAGATAGTAGTTGACAATGCCATTAAGGCTGCTTAAATGAGCTGTGAGTGGTGCAACACACAGAGTAAAGACAATAATTTGTAATGGAGCTATTAATCCTCAGCTGCAGTACTGCAACTAACTTGAGCAGCTTTCCTGGTGCTTTGTAGCACATTTATGCTTGAATCTAATTTCTCTCTGTGTGCATATTGTAAATGACTTAATAAAATATTTAATCATATTGCATCAAACACACAACTGAGATCTAAAATGAGCCAATTGTCCCTATTTAGCTATAGGTATACCTCAACACACTTCCAGCATAGCTATGCAATCATACTTCAATATTCTTTGCAGTGCGTGGTATTCACTGCTGCAGAAAGCCACAAACATACGTTATTCATATACTACCACTTATGCCAACAAAACATATGTTGTTCTGGAGTGTGAATATTCCACCTTCTTGGGTGATATAAGTTACACTAACATAAGCACCAGTATAGACAGTGCTATATTGTCCAGAGAGCTTCTCCTGTTGACATACCTTCCACTGCTCATTGGTGCTGAATTAATTATGTTAATGGGAAAGTTCTCTCCTATAAGTATAAAGTGCCTACACAAGAAAGCTTATGGAGGTGCAGTTGAACTGGTATAGCTGCATTGTTGTAAGCACTCTAGTGTAGAAATAATCTCAGTGTCAGCATTTTAAGATACTACTGAAGATGCAACACAAAGGGAAATCTGTGGGGAAATATAAATAGGTATTTATTAGGAGGAAGATAGAATAATACAATCATTTGGTTACAAAAAAAGATCTGCAAATTTAAAGGGTCAACTCTGGAATGCTGGGGGGAAACAATTCCAACAACAGGAGAAGCCTGCGTAGGGGAGAAGTAGTAAAGACTAGACATTTCCCAAAGAAGAACCTAATAAGTTGCTTCTGTCTTGGGGACATCAAAACTATACCACAAAGATAGTGTGTTGAAATAATATTAAGATCTTTGTAATACTATGTAATGTTCATGCCAATATTGCGAATGGAAGGCTAGATGTTCCCTAAATATATCACTGTTTTAAAAAGTGGCCTCGCTTATGAAAATTAATCCATGGCATAATGGAAGCAGGTGCCTGGGGAGTACGATAGAGAGCTTCCAAGCCAAAAGAGAAAGAAGGCAAAGAAAACCCATAAACCATCCAAACTAGTCTGAGCAAGTGATATTAATTGTTTACTTTACTGTATATTATATAGTTCACATAAGGGCATGGCTATTTAAATAGCTCATTATGGCAAATACATTGGAAATCTGAGCATGGTGTCCTATAGGATGGCCCCAGGACCATACAAATTGATCATGGGGGAAAAGGTATAATTTGATCACGTAGTCTGATCACGTACACACACAAGTGACTAAAATTATTTTTGTGCATGTTTACCAGATTGTGTCCTGCACCTACATCTCTCTTAGGAGAGAGACTAAACAATTCACTTTGGCTATGTCTACATTGGCAATTTAAGTCATCTTAAGGAGACTTAAGTTGACTTAAATTAAGCCACATCCACACTAGGCTTTCATTAAGTGGACTTAAGAAATTCCTTAAGTCGACTTAATGAAAGCTTAAGTCGACTTAATAACTATCATTCATTAGGTCGACCTAAGCCTCCTTAGGTTGACCTACCCCTTCCTTAGGTCGACCTAAGCCCAGTGTAGACACATAAGTCCACTTTGTTAAGTCGCCCTAAGGGCAGCTAGATCTACTTAACCAAGTGGATTAAGTCAACTTAAAGTGTTGCCACTTGTTAAGTCGACTTTAATAAGGTTGATTTTAAGTCGACTTAAAGTCGACCTTATTAAAGTCGACTTAACTTTTCTAGTGTAGACATAGCCAGTAAGTCATAGAAGTACATCCTTCAAAACAAAGTACTTTAAGGATTTATAGTGCAATGGCTCAAACACTTTTATGCTATAATTGATCTATAAGATTCTGTTCCTGAAGATTATTCCAGGAATGGAGGTAAGGAAATACTTATTATATAGAATTCTATTGAAAATGTTACTATACATAAGTAGTTCCCAACTTTTCTCTAGCTTGAGGGCCACAGATATAATTTTTATAACCCTGAATGACTACCAACCTCCACCAACAGGCCCTCCCTGAAAAGCAGTCTGCCTCCTCACTGATCTCCCATCTCCCTGGCTACATCAGGAAAATCAATGCATCCTGTAGCCCTGCGTGCTCTTCCTGGATCCCTAGGCAGTGGTTCCCTTCTTCAGTCAGCGGGACAGAAGGTTAGTGCTCCTCTCTCTCTGGCTAAAGCAAGAACCCCAGTGCCTATGGACCTAGGTAGAATGTTTTTCTGTGCTCCCTGCTACAGCCATCCCCTCAATCCCTTTGGCTGGAGCAAGGTGCCCACATCAGTCTTAATTCTGAGGAAATGTGTTCCACCTGGGTCCTTAGGGGGTGGCTCCCAGTATGAAGGGAGCCATGGGCCAGTTTGAAAGCCCCCACAGGCTACTTTTGGCCCCAGGGCCACAGGTTGGAAAACACTGCTATACATCTTTTGAGCATTAGTATCTAACCAAAGTGCTAGAAATGCAGTTGGTTCATCCTTTCACTTTTCTGTCAAGAAGAGCTAGATTCTGCCACACCCTTATGCTGAGTAGTGTGACAACAAACATCTGTAATCACATCAGTGCTCAGCATTTCTCCCTCTTTCATCAAGGGAACCTGGGGTGAATGAGTCCCAGTCCAAAGGTTTAATACTTCATCTTGGTTTATTTACAGAGTTGGCTTTAGGTTTGGCATGGCCACTTTAAAGAAAAACAAAACAAAATAAGCAGTGAGCAGGCTTGAAAATGAAATAGTATCACACTTCCATAAAGGTCATATACCGTATTTTTCGGACCATAAGACGCACCTGACCATAAGACGCACCCAGTTTTTAGAGCAGGAAAACAAAGAAAAGGGAAGGCAAAGAAGAGAAAACAAAGAAAAGGGAAGGCAAAGAAGAGAAAAGAAGGCAAAGAAGAGAAAGAAGGAAAGAAAAAGGAAAGCAAAAGAGGGAAAGAAAAAGGAAGGGAGAAAGGGAGAGAAAGAAGGAAAGAAGAGAAAGGAAGAGAAAGAAAGAAAAAAGAAGAAAAGAAAGAGAGAAAAAAGAGAAGGAAGAGAAAGGAAGGAAGCAAAGAAAGAAAGAAAGAAAGAAGAGGAAACAGGAAGAGGAAGGAAGGAAGAGGAAATAAAGAAAGAAAAAGGAAGAGAAAGATGAAAGAGGAAGGAAAAAAGAGAAAGAAAAAAGGAAGACAAATAAGGAAAAAAGAGAAAGAAGGAAGAGAAAGAGAGGAAGAAAAAAGAAGGCAAGCAAAGAAGAGAAAGAAGGAAAGAAAAAGGAAGGGAGAAAGAAAAAAGAGAAGGAAGGGAGAGAAAGAAGGAAGGAAGAAAAAGAAGGAAGAAAGGGGAAGGAAAGAAGAGAAGGAAGAGAAAGGAAGAAAGCCAGCCAAGGCCGCCGGCGGGGGAGGACCCTACCGCGGCCCTGGGAAGCCACCGGTGGGGGGGAGCACACCCCAGGCCTGGAGGCTGATCCCGGCCCCGTGCTGGGAGTCCGGTGCCGTGGATTACCCTGGCCCCGGCCCCATCCTCAGGCCGGGAAGGAGGTGGTCGGCGGGTGGGAGCCCGGGAGCCCCCCGCTGCCGCAGCCACCCCTCTGGCCCGGCCGCGTGGGGCAGACAGGCAGGCTTGCGCTCCGGACCCGAGCCTGAGCCTGCCTGTCCCACCCTGGGGGCGGGGAGGGCCAGCCCAGAGGCCGGGTGTGGGCCGGGTCTGCCGCGGCAAAGCCGCGGCCCCGGGGGTTTGAGGGAGCAGCGGGGGCTGCTGGGCTGCGGGGGGGTCCCTCACTGCTGCGCGGGTGCGACGGCCGCTCTGCGGCCGCACGCCCACAGCTTAGAGGGAACACTGCTTGCTGGACCGTATTCGCACTATAAGACACACCCTCATTTCCCCCCCACTTTTGGGGGGGAAAAGTGCGTCTTATAGTCCGAAAAATACGGTATGTCTTTTTGTCTCCACAGTATGTCACAATAATATGTTATTTCACATAAAGATGGCAGCATTTAACCCTAAATAAACAAAGGAACAACTGAATCTATGGCTCGCATTGGCTTTGTATACGTACAAATACTGAAATTAATTAAAAAAAAAACAAAACCTCAGACCATCTGCTTCCTAGTTTTCTTTGTCTTAAATGGTTTACCAGTCAGTGTAAATGTTAAATATTTTAACTTCTATGATTTTTTTTTTGCAATTTGTTTCAATTTTATCTGACAGATGTTACTAGATGTAAAAATCCATAATTATTACAAATTCATTGATTATTAAAAATTCATCATTAAGGTCTGAGCTGAAAAAGTCTTTGTAGCAAACCATTTCCTTAACAAATATAATCTCTTTTTTACAAGTATACCATGGATCGCTCAAGGATATTCATTATTCAGTCTCCCTTTATGAGTTAAGAAAAAAATGACATGAGGGGGATTAAAAAGACTAAGTGATTTAGGAGCCTAAGGTTAATATTTTTCAAATTGCTTCAGTGATTTAGAAGCCTAGATCCTAATTCAGGCACTTAGGTGACTGAATATACTTGAAAGCCAGTGTGTGCCTTTGAAAAATATATACAAACTATTCAACAAATAAATCAACAAATGTATCAGTAAAGGACATATTCAGCCTTTTCAACATTTGATATCCAGTTAAAACCAGTCAGGCTAAGAAAAATGGCTAATTACTTAGGGTGGGACATCCTAAGCACTTTATGAGCTAAGTGTTTAACACCCACTGAAAGACAATGGGAGTTACACACCTAATTCATTTAGGTGCTTCTGAAAATTCTGCATAGGCCCCAGTCCTGCAATGCCTCTGAACAGATAGATACTGCACCCATGTGGAGCCACATTAAAATCAACAAGCGTATGCAAACTCATTACAGGACTGGGTCCTTAATTCATTATGTTAATTAATATAATTAAGTCATAGAATCATAGGGATGGAAGGGACCTCACGAGGTCATCTAGTCCAACCCCCTGCAAAAAAGCAGGACCTCTCCCCCTAAATCACCCCAGCCAGGCTTTTGTCTAACTGAGCCTTAAAAATCTCCAAAGATGGAGATTCTACCACCTCACTAGATAGCCCATTCCAATGCTTCAACACCCTCCTAGTGAGAAAGTTTTTTCCTAATATCCAACCTTGACCTCCCCAGCTGTAATTTGAAACCATTGCTCCTTGTTCTGTCCTCTGTTACCCTCGAGAACAGCCTAGCTCCCTCCTCTTTGGAGCAGTCCTTCAAGTAGTTGAAGGTTGCTATCAAATCTCCCCTCAGTCTTCTCTTCTGTAGACTAAATAAGCCTAGTTCCTTCAGTCTCTCCTCATAAGTCATGTGCCCCAGCCCCCTAATCATTTTTGTTGCCCTCCACTGGACTCTTTCTAATTTGTCCACATCCTTTCTGTAGTGGGGAGCCCAAAACTGGACACAGTACTCCAGATGCGGCCTGACCAGTGTAGAATAGAGGGGCATTATCACATCCCTCGATCTGCTGGCAATACTCCTACTGATGCAGCCTAATATGCCATTGGCCTTTTTGGCAACAAGGGCACACTGTTGGCTCATACTCATCTTCCCATCCACCACAACCCCCAGGTCCTTTTCTACAGCGCTGCTACTTAGCCGATCAGTCCCCAGCCTGTAGCAGTGCATAGGATTTTTCCGTCCTACTCCCAGCACCGCATCATTGCTATATTTATTGTGTCATTATGTGGCTTAAGTATTTTCCTCACTAACCATACCAAACCTTTCTTTCCTGCTTGCTTTTTCTGTTGCATTTATGAAATATTTTGGGTCTGCTATGACTCTAAAAGGCCAAAAACAAAAGTCAATTTTAGAATTTTTTTCCAGGTCAAGGAAGATGATTGAACATTTGTGTCAGTTTGTAAAGCATTCAGAGGTGCCACTTGTGATTTTACTGTAAACCAGAGTGAATAGCAGTCAAATCAGTCTTCTGAGAAACTTACAAATACATATGATAGTTCTAAAAAAATGTTGCTTTGCTTCTGCATCAAAAATAATTGATGACTTGCATTAAAAGTTTGACAAAGATAGAGGAACGTTCACGATAGAGCAACTTCTCCCATTTCATATTTCTTACCTAGGTAGAGCTGAGATTTAAGAATGACATTACCTTGGATGCCAAAATGGAAGGGGGGGGGGAGAGAGAGAGTATGGAAATAGATGAGAAAATTATATATAAAGGTAAAAATAAATAATTATCACCCAAAGATATACTGTCTTCATCTACTGTCATGCTGGATATTTCCATCTACTTCTGACTGTGATCTACGATCTCTAGCGCATCAGGCCAGATTCTGGCTCTCACTCTGGTAGCTTTGTACCACTCTGGGGGCACAGGCAGCATGAAACAAGTTAAATGGCTATTTCTTAATTCTTCTCATGTAAGATGAATTCTTCAATGGTATAGAAGTCAGGGGCATTCTTTGGGGCACGGAGGTTTGGTTGCGATATCTCTGTACTCTAGTAATCTACTGGTGCTGCAATTGCCATGAGGGGATATTGTGTGCATCTACACTTACAAGTTAAGTCGACTTAAGCCTCCATAAATTACTCTGTGTCCACACTGGGCTTTCCTTAAGTTGACTTAAGGAAAAAAGTTGTTGACTTAATAACACCTCATTTTAGATCAAATTAATGCTTAAATTGACCTTATTAGGTCAACTTAAGCCAGTGTGGATGGGGATTAGTGCCTAAATCAACCTTATTAAAGTGTTATGTTGACTTAATAAAGTCGAAAAAGGGCTATGTCTACACAAGAAAAGTTAAGTCGACTTTTGTTAAGTAGACTTAATAAGGTTGGCGTTAATAAAGTCGACCTAATTTTTCTAGTTTAGACATAGGCATTGAATCTGCAATGGTGGCATTAAGTGCTCCCACCTGTCGTCAGATCTTATACCAAATTTCACTTGTGCACACCATAGCACTGAAGTATTGCTTTAAGAAACAATACAAAACCAGGGCCGGGTAAACACAAGGGCTTTAGGGGCTACAGCCCCAAACCCCATACAAAAGGGGGGCCCTGGGCTGCAGCCCCTAACGTTCCTCTGTGTTGATCAGGCCCCACTACCCTGCTCAGACCAGCACAGCACCAGCTGGACCTGTGAGGCACTGGTAGGGGCCCTGCTGGTGCTGAAGGAACTTGGCCCTGGCACCAGAGGCCACTATCTCTGGTACTGCTGCATTGCCCCAGGACAGCTAGTTTGCCCCCAAGAGAGGGGGCAGGGTAGCATGTGTCTGCTGCACTCTTGGGGTAGGGCCGCACCATGCACCAGCCAAACTTGCTACTGGGGGCAGACAAGCTGGCATGAGCGTGGGATGGGGTGGGTGTGCCAGAGAGTGTGGCTTTTGGTCTCAGGGTTCTGTCCACCCCCCCCTTCCTGCCCAGTGCCAGCCCACTCCAAAATTGTCATGGGGGGGGCCCGGGGCCTCTTAATCCAGCCCTGCACAAAACCCCAGGAAGAGAGGAACAATATGGCTACCATCCTATCTTTTCTTTAAGTGCAGCACTATATGAGCCCCCTATTTCACTGGGGTCCATCTCTATGTGCACTTACCCTGTTCTCACCCTCAGAGAAGGCTAGCTCCAGAGGTGATACTACCCTTTGTTTATGATGCTCTTTGTCTTCCTTTGATGGGAAGTACTATGGAAGTGCCAGGCACTCTTCTTATGTCTACGCCTTGTACTGGGAAGCACAGAGTGGTGCCCTCCCATCATTTGGTCTCCTGTTCTGCACCCACACAGAGGTCAATATAGGCAAGGCCATGCAATATAGCTGTTCAGGAAGCAAATGTTGCAGCTATAAAGAAAGACACTAACTTTTTGAGTAAAGAAGCAGGTAAGGAAATTCATATCCCCTCTATCTCATTTTGTCACTAAAAAGATGCCATGCATAAACCACACCAAGAGAGTTATTACATGGCATTACATTGAAGCACTCTCTTTTGTCTGACAGTTAAAGTTCTTTCATTTTGCAGAGAAGCTTTATAAATGGAGTGTAGATGTTGTGCACCACCTTTCCATAGGGGAGCAGCCTGGGGCGTTTCCCAGCTGTAAAATTCAAGGACTGGGGCAGGAAGAAGAGACTAGGGCCTGTTCTACACTAGATAGGTCAATGAAATAATCTCAATCTAGTTACCATCTCTTGGGCAGGTGAATGGTCTATGCCACTAGGCGAACCCCTCCTGTTGGCATGGGTGGCAGGTATCTCCTACATCTGGGGAGGCTGGGTGTGAGCACCAAAAGCTTCCTAGAAGAGAGTTGGGACCAACAGTGCCTGGACTGTGGCCCCACCCCATACTCTGCCACAGGCACCCTGCTTTGTCCCTTCCACCTCCTGAGGCCCCTACCACACTTCACCTCTGCTCAGCCCCACACTCTGCCCGTACTCACCTCCCTCCCCCTGATGGTGTCACCATTTATTACTTTCTCCTCTCTGCCCCCTCCCCAGAGTCCTCTCCTGCTCACCACATGCTTCTCCCTTCCTCCTCCCATCACAGAGGAAGTGGAGAGGAGCAAGCAGTAGGTGGGGAAGGCCATAGAATGGGGGAGGAGACAGAGAGGCATGAGCAACAGGTGGAGGAGTCTCAGGGGCATAAAAAAGAGCAGAAGGTGAAGAGCCTCAGGGGAGTGGATGGAGAGGAGTGAGTGGCAGGCAGGGAAGCCTTGAGGGAAGAGGCACAACAGGGGTGGGAAGAAGAATAAAATAGGTGGGACCATGAAGCAAGAGTATAAGCAGGTGTGCCACATCCTGTTTGGGGAGGCTTAGCCTCTTATATCCACCATCCAACCCAGGTGGCATAGGCAATGTCTACAGTGAAGCCCTACAGCGGTGCTGTTTCAGTGTTGTAGGCATAGACAAGCCCACTCTATAAATGTTGTAAGACTTTTGTGAGGCCCCACTGCTGAAGAGAAACAAAATCCCAAGGGAGTTGCTTCTGGGATAAGGCAGAAGTGCCTTACCTGAAGTTTCTACTAAATGATGTTTCTTGCTTTCCTCTATTCCTGTGGACACTTTGTAAATAACCTATTGATATTTAGAAGCTCTCCAATCAAGTTACATTTTTGAACTATTATACCTACTTTTGCATTTTCTCCTGACTTTTTTGCACTCACACATATAATCCCTGTCCATTTAAAAAATTTCTTATAGAACATTATAGTTGGTTAGAGACTTCAGTGAGACTGTTGCTGGGAGTAAAGTCACTTATATGAATAAGTATTTGTAGGCTTGGTTCAAAATTGTAAAATTGCAGCCACAGAAATGAATGTTTCAGAAAGACATTGAACATATTTTAAAAAGGGTTATAATGAAAGCACTTTGCAAACTTAGCCATAGCAGATATGATCCATTAAAATAGTTTGTATGACAATTTAAATTATATAGGGAGTTCAATACAGACAATTTTCCATAATTGGAAGTGTGCCTTTTGTACTAATATAGAGAGCATATTGAACAATGACGATATCACTCCCTGTAGAGCTCAACTTGACATTTTTCTATATTCTGCTGTACAGTAATGACAAGAAATATTTTGTCATTTTTATCCATCTTATAGCTAATAGATAATTATAGATAGATAATGCTTCTTCAGTGTCTCTCAGAATTGTGCATAGTTTTATGCTGAAGCTTTTGCAAAAGTGCAAATAATTAATTTGCTGTTTATTTTCTTTTGCCTTCAGACCAGTTACTTCTTCAGAAGGAAAAGGTACAGCAAATATAGTAAAACTTGAGTCATATCTGAAATGTACCCTGTCTCTGTAACTTGTTATGTAATAAGTGTTTTCCTTTGGGTACTATATGTATTCAACTATATGTATTCATATTCTTTCAACATAAATTTAGTGATGCAAATAAACAATCTGCAAAACTGCAAAAAACTTGGCAGTCTAAAACACAGGCATTTCAAACTAAACATTCTGATACTGCCACAAATACTGATGTAAATTCTGACACTGACATTCATGACTCCTGCATATTGACAGCTCAAGACGAAAGAATAAAATGTAGACATAAGAAGTCTTTTAGACACAAATCCCGTGGCATCATGACAGCCCTAATTATTTTGACTGGAAGATGAATGTCTACAATTTCATATGGGTTTGCATTTTTTTTTACTACAATTTGTCAGAACTGTTATATCTTGTTAAAGTAGTAGTTGCATTTCAGTTCTCAGGGAAAAGGTTGGCATTGCCAAGCATGACAACCACTGTAAAATGTAAAAATGTCTATTTTAATCATGTAAACTTCCTTCTACCTTTTAGTCCCATGAAAATATGATATGAAGTCAAGTAACTATTTCCTTGACCTCACAAAAAGGGATTACCCACATGTATCGTCTAGTAGTTAGAGCAAGACTCTGGGCATCAAGATGTTTGGATTCTTTCCCCAGCTTGGCCAATAACTTGAGCTGATACACTGGACAAGTTACTTAAAAAAACCCAAAAAATCAAACACCTCCCCCCCCTTTCTGCTTCAGTTTCGCCATCTGCAAAAGCTTGACAATTATACTTACATTCTCACAAGAGTTAAATGCTCTTCATATCATTTAAAAATTCAATTGACAGCTGCAGTAGAAATGCCAAATGCTATCTTCTGGCTTAATGTTTTAAATGAGATGGTGGGACATTGGAAATGCAGCAAAATGCTCAGGTCACTTCTAGTAATTGGATTATCAATTATAATACTTACTGACAAAAACAGCTAAATTAGTAATCCTTTGTAACAGTTTTTGTATAACTAGGCAGGCCAGGATGGGAAGAAGTTTTTAAAATTTTCTTTAAAACTGCTGAAGTTGCATCTTTAAGGAAAAAAAAAAGAAGTCTTGCTTTAACTTTGGAATGTTGGTGTATAGAAATACAGCTGCAGGACTAAAAGTTTAAAGTTAAACAAACAAAGAGTCTTGTAAAAAACGAGAGTCCTGTGGCACCTTATAAACTAACAGATTTTCTTTGGCATAAGCTTTTGTGGACTATAACCCACTTTGTCAGGTGCATCTGACGAAGTGGTTTATAGTCCATGAAAGCTTATGCCGAAGAAAATCTGCTAGTCTATAAGGTGCCAGAGGACTCTCGGTTTTTGCTGTACAACAGACTAACACGGCTACCCCTCTGGAAAGAGTCTTGTATCACTTTTAAAGACTAACGAAGATTCCTTGTTTGATTTGCTGAACTAGACTGACAAAGCTACCCTTTTGGAGCTTACAGTTGGTTAGTTAATCACCCATTATGCCTCTGGCATTTAGGGCAGTGACAAAGCTCCTTTACTCCTGGCTGTTTCTGGCAAGTCTTTCAGTGCTTTCTCAGCTGTGTCCCAGGTTTTTCAGCTCAACTTCTACAGTTCTCTGTGATGTTTTTGGGTGGCCTCATTTTCACAGCTTAAAAGTACTTGCTTAACGGGCTTTCTCTGACTGAGATACTGTTGATGTAATTATTACAATAACTTACTAATACAAAAGGAGTAAACAAAGCTGAGGAATTTGGATTTGATTTCTAGGCAACCTCCAGCAATAGGCTGATAGCTGGTACTTGAATATTGTTGTTTGACCACTTGAGACACCTCCAGAGTGTGTGTAACTATTGTTTGGTGGTGTTTGAACCTTTTGCACACCTTTGTGTGCTTGAGATCTAATAAAATATTAAATTAGAATAAAAGCACTTTCGGTTTGTACCAATATTTAACAGACGAACACACTGTGGCCCCTTTGATTTGTTATTGACACCTCCTTGCTTATAGTACAGTTGTCCTGAACTTTGGGGTAAAAGAATCATGGGTAAATGGAAATTGATTCTAAATAGTGACACTACTGACCAGCACTGGTCAGCTTCAGTTTATGTAGCACCAGGAAGAGATGTGCACTCATGAATTTTAAAGAACAAAACATATAATACTGCTAATAATTCTAAACAATTCTGGAAATATAGTGAATCTAAGCAAGCAATTATAACCCAATTAATCATTGTGAAATACAGAAATTGATATATTTTGGAATTTCTCATTTCATTTATTTATATATCTGGATAATCACTAGTACATTATATTGTATCAGGTGTCTTAAAAAAAAATCCTTGGGATTAATCAACAGCATTCCTTACTTGCCAAACATTTTCTTTCTTCACATGATAAAGCTGAAATAGCACGTTTCAATAGCTAGAGAGCAAAGAGAGCAAGATTGTTTTATTTTGAATCTGCATTTCTATCTGTATTTATGGGAAACAAAACAACAAAAGCAAACTTAAACCAGAACCAAGGATAACTTTCTTCCAGTAATCATGGGACTTTCAGGTGACATTACACTATTATCCAAATTGTGCCCTTCTGTGCATATTGCAACTGTAACCCAGGCCTCCTGGGATAACTCTCTGAATATGCAAAGATTAGGGCAAACTGCAAAAAGGAGAGCAGATTTTCCCAAGACTGGTGGATTACTTGGAGCTAAACTCCCCAACCAGTCAAAAACAAATGCTTCTGATTTCCCACACTGGATATCAAGAAGTCACCACAAAATATACTCAGCCCCCTTTTCTGCATTTCAGCCACTGGTCCCCAGTATAGCCACTGGGTTTGGTAAAGAGAGAAATTGCTTAAAACCTGAAGCTCTTTACCCAAAAAGGTTTCTCCTGACCCCAAAGTGTCAGCCACATTACACAGAACAGTATAGGTTTGGATCTGACCCAAAATACCATGCTGCCAGCCAATCCATTAGTAACTAAAACTAAAGGTTTATTGTTCAAGGAAAGAAACAAATGATGAGAGTACTGTTAAAGGGGTAAAGTGATCACATACATACAATGATTGGAAGTCCAATATATCAGGTTTCCAGTACAATTTGAAGTTTGCACATCGTAGGCTCACATACAATACTTGGATGGATTTAAGCCCTAGGTTCACAGCTTCAGTTGTTAGAAATCCAGTTCAAAGGAATATAGACCAAATAGTCCAAGTGTAGAGTTTGCTCTAATTCTCCCATGAGAATTAGCAGGGTGATTCCAAGCCGTTGCTGGCTGGGATCTCAATCCTGCGGCCCAAACTTTCCCTGAGAAGCTTGGACAGATGTGAGACAAGGGATTATGTTCCCAACTTCCTTTTATAGTTGTGGCAAGGTGGGCATTTGAAGGTCATTTCTTCATGTGGGCTTTGATGACACTTCACAGAAACTTTCTTAAGTGGAGAATAGTAATGTATATTGTCCTTTGAAGTAAAACCTTCACTCTTGGGCACCACAGGTAATTAGCTGCATTAGCACCATTACTAGATAGTTTACATTGGTACATCAAAGCTCCATCTAGATGTTAATGTTCCCTTTTGACCTCTTCTAATAGAGCAATAGTAACAGATAGGGAAGCAGTTCATTTACCTTGCTAACCACTAACAATATAGATGTAAACATCATCAAGTAACTACTAAAACGTACATGCATATCAAAGCCCTAGCCTACCTGTAACACTACAATATACTTTTGAAGGTTAGATTTGGGTCATGTATATTTCACAAGATGGCTTGGCCTTTTTAAGCCTTATATGACAGCAACATCAAGAGATAACCAACTAATTTCTAGCTGATGAAACAGGTAAGGTAGGGAGGTTTTCTTCCAGTGAGGAGGCGGTAAAAGAAGATTTATGCCAGTAAGAGGAGGAGAGGCCATTTGTTTTTTTATATTATTTTTCAGTCAAGACTGATATGGCTACCCCTTGGGAACTTAGAAACAAAGAAGGCAGTTAAAAACCTTAGTCTTAAGAGACACAGAATGAGGCAGTGGCTACCAAGGAACAAACTGACCATTCAGCTCCAGAGACTGTGGCAGGGAGGGAGGGGGAGGGGCGGTCTGGGATAAGTGCCTTTTATTGTTTTAACCATTTGTCTGGTATTGTTTGGAAAAAGCTATTTTGAGTCACTGTATCACCTATAGGTATCAGCTATGGAAGGGCTCTGTGAAAATGTCTGAACACAATTAGGCCAGCAGAGTAATCCTGGTTGATACACAGGGGATTGTAGCCTGGAAAAATTGAATGAATCATGGGCTTTCACCCTGAGAGAAGATGCAATATATAGACTTTAACAGAGACAGATATCTTGGCTATTGGGTTGGTTATAATCTTTTGATAGAAAAGTGATAGAAAATAGTCTCCTATAAGGGTTACATTGAGTGACTATCTTAAAAAAACGCAGACCAATGTCAATTATATTAGGAACTGGCTTTGATTGGATTTCTCTTTTCAAGGATCTGGAGCTAGTCTTTATTAATGTTTCCCATTTTTTTACTCACTTATTTCTGATTAAGATGGACAGGCTGTCCTTAGAGATTTTAAAAGCGTTTTGGAGCTATGCGTAAAAGAAGAGAAAAACTTGCTTACCAGCTGGACATTCTCCAGGTTGCATTGTCTGAGTAGTGATCATAAACACTGTGTATTCATTGCCTACTCTGAGAGTAAGCATGTTATCATATGGGAGATGCAAGTTTGGTAGTAAACAGAAATCTTTCACATTTTAAGCACAGCTAATAGGGCATATTTTGTGGTCCTTCCCTGAACTCTCGTTGAAGACATTTTCTCTTCCCTAGATTGAGCAAAATTTGTCTTATATTTGCTGAGCCTTTGTGTAATTCATGTCTGTGTATATTGTGCATATATTTTTCATTGAAACTACTACATTGATTTAACCTGTGAATGAATTAAACCAAAAATAACCACAGAGCTACAAAGCAAAAACAAAACAACAAAAAAAGCCCCGAACATTGATTCCTGCCCCCTCTCCCCCACCAATGAAAGAGTGTTAACAACATAGTTATGACTGGGAGCATAGGACTTTCAGTGGTTCTTTCTAGGTTACCAGTCTTATTCCTAATAATCTTGCACTAATTTTCTTTTTATCAGCCTCTGGAAGTTGTCAGTTAACTTTAGATTGACCTTCAAGGAGAGGATCAAACAAGAATATTTTTATCTGCTTTATTTTATTTTATTTTATTTTTTGCTTTAAAGTCATTTTCTGTAAGTTTTTGCATTACCTGAGAACATAATAAAACATTGTAATTTCCTAATTGTGATCCTGCATTATGAGGACTTCCAACGCAATGCATTTTGGGCATTGAGTTCCGTATACCAGGTTAGCTGTTCCTTTATTTCTTTAATGTACTGAGTTAATTATATTTATAGTAAAGGATACCAATTTATGAACTCTACATAAATAAATCAATTAGGAAATATGGTATCCCCGTTTTTTAATCATATACATCAGTTTACACACTTGTATGATATTTCCGATGTATTCCCTACTGGGTTTTTTTTTTTAGTAGAACTGTTGTCCTACTTTACCGTAAGTTTTTAATGTAAGATGTGTCAGAGGAAACTAATTCCTTGATCTCTCAACACCTCTTATTTTAACCAAGAATTAACTGTATGTTATATAATGGTTTTAACCTTTAAAATAGGCACAGATGATTAAATGGTCACAAATGAGGTATTGTAGCATATAGATTTATAGATGAATAGCTTTTAAATCTAGAAGGGACCATTGTATTGGTCAGGCCTGACCTCCTGAATACCTTCTTCAAGTCTTCTAGCATTTAAAAGATTTTCTGTGATGGAAAATCCACCATAAACCTGTGCTAAATGAACCTTAGCCTATTCAAATTTAAGAGCAGATAAATACATGGAAATTTTCCATCCCCGTGTAGAGAAACAGAGTATAAATCTAGTCCTTAATTGCCAGAGATGTGGTGCTGAGATATATTACTACTTAAGTGCATATTACTATCTACTATTGTTTTATCTGGATTCCTTTACAAATAATCATTGCAGTTCCACTTTGAATGATTATCTGCCAATTCAAATGTACTTTCCAAAGCTAGATTTCTAATTTTAAATTCATCAGATGCATTATCAAGTCAAAGGATAATGCAACTCTTGCTTTTTTTCTCCATTAGGGGCCCAATTATCTCATCATTTTCTTACATGCAAATCCTGTTGAGGTGAATGGGAATTGCAGACATATAAGTGATGGGATAATCAGAGCCCTTCCAAGATGCATGCATGTTCCTTTGAACCAGTTTCATTCCTAGTTTTCTAAAGCAAATGTTATCATATTCAGAAAAGTTATATTAAGGCTTTCAAAGTTGCAGGGAGAGAGAGACACCACACTAGTTATACCAAAACAAGCTTCCTAGCTATTTCTGTAGTCAGATGTGAGTAGTGGTCTGAAACTTTGAGATTGACCTTCAAGGAGAGGGTCAAACA
This sequence comes from Pelusios castaneus, assembly GCA_007922175.1. Classification (NCBI taxonomy): domain Eukaryota; kingdom Metazoa; phylum Chordata; order Testudines; family Pelomedusidae; genus Pelusios; species Pelusios castaneus. Next base: position 5,893,983 of record ML685903.1, read on the forward strand.
AGAATATTTTTATTTACTTTATTTTCCCTCAGCCTTAAACCAAACCGGTCTATGAGCAATCAATATACCTACAATTGTTCTGATTCTATAAATCTCAAAATCAAATTAATTAGGAACCAGGACAAATTAAGATACCATCCTAATCAAACAAGCTATCAAAATGTATAATTTATGAGGCTATTTTCTCCATGACTCTTTCTGTAACCACTGTAATGCATGAGAGATAATAAAAATGTGCAGAGAGCAAAGGGCAAATGCTTGAGAGAATTAATTTTATCTGAAAATTGATTGTGGCCATTCTGTACTTGGTAGAAAATGACTGATATCTTAATGGGGTCCCTGGTCCTAGATGGTAGCTTATAGAACAGGTACTTCTTTTGGCCATTTTGAGGATCTAACAGGGGTAAACAGCTCTTAGTTTTAAAACATGTATATTGCATTTTAATTTATTCCTTACAAAGGGATGAAGATCATTGGTATCCCATCTTATTTAGTCTCCATCCCTTTATTCTCTCTGTTGGGATCTGTGGAGGATGGAGAAAGACACAGGGTGCACTGAGAAAGACTAAGTGTACTGAAACAAGAAGGAGAGAGGGGCAGGACATTTGCCCCCCTTCTAGTCTCATGGAGATTCCCTGGAAGAGTTAATACAGTTCAAAACTATTATACCTTCCCTCAAACTACCTTTCTTCCAACACCAGAGAAGTAGTGGCCAAGAAAAATATCTAATAACATCTATGCTGTCAAAGATGGTAAAGGAAAAGGAATGGCTTTGGCCAGAAGTAGATGCAAAGGCAGAGGACCTCTAACTGTAGGTTTCTGTGCCCCACATGATTACAGGGTGTCTGGGTGTCATCATGGATAATTTCCTGGGCACTAGTGGTGTCTATGCCTTTAGAAGTAGATTACAAACATTGATGTGTTTTAAATATCTTTATAGCCCCAAGAGTCTTCTGATTCTTCTAGAGCACAAGATTCTAGTCTGGATGCTGTCTTCACTAAATGAAACGGAACAAAGGCCAACATTGTCAACCAACCATGCGGATGAGAAACTGTTTACATCCAAGGTGTATTTTTTTGTTTTATTTTATTTTCCTTTTTTTTTAAAAAAGTTTTATGAAGTTAAATTCATGGCCTTGCTTAAAATATAACATACATACTAGTAAAGTATTTGAAAAATTGTTTCAAAACAGGAAGGTAGGCCAAATGAAAGTTAAATAATCTAAAGTCTAGAAAGCATCAATAGAATGAAATTCTAATTTACATATCTGGACAAATGTCACAGCATTATGGTTTCATTTCAAAATCCTTTAATAGTTTTAAGTTCCAGATGGGTAACTGTGTTAGTCTCTATAAAGCAAAAAACAATGAAAGACTAGTAGTCTTTAAGGTGCCACAGGACTTTTACTGTTTTTAATAGTCTTTCTGACAATTTTGAGAGTGTTTCTGATATTCTGTGAAGACACTGCAAGATAGCATTCCAAAGCTTTGGATTTCTACTGTTTCACATGTCAGAGAGCTTCTAGAACTATATGATTTGAGCAACCTTAGTGGTACCTTAGGTCCTCCCACTACTTGCTTTTTTGGCAGAGGGAGGTGATGGTGGGGAAAACATGTCTTGGAAAGACACACTGTTAAATACATTCTTTACCAGGAAAATCATGTATCTTTGTGAAGTGTGAAGATTTCATTATTTGTAAATCACTAAAGTAGAGCTAATTAATTAAATTATCTTGGGAACTCAAAGTAAATGCTCATTTCCAACTCCTTAATTCCTTAAGTAAATATTGTCCCACAGAACAAATGAAAAGTCCTATTTTTTATGGTTACAATGCAACAGACACTAGCTTCATTGTATAAAATAGATAGTTCAAAATTCAGAGATGTATTCTGTTGGGAAATGTTGTATTGTCAGTATAAAGGGCTAAGGCACAGTAAAGGGATATGGTATATTTTATTTCTCAGTTACTTGGTGTGAATGAAGGCCAGATCACAAATAGTCAGTATTATAATTATGGTCATTTTGTTAAAGGAAACAAAATTGGTAATTTTAGTCTAATACACAGATAGCGGTGTTTACATTACCACTTATTACAATGAAACAAATTGGAACCAAGTTCTACAAGCTCAGTAAAGATCCCAAGGACTACAGCCCTGATCTGTATGAGAGGACTTGTGTCAGTGTAGCTCGGACAGCAGGATGAAGGTTCAAACGAAGATGGAGACTTCTGGACTATACTCCTGGTGATTCCAAAGTCAAGAGATTGATAGCTCAGTATTTTGGAAATCTGACCACTTTAATAAATATGTAGGAACCTAATTTTCAGCACCTATTTTTGAACAGTAAAGCCATTATTATTTATAATGCATTCCCTTTAAAAAATGTCTAGGTACATCTACACTGGCGCTCACGTTCTGGCACTCACCCCTCCTTCAGAAGCTTGAGAGTTGACTTTATTAAGTCGACTTAAGAGTGGTTAGGTCAACTTAACAAAGTGGACTAAGTCGACTTAAACAAAGTGGACTAAGTCGACTTAAAGTTAAGTCGACTTAGTCCACTTTGTTAAGTCAACTTTAATAAGATTGACTTTAAGTTGACTTAAGAAAGTCAACCGAACTTTTTCTAATGTAGACATAGCCCTAGGCTATGTCTACACTTACTAAAATTAGTTCGAATTAGTTAGTTCGAACTAACTAATTCGAACTAATTTTAGTTAGTTCGAATTAGCTTAATTTGAACTAGCATGGCCACACTGGAATGTTAGTTTGAACGAAGCAAGCACTTGCTTAGTTCGAATTAGCCATCCCCATTCATTTCAATGGCCGATTAATTTGAACTAAGAAATTAGTTCTAATTAACATAATCACATTGGTTAATTTGAACTAGTAAGTTCAAATTAACCCCTTAGTTCGAATACCCTATTCGAACTTATTAGTTCAAATTAAGGAAGCCCTTAATTCAAACTAACTAAAACCTAGTGTAGCCATGGCTTTAGTTAGTTCGAATTAAGCCTCCTTAATTCGAACTAACTTGCAAGTGTAGACATAGCTGTAGTGCCTAAAAATAACTCCCCTAGAAAAGCTAATAGCTGTGTTGAAACAGATGAATAACAAATCACAGCTTCAAAGAGAGACTGCAGAACTCGAACTTATATGCAAATTTGACTCAGTTGTCTTGGGGTTAAACAGGGACTATGGATTTTTCTCACATTACAACAAGTGATTTGACCTCCCCCTCCTCTATGTGCTGTTCCCCAGTGTTTTGAATCCTAACACCTATTTTGATTTGCTGTTACAGCCTGACCTGATGCTATGTCATACACTCCCCTGCATTTAATTTCCTCCCACTCTGTAACGTTCCTATCTTCAAAGCATCTGACGAAGTGGGATTTTCTCCCATGAAAGCTCATGCGATAAATAAATCTGTTAGTCTTTAAAAGTGCCACAGGACTCTGTTGTCTTCCCCTAGAAAAGCAAATAGAGACCCACTGAGGATTTTCAGCAGGGCTTGTACAGTATCAGCCTTTTACAATCAAACCCCAAAACAACAAGAGGAATTACCTTAGTTCTTAAATAAAAAAATTATAAAATTTTGTAATGATAAAGAAAAGCAACTACTTAATATCTACAACATAACATTGCTACTTTACAATTAATCTACATCATCTTCAGTTATACTGGTGATCCTGGAAGTTGGAGTCTGCCTGTGCCTGTAAATAAAGAAAACAGTGTAAACCTAAATAAATCAGTCCCCACAGAAACACAGTGAAAAGAACTTCAGAGCTGCCCAAAGCTTATGTTAAGTTCACCCATTTTTCAGTTACAGTATTTTATCACCAAATCTATTCAGCTGGCTGGGTCAAAAGCACTACAACAGCATCTTCCCTCCACTTGCTTGTAGAAATCTTCAGCTGGAATCTATGTAGAATCTGTTTCCTTTGTTGAAATCAGTGAGTTAACTAATCACCTAACTAATTAACCCTCCACTCAATTTTAGTATATAGATATAAAAAAAACAACAACCCGTTACAGGAACATAAAACTAAGAATAGCAAAATAGAAATGACTCTTTCTATCATCACATATAAATAAGAGAAGAGTTGGCAACCAAACTAGCTGAAACAATTTAATTAAAACAGTTTGGCTAAAATCAGTGCCATTCAGAGTATACTAAAATGAAAGAAATTCGTTTTGCCTTCCAATTTCTTCTGTCAGTAATTAACACTGCCAGGGCTTTCTTACTGGAGAAATAACAATATCAGTAATCTGCTGTTAAAAGTTTCAGAATTAAGGAAAAGCAGCCTTCTTTCTATTTTTTAGATTCAGCTTTTCCCCACCTACACAGCTCACATGACCTTTTGAAAAGCAGCTACCAACCATAGAGCGTGAGTCCAGCTATTGGGATCAGATTGAGCAAACTCAAAATGGGTACACCCAACTCTAGAAATTTAGGAGTATGGAGTTCTAATTGTGCATCTGCTTAGCAACAATGAGCCAGACACATTTTTACTCCTCTCCCAATTGCTTTTGATCTCTTAAAGGGATATGTCCTTTTATGTAAATGAGCTCCATTTACACTGTAATAAAAGACCTGTGAACAGCCTAGGTCAGTTGGCTCAGGCTCATGGGGATCTCTGGCTGTAAGTGTAGACATTCAGATTTCCTCTAGAGACTAGGTTCTAGGATCATCTCTCCTCAGGGGTCTCAAAGTCTGGGCTCTAGCCCAAGACCACACCTCTATGCTGCAGTTATATAGTCCTACAACTTGAGACGTCTACGTCAGTTGACATAGGCAATAGCATGGTCTTTTATCTCTGAGAGTCATTGCTGCAGATTGCCACCTGCTGTGTGATTTAGGAGCTTGAGTCTCATTTTAAGCAGTGTCTTATGCTCTCAGGAGACATGGGGTAGGTGTACACCACAGTCAGAGGTATGACAACAGTATGTGTAGACTAGAAAGGGCATTCATAAATTTAGTAGCTTGAGGTATAGAAAACATAATTCAAAATCAATTTTGTTTATTTATTTTTCAATATAAACCCCTTGCTATCAACGTGTTTAGTCCAGCATAGCTGCAGCTTGCTTATGTCCATCTTGTAGAAGCCCTAGTCCTGCATATCCAGAAACTCTCCAACTGCTTTAACCACCTCATTTTCATCATTTATACTCTTTCCATGAAGGTCATACTTCAACTTTGGGAACAGATAGAACTGTGAGGGAGCCAATACTTGTGACTAAACTAGATGGGAAAGCAGTTTAAAGACACATTTGGTCTCAGGATCACTGCAATCTGGAATGTGTGGGGTGATGCATTGTCCTGAAGAAGCAAAATCTTCCATGAAAAAAAAAAAGAAAAAAAGCTCTCTTCTGATCAACACTCAATATTATGGGCAAATATCTTGCTGACAACCCTTTCATGACGAAGTGTTATTTGAGAATGGGTGCACTGACTCACAGACTCTGCAATATCAGACAATGAAAAAAAAAAACAATAAAAAAAAAAACAGTGACAGTTGCTCTTCTATTATTCATCATCATCTTGGAAACTACATCTACTTTTTCCAGTGTGGTGGACTCTTTGGAACATCCTGACCTTGGTTTAGCCTCAGTGCTGATTCTCTCGCACTTAAATTCAGCAGCCCAGTTTTTTGTTTTTTTTTTCCCTGTAGCATGTGAAGAGTCATCAACACCCAGTATTGCCAGCAGGTTCTCAGGGGTTTCTTTTGTGGTCAAGCCTCTCAGATGCAGGTACTTGATCACTGCTCTGATTTCATTCTGCATTTTACAACTCTTCAGGGACTGACTCCTTTTGAAACATCTACGTATAAATTCTGCATGGATGAGAAAATGACCTTCAAGAAAGACGCACATCAAAATATGAGAACTTTGATCTGTGATATCTGTTGGGTCCTAGCTTATGATTAAATAGTTCTAGCTAGACATTTTCTGAATGACATTTTCTGAATGAGCTAGTTTTGATCTACCTAGTTTGTATAATAGCAGCAAAGCTGTGGCAAAACAGGCTAGCAGCTTGAGCATGTAGCCAGCGTTCTGCGAAGGTCTGTACCCCTCATTCTGAAACCTCTGCTACTGCAGAGGATGACACATGGGAGTCGGGCTCCTAAATGCCTAAATCTCCTTTTGAAAATGGGTCTTAAGCTCCTATTTTTATTAGGCATTTTGGAAAATTTGACCTTGAGATCCTTCTTTCTGTTGATGCCCCTGGCTGTGTCTGGGGTTGCGCACTGGGTAACTCGGGGGGGGGGGGGTGGAAGGCCACAGTGTCGATGAATCCCCTTCGCTCCAGACTCGGACACAGCTGGGACATAACTGGCGCCCAACAAATCCCAACAATAGCCCATATAAGGATGTTCCCCGGTTGCAGGAACTGATAACCTGTTCCCCATAACAGAATAACAGAATAACAGTACCAATCTCAGCCGGTCTCCGTTTGTAGTTATAACACAGCCTTGAAAGCATGCTTCTCACCCATAGAGGAGGGGGGTAGGATCTTTTCACAGCAAGAGGAAATCTATATAAGAGTTACTGTAACTGAGTGGGGGCGCGCATGATTTGAGACGTGTCTGTCTCCGTGTGCCTGCTTGAGATCTCAAATAAATCTTAGTGTGCTTCTCCGCCCTGGTGTGTTTATTGGTGCTGCGCACTCCGGGCAACGAACCCAAACTGTTGCTAGCCCCAGCCTGTCTTCAGGCCTCCCCCTGCAACATTTTCATAAATCTGCAAGTATTTCTCAACCATTAATGACTTAATCTTCCCAACACTTTTATGAGATCAACATTATTACACCCTTATATAGCCGGGAAATTTTTCACAGAAAGTGGAAGTCATTTGCCCAAAGCCACACAAGAACTCTGTGGCAGAGCTAGAAATAAAACCCTGATTACCTAACTCCAGTTCTGTATTTTAGCCATATCACTATTCTTACTCTTTGTGATAAGAACAAACACTTTTTTTAATTAAAAATTGGCTCTCTTTTGATATTTTTCTCCATCAAATGGAAATTGTACTTTACAAATGTAATAAAATACAGTAAAGTCAATATCTGAATGGTTCCATTATAATTTGCAAAAGAAAAGATAAAGAAATATCTGAACGTATTATAAATTACCTATTATTTTCTGTTTTTTCATAACTTGCTGGCTGTTCAAGCAGCAACTGGATAAATTTGGGATGATCTAAAAAAGGCATCTATGCAAAGAAAAGCACTGTGTGATGAATTAGACTCTCAATGTAGAGCACCCAACCAATCATGAAACAGGGATGCAATTTCATGCCTTTATAACTAAAATTTCAAAAATTGGCATGTTTTGAATTTCATACTTGTCAGAAGTGATCATGCTACACATAGTGTAACTTATCTCTTCCGTTTCAGAACATTTTAGCATTTGGCTTTCTCAGTTCATTAAGGATTCAGTTCTTCAGAGATGCAGACGTGGGTAGAGGGTGACCCATATTAAGTAACTTTTCATCTGACACTCACTCCTTACTTTCTTTTGACCCAGCAAGGTGGAACAGTTAACCACTCCCTCTCCCCACCACACACACACACACCTTTTTTTTTAAATTTTAATGAACTCTTTGGATCTGCAGTTTATATCAAATCTATTGAAGTGTCATGACGCCTAGATAATCTCACTTTATTAGGGCCAGATCCTGAAATCCTTATTGATACTCCTCAAATAGTTCTTCAGATTTCAATGGGCTACTTGCAGAGTTAGGTTCTTTATCAACATGAGTAAGAGTATCAAACTGTGTGTGTGCCACTTGAGGTTCATGCACACTAACAGAAAATTTGTTCACTTACAAATTCATACAATGCATAGATCATAAGATCAGAAGGGATCAGTGTGATTATCTATTCTAACCTTGTGTATAATGCAAGATATAAGAATTTTTTAATTTGTGCTTCAAAATATAAAATATATTTTAGAAAAAAACAGACCAATCTTGATTTTAAAATTTTCAGTGATGGAGAATATACTACAATGCAATGATCACTTTATTTCTAGTCTGAATTTGCCTAACTTCAGCTTCCAACCATTGGATCATGTTATACTATTGTCAACTTGATTGTGTTGCCCAAAGCACTAAACCTATGTCTACACTAGAAAAAGTTGTCAACTTTTGTTAAGTCGACTTTATTAAGGTAGACTTTAAGTCGACAAAGTTGACCTTATTAAAGTCGACTTAACAAGTGGCAACACTTTAAGTCGACTTAGTCCACCTTGTTAAGTCGATCTAACTGCCCATAGGTCGATTTAGCAAAGTGGAAGGGAGGGTTAGGTTGATCTAAGGAGGCTTAAGTTGTCCTAATGAGTGGTAGTTATATAAGTCGACTTAAGCTTTCATTAAGTCGACTTAAGGAATTTTTTAAGTCGACTTAATGAAAGCCTAGTGTGGAGGTGGCTTAATTTAAGTCAACTTAAACCTCCTTAAGTTGACTTAAATTGCCAGTGTAGACATAGCCTAAGTGTTCCCACATAAGTTGTAACTGGAATTGTACAAAAAAGAAGTGTAAGAAGAACATAACTGAGCACTCACAAGTGTGGAGGATGTCTTGACAACAGATGTGAAATAAGTGTAATGAAAAATTTCAAAACAAAATGATTGGTTGAGACTCTTGTTTTAAACTTCTTCTACTGTTATTGTTACCTAGGTAAAGTAGTTATGGTTATTTATGGGGGAGAATTTGGGGCAAACTGGAATTTGTAAGACATTAACAATACATGGATATTTGTTAATGACTGGATGACACCAGCTATGCAATTAAACCCATATTAGAATAAGATGTAAATAAGTAGCTTATAATAACTGCCAGAGTGTAGATCGTCTCAGGTCAAAGTGAGCTGTACCATAAGCCCTTCCTGGGTGGGTGTTGCCTTTCCATATAAGTGCTGTCACATCTGTAGTCAAGGAAATGTGTTTTAATAAACCAATTTAAACTAAACTATTCAATGCCTCATTATTTAATATGAAGTTAAGATCAAGTTGATTAGTTACAACTGAAGAGTGCTCTATTATCAAATTTCTGTTCTCCATATAGGTTCTTATAGACTGTGATGAAATAACCTCTTGACATTTTATTTGATGAGCTAAAAAGTTTGATCTTTTTGAGTCTATCACTATATTGCTTTTTTTTTTCCATTCCTTCATTCATTTTCATGATTCTTCTCTGAACTTTGCAATTTTTCAATATCCTCCATCAGCTGTGGACACAAGAACTGGACAAAGTATTCCAGTAGCTGTCTCACGGGTAGAAAATATTGAGGTAATACAAACTCTCTGATCCTACTAGATATTCTACTCTTTATGCACCCAAGGCTTGTATTAGTCATTTTGATCACAGCATCACACTGGGAGCCCATATTCAACTTATTATCCACCGTGTCCTCCAAGAGTTTTTCACAGTCACTACTTTTCAGGGTAGCGTACCTCATCCTATAACTATAGCCTACATTCTTTGTCCCTAGATAATTAACTTTATATTTGGCTTTATTGACACTTGCATTACTTGCACCCATCTCACCAAGCAATCCAGATAGTTTTGTATCAGTGACCTATCCCTGATATTATTTATCACTTCCACCACTCCTTTTCATCATCTGCAAACTTTTATCAGTAACAATGTTGTATTTTCTTCAGCATCATTGATACACATATTAAATAGTATGGAACCAAGAACCAATTCCTGTGGGACCCCACTAGCAACACACTCATTCAGTGTGATTCCTAGTTTACAATTACATTGAGACCTACTCTTTTGCCAATGTTTAACCCATGTAATGTATGCCTTGTTGATTTTGTATCATTCTAATTTTTAATGAAAATGTCATGTGGAACCAAGTCAAATGGCTTACAGACATCTAAGTAAACCACATCAGTACTTCTATCTTTATCAACCAAACTTATAACCTCTTTTTTTGGGGGGGGAGGAGATATCAAGTCCATTTAATAAGGGCTAATTTCCATAAAGCCATGTTGATTTGACATTAATTATATTACCATCCTTTTATTCCTTATTAATCAATCCCCTTTTAAATCATTTCATAATTTTTCCTGTATATCAATCACAGGCTGACAAGCCTATTTATACTTTTTAAATATTGGCAAAATGTTAATTTTCTTCCCACTTCTGGAATTTCCTTAGTTCGAATTAAGGAAGTCCTTAATTCGAACTAATGAAAGCTTAGTGTGGCCATGGCCTAAATTAGTTCAAATTAAGCTTCCTTAATTTGAATTAACTTGCCAGTGTAGACATATCCAATATGTGTAGATTTTAGTCACTGAGAATCCCACTGGAATCTACTTTGTTTTGAAGATGTTTATTTTTCTAGCACAGTTCTTATATCATACACAAAAGTACAATTCTCGTATATGGCATACAATATGCACTAATCCATGTGAAAAACAGCCACTTGCTCATGGTGGGTACGTCTTGCAGAAGAGGGAGCTTATACTGAGGTGCTTGCCTGTACAAAAATATTTTTTATGTTCCTCCTGTCTTGAAAAGCAGGTTTAAAATATGTAATTTAAAAATTGTTGTAGTCAAAACTTCCAGGGTTAAAATTAAGCAATCCATGATTAAAATTATCCACACTGATTCATATTTTTGCACCATAGCATCAGGTTGTCTGATGTTTTAGTTCATTAGAACTGTCTTGAAAAATGTGAGTCACATTGCTGTGCTAATCAGGACAAATCAAACCATGCTGAGAAAGTTAGTATTTCAAAAGCATGTAATGTTGACCATAAAAGAGAAATTTTATATAAAGGTATTTTGAGCCTATTGGCCTTTTTTTGCCTTATGCTCGAGTTAAATATGCCTTGCTCGATATATCACAGGCATCATGATAGTAGTAACTTCACACATTGCATAGCCCTATCTACAATGTTTATTTCCTGGATTGTTCATGTCTGACTGCAGAATTTACATAAAGACTTTCATAGGCAAGTTCGCTAGCCACTGTCCAGTTCAAGTATCTTTGTTATGTTTTGGACAAATATGAGGGAGTACATATGATGGATCCTTCTTCTCTCCCCTCTCAGGCTTTTGATTGACTATAACTGTGCTCCTCAGAGGCTACTCAAATCTTACTGCTGGACTAGCCTTAGTGGCTTTACCCTTTTCCCTCTGCAAGTGACAAAACTGTCAGATATGCATAGCAAACTGTCCCCTCAGCTGGTCATGAGTTGCAGAATACAGGGAACCTCCACAAAGCAGGCCTGAGCCCCATGCAAGGATTTATATTCCCTGTTCCTCACAGCTTTCCTAAATCTTTTCCCCTATTCCTTGTGAAGACTTGACCATCTGAGTTCTATGTGGGAAGGTTTTGTAATTGGTCAGTTTAGAGGCAAAGGGACAGTTTTATTTTCTTCAGAGGACATGGAAAAAACAAAAGGCTCAGAGCCTATATCCCGTTGACATTGATGTCTTCTATAAATGTAATCAGGACTCTGGGATACTAGGACCACATATTGTAGTAAAAACCCTTAAATTTCATGGCAACGTTAACATTTTCTATTGCCTTGGTCTACCGTTCATTTCTATTATGATTCATTTTCAGAATTTTTCTTTTCACTATGTTCTTTGGGTCATTGGCTCTTGCAATACTGTCCAGGGAGGCTGGCTCAGAACCTCCTTTCCACAACATTCACTAGGGAAGCAAGAATGTACTAGCTAGCTTCAATGCCTCATCTCTTTGATTCCCTGGGGTCTTGTCTGATTCACAGTTAACCAGGCAACTCAATTGGCAAGCTGCAAATCTGTCTCCTCAGACATGAGTACGCAAGCTGGATTCCAACTTTGGCTCCCTCAACCTCTGCTGCTTGACTCAATGAAACAGTGCAGGGCACACTCAATGTAATCTAGTTAATTCCCCTTGTGAGGAAATTTGAAGGGTAATAAGCAACTATAGGCAGATCTCAATTGATTTTGGTGCTTGGCTGAATCAGGTTTCATGGAAAAAATATGACTTTGATGGAACCCTGGGTGGGGGGGAGGTTGGAATTTCTGTCACCAGACAATTGGATTCTATGAGACCCTGCTTGTGAAGAATAGTGCACTCCACAGCAATAGCAGCTACTTGTTCAGGCTGTCTGAACTCAGGTGGACATAACTGTTGGTTTACACTCTTTTTACATCTTGATACTCTATAAATATAAAAGTTGGGAACATATTCATTAAAAAATTGAAAGTTCATGTTCTGAAGCATAATTCTGGGGGATGAGTGAATTAGATTTGCTAACCGTAGCATACACATGGCTCTGAATATAGTACAATTAATGGTCACAAATGTGCTTGGTGTAAGTATACTGAAGCACTATTAACTTTCCCACTGTGTGCCTTATTTCCTGCTTCTCTTTTTGCACTCTATTTCTTTGTCTATCTTTCTGCATATTTTCCTTAGTCTTTTTCAGTGTCTGTGTGTCCCAAAAGATTATATTTTCTGTCTTCCACAATATTCCAATCTTTTATACTTTAAAATTTTCTCTCTCCTTTCTTCAAGACAAACTCCTGATAACTGGCTCTCTTACCTATTTTACCATCAGCGTTTTCTATAGATTTCCCTCCCATATTTAACCTTAAATGTATCTTCTGTAAAACCTCTTCCACATCACAATCTCTCCCATATATTTCTTTTCACTCAACCATCTTGTCACTGCCAACACCACTCCTCACTTCCTTTTACCATTCTAATCCTTTCTTCTGTCTTCTCAGTTGTCTTATTGACAAAGCAGCTAGGCCCAATTCCCGAGTATAAGAGTCATTGGGAGGTTGCGTATTTTCAAAGTGGATAACTGTGGGCCAGCTGGAGACATTGTGTGAAAGCTTGCTCTGTTGAAGTTAATGAAAATTTTGTCATTAACTTTAGTGGCGGAATTCAACCATTGACTCCAGGAGCACCGAGTCTTACTCTCCTACAAAGTCTCAGGGCCCATAATACTTCATATTCTGTGGATCCCCAACACAGATAATCACTGAGGCTATGTACACATGACAAACTTGTCCCGCAATAAGCTATTGTGGGACAAGGAAAGCGCTATAAATATAGCACTTTGGTGTATACACATGTTCTGGTTATATCACAAAGGAGCGTTCACCCGTGTGAACGCTCCTTTGCGATACAAGAGCTGTGCATGGTGGGCATCTGTCCCACCATGCACTGCCCACAGCCAGCCCCCTAGCTTAGCCCCAGGGCTTCGGGTGGCGGCAGGGTCTCCCGTTGCCACCCGAAGCCCAGGGGATGAGCTAGGGGGCTGCAGGGCTTCGGGTGGCGGTGGGAGCTGCGGTGCTTAAGCGCGCAGCTCTCGCCACCACCCGAAGCCCCGGGACTGACCCCCTAGCTCAGCCCCAGGGCTTCGGGTGGCGACAGGGGCCGGCGCCAGCCGAAGCTCAGGGGCTGAGCTAGGGGGCTGCGGCGCTTAAGCACGCAGCCCTCACCACCACCCAAAGTCCAGGGGCTGAGCTAGGGGTCTGCAGGGCTTTGGGTGGTGGCGGGAGCTGCGGTGCTTGCCCCTGCTGCCACCTGAAGCCCCGGGGATGAGCTAGGGGACTGCCTCGAACCGGTGAGTTGTTTAACTGTTGCATGGCAAGAGGGTGTTGCCGTGCAACAAGAAAAATGATTGTGTGTACGCAGGCAGCTTTACTGTGTGATAAGGGGCCTTATTGTGCAATAAAGTGATTGTGTGTACATAGGGTGAGATCCACCTAATTAAAGAAAATATCTTTTGTTCTGCACTGATGACTATCCTGACAAAAACAACCACCCTGCTGAAACACCAAAAATGGGGCCCTGTGAAAGGTATTAAGCCTTACTTCAACATTCCTCTGAGAAACTCTTTTTCCTCCAAATTTCCCTCCATTATCCAAATAGAGCAATTTAAATCACACACAAACAATATCATTCTTTCCTGCTCTTCCCCCTGGTGCCACAAGATACAACACCAATGAAATTATAGTACAAAGACTTTGCTTACATTAATCTCAGTAATAAGGAATAGAGTGCTTTCCCATCCAGACTTGTGGTATAATTCAGTCAAAACTAGTTTATTATTTCAGAGTAAATAAAGAAGAAAAGCCAAACAAGGAGGACATGCTTCCACAGGATGATATGCTATCTTGTACTGAAATTAATTTAATTTATGGGAGTGTTTCAAACAAAAATCTGTATTAGATTACGAGAAATACATTTCTTGTATTTATGAAGTTTCTAACATGCAGCAGACTCCCCTCCTCCACTCCCCAGTACAAAAGCTAATGCATATTTAGTATCTCTCTTCTCATGGTTTGTCATTTTATACCATAATTGCGAAATATATAAATCAGGTGCATTGCACGCTAGCAATATGCTAACTATAAAGTAACACTTATTTTTATGCAGTACTTACAAACATGACACTATTTTGGAGTACTGTTAGAAAGGTATTTATATTTTAATGTTTTGTATATTTTAAAGTAAGAGCTAACTGCTATTGCAAATACAAGCACGAATCTTTTCATCATATTGTACATCACATCAATTCTACTTCAGATTTCTGTGGCTTATCTGAGCAAACATATGTGGATAAGAGAGGGTTAGTTATCTTGTTTGAACAATTAAAGTCAGTGGATACTGGAAATATGCCAATTTATTAACTTGACAGATTCTCATCCTTACTGAGATATTCCCTTAAAGCTAATAAAATTAAATTTATTAAGAGACTTATTTCCCTTCGTCAAAGAAATAAAGTGATAAGTCTCAATAGATCTAAGGCAATGACAATAATTGTTTACTTAACAATCTTCTGATAGAAGATTCAATCTCCTCAGGCCTGGTGCCTGGAGTGCCTTCTCGAGCCATTCCTTGAGGCAAGTAGGTAACCTGCAGCTTTCCTGGTTAAGTTCAGTCCATGGCCTGTCTCACCAGAGGTGGCTCTGCATTTTCACCCTGTTGCTATAGCAGCACTTCCTGCAGAGCTCATATCAGTCATATCTGGGATCCAAGACCACCACAGCGCCTGGCTGCATATAGTTGTATATTAAAAAGACAGTAGCCTCTTCTTGTGGGTCCAGCACCTTGTCAGAGCATGCTGAGCAGTGGTTAAAATATAATTTGACAGGCCCCGGAACCCTCCTAATCTCTGGCCCCCCTTCCGGTATTGTCTGGGGCCCTTTCATGCATGTGCAGGCCCCAGCCCAGGTAGGTATTTGCAACCACTTCTCAGTACCACATGCTTCAGTTATCGTTCCATAAAAATATTTATAATTTTATATGGTGTTTATGTCTATAGCAATTATTGTTACAAACTAGCAAACACTGCATAACACAATAAGTATTGTGATTAAGAACAGTGGGGCGTAGGACCTGCCAGCAGCCAGGGCAGGGCCAAACATGTGTTTTGCTGGATTGTTTTATTTTTAGGGGCCCCGGAACTCTGACCCCTCAAATTTATGGGCCATTTATTATTATTTATTAAATTTATTACCACACTGCTCCACACACAGCTATGTGGCCACCACTCCCCTGATTGGCTTCTGGCTTGCTATGTGCTTGATCAGCAGCTTCCCCTATAGACAACTCCACTCTTCTGCTCTCAGCTTGCCATTGTTTTTCCCTAGAGAAAGGTTACTGCAGAGTTCAGGGTCTTTCACAGATAATCCATCTCCTCTCCCTATTGGCCAGCCGGGACGGGTGGGTGGAATGTGCCCAACCTAGAGGATCATATGTCAACAAGGAGGAAATTTCTGGAAATGGTAAATTTCTTCTTAATAAATTAATCATAAGTTGCACCAGGTTAATTAAGGCTATATCCACACTCTGATAGAGGTGCAATTCCCGGCTGCTGTATACATATTTGTTGTAGTTCAATGAGAGCTATCATAAAAATGAACAGTAGTGTAGCATAGGCAGTGATGCCATGGCTTAGCTGAGCAAAATAAAAACCCATCTAAACCCCATGATACTTACTCATCACAGTCCATTCTTGCTGCCGTTGCTTGTGCTGCCATGGCTACACTATTTACACTCTCTCTAGGTCTCTTCAAGAGCTGATTGGTTTAACTTGCATCAGTAAATTACCAAATTAAACTAAATGGAACAGACTTATAAATGTTGAACCACTTTAAGAAGAACAATTTAAAATTGACCAACTCAAATTGGGGCAGCTTTTGATGCAGGCCAGACTTGAGAATCCTAGTCTTCGTTCTTCACTTTGATTTTTGGTGGGTTTATTTCTGAACAGAGCTAGTGTTTTCACCAGCTGTTTCAGAGTGTAGAATGCAGCATTGAGAATGTTACATGGCAGCCCTCCAAAATATCAATGTGGGCACTAGCACATGCATAATCTTCTGTAGGTACAATTATCTTGGTGAGTTGCAGATGGAGAGGTGGTCTCTGAGGCAGCCTATTCAAAAATCACTGAGATCCTTAAAGATAAAAATCAAGAACTGAGTAGGACTTGAAAGCAAACAGGAAGTTATGGAGAATGTAATGGATAAAAGAGGCTAGTCCTGGTCAAAAGGCAGACTACCATGTACTGTATTACTTGAAGCTTCCATTTAGCCCCTCTGAAGAGTAGGGAAGTCTGGTAAAAATGTAGATTATTGTCAGTCATCAGAACCTGTGAAAAATTCAGCAAAAGATGTCTCAGGATGAACATCCAAAAATAAAGCACAATAAGGGATATGACTACTGTGAATTTGGCTTTTAATTATTAATATCCCTGCCAGTTTTTGAGTACACTTGTTAAGTGCCTTACCTGCAAAAAACCCAGTCTAATCAAACAATTGCTTCTCATTGCTGAAGGCCTTTCATTCTACCATAATACCAAAACTCCCTCAACAACCTCAGATTAGCATTTTTTCATATATATTTTCACAAAACCTCCAGTGGTCTCACTCCACTTCTCAGCAGAAGTTTAATAGCAGCAGAAGCCAGAGTGAGAAGTCATGTTATTAAAATGTCTTTACTTTAAAAAATATGCTTCCATGGATTATTAGTGCATTATGCAGTAAGATCAGAAATAATTTTTAAAACATTTGTCAGCGTAGATGAATAAGGTACATTTTGCACTGGAGCACCCTCCATGTTTTATTGTGTTAGTTTGCTTTTTCGGCAATTTGAAAAATCCAGTGATCTGAGTCTTTCAGCTATTAGCATATGAATTAGCATATTTTGACTGGTTTGGATTATTCTTCAGGGAAGGTCTGAGTAGCAATATACTTCTTTTACTACAGTGTTTCTTAAAAAGTAATTTGCAAGCTCTAATGTTACAATTCTGAAATGAAGCTAATTTACTGTGAAAAAATAAATATATTTTGAAAAAAGCTTTCTCTCTATATATATGATTATATTATTTGTTTACTGTTGACTGACATTGCAGTCACTCAAAACAGGAACAGAAACATTGAGGAAGAAACAGAAGAGGCGACGGGGAGTTATGTTCACATTGGACTATCTCTACACACTCAAAAAGGATACTGAAATTGGAAAAAGGGAATTGAAATGATTAAGGATATGGAAATGTTTCTATATGAGGAAAGATTAATAAGACTTGGATTTTTCAGTTTGTAAAAGAGATGACTAAAGGGGAGATATGATAGAGATCTATAAATCATGACTGGTTTGAGAGAGTAAATAAAGAAATAACACAAGAAACTAAGAGTTAGCAAATGAAATTAATAGGCAGCAGGTTTAAAACTAAAAAAAGGAAGTATTTGTTCACACAATGGACAGTGAACCTGTGGAACTACTTGATATAAGATATTATGAGTGCCAAGACTATGATGGAGTTCAAAAAAGAAGTAAAGTTCATGGGCTAAGTTTACACTAGAAAAGTTAAGTCAACTTTATTAAGTCAATTTAATAAGGTCGACTTTAAGTCAACTTAAAGTCGACCCTATTAAGTCGACTTAACAAAGTTGACATCTTTTCTACTGTAGACATAGCCCCTTGTCGACCTTATTAAGTAGATTTAACATTCTAAATTGACTTAATAAGGTCAATTTCGGTGCTAATCCCTGTCCACACTGGCTTAAGTCGACCTAATAATGTCGATTTAAGCATTAAGTAATCCTAAAACGAGGTGATATTAAGTCGACTTAACCTTTCCTTAAGTCAACTTAAGGAAATGCTTAATTCGGCTTAAGGAAAGCCCATTGTGAATGCGGCTTTGCTTAGGTCAACTTAAGCCTCCTTAAGTCGACCTAACTTGTAAGTGTAGATGCACCCATGGAGGATAGGTACATCAATGGCTATTAGCCAGGATAGGCAGGGATAGCTGTTTGCCAGAGGCTGGGAATGGCTGACAGGATGGATGATTACCTGTTCTATTAATTTCTTCTGAAGCACCGGGTATTGGTAACTGTCAGGCGGTGGAAGCGGGGTGGAGAAGGAGGAGGATACTGGGCTAGATGGACCATTTATCTAACCCTGTATAGCCATTTTAATGTTCTTACTCCTTTTGCATTCACTGAAGTCTTTGGGTGCGTCTACACTGGCAAGTTAGGTCGACTTAAGGATACTTAAGTCGACCTAAATAAAGCCGCGTCCACACTGGGCTTTTTCTTAAGTCAACTTCAGCATTTCCTTAAGTTGATTTAAGGAAAGCTTAAGTCGATTTAATAACATCTCCTTTTAGGTTGACTTAAACCTTAAGTCAACTCCTTAAATTGACGTAAGGCCAATGTAGACGGGGATTAACGCTAAATTGACTTTCTTATAGCCAATATAACAGCTATCTCTGTTGTTAAGTCGACTTAACAAAGTCAACTTAAATTGTAGCCAATTTGTTAAATTGACTTAATAAGGTCGACTTTAAGTTGACTTAAAGTCGACCTTATTAAGTCGACTTAAGAAAGTTGACAACTTTATAAGTGTAGACATAGCCTTTGTCACATTTCATTTCACTAAGTCTGACTGAGGGGGTCTGAACCTCACTTGATAAGCAGGAGCAGGCAGCTCTAGCTAAGGTCTATAGCTTAGGCCTTGTGAGGAGAGAATAAAAGGCAGCACAGAGAGGGCACTGGCCATGAGGTTCCCCACTGGCAGCTGAAATCACTAAGGCTATGTCTACACTAGAAAAGTTAAATCAACTTTGCTAAGTCAACTTAATAAGGTTGTCTTAAAGTCGACCTTATTAAGTGGACTTAACAAAGTTGACTTAACTTTTTCTAGTGTAGACATAGCCTAAATTGACCTTATTAAGTTCACTTAATAAGGTTGATTTACATGCTAATCCCTGTCCACACTGGCTTTAAGTTGACTTAGGGAGTCGACCTAAAACTAGGTGTTATTAAATTGACTTAAGCTTTTCTTAAGTCAACTTAAGGAAGTGCTTAAGACGACTTAATAGAAGCCCACTGCAGACGTGGCTTTGTTTAGGTAAAATTGAGCCCCTTTAAGTCGACCTAACTTGCTAGTGTAGACGCACCCTAAAAACTGGGTAAATTGGGACACCCTCAGAATATGATGTTATGGGAATAGTAATCAGTGGCAGTTGTGAACCAATTGTCATGGAGGCAGCAGAAGCATTGGAAGTGTATCCTGTTAATGCACCACTGACTTTGGGGGCATTGCTAACCCAGGAGTGTGAGTAGAGTGCAATGCAGGGAAAATTAAGTGATATGTTAATGGTACAGTTGTTTATCAGACTTTCCCACTGCAAGGTAGGACATTGAGTTAAAGAACACTGCCCAATGAATAGTGGGATCAGATTTGCTTATGGTCATATGCTTTTCAATGCAGTTGTGATGTTCACCCAAATTCATTCTTGGTTCCCTTTCTTTTTTTAATAAAAGTTATCTTTGTTTCACATACATTCAATGCTTTCAAGAGGGAAACTATTGCCCTTAAAAGCAACCCAAGGTGACAGGTGGGTTTCACAGATTACTGATTAGGAATTTGGAGTGATTCTGTTTTGTATTATTAAGAGGATCATCTAGATGATGCCTTGTTGCTGTCTACACCACCTGAAAGAAGGATAACAAAAACAAACAAACAAACAAAAAACAACAAAAGGGATTATAAGAAATAAAAATCAGCTTAAACTTCAAGCAATTTCTTTTTTAAAAGCAATGTGTGTTGATTCTGTTACAAGCCATGTACTTACTTAATTTGTTTTACATTTGCTATATAATAAGCATGCTTTTTCAATCTGCACAGTATTTGTTCCTTTCTCTTTCTTCAGACATAAATTCCTATTTCTGAGGGTGTTTTGCATGTGAATAAACTTCAGAATTACTAATGTTTTTTCACTGTGAATTCTCTATGAAACTATTGTGATTTACTATAACATAGAGCTTCCTACTCCAAGAATGTTCACATGGCTATTTGACTAAACTCTCATTCAGCAAGAAATTTAAACATAGGCTTAACGTTAAATATATGGACAGTCCCATGCTTAATTGGTATTTTGCTTTATCACAACCATTGTGGGTATCACAACTATTGCTGAGCCATTGATATTTAAGAAAGGAAAAAAATATATATATATTAGAGGAGAAGATTAAAAAGTTGGATAAAGTGAATCATATTTTTCTTCTTTCCTTATTAAAACACAAACTAACACATTCTATTCTAAAGAAAAATGATTTTGGGGTACTTGATAAAAGTCATGTTGGGATATGGGAGCTCTTTGACATTTTAGGTGAGAAAGATTTACACCTATAGCTCCAATTTATCCTCCTAAACAGGTCCTTGGAAAAGCCCAAGTAGAGAAAATGAAGAAAGTGAAAGTGTCCACCCAAGACATGAATTGCAGGGTGTCCTCTGAGGTGGCAGAGGGGGGTTCAGGTAAGTTTCTCTTCCGTTCAGCTATGGCTCCTGCTAAAAATTCATTGTCTGGGGCGGGGGTGATTGCTGTCTCGGTCCCCACTGTGCATGCTCTTTACTATGCATTCATTAGAAGTGCATCAACACAAGCAGTGATTGTCAAAAAATCATCTGTATTTAGGTCACTAAAGGTTTCCTCAATGTACCGCCAGAGCCTCCTACTCAGGTTAGATGGGATAGCATATGTGTCTATGCTCCCGTATAAGGATACTCGGCCTTGCCAGCTGCAAAGCACAGCACTAGGAACCATGGCAGTACACAAGGCAGCAGCATACAGTCCCGGCTGGCATACGGTGACATGTAGGATATGTATTCTAGCTGGCAGGGGCACTCTGAGGAGAGAGATATCGGGTTCCATCTGTGTGCCCTGTGCAGAATGTTAGGCCCCAGTAAAGTTTATATTAGGACGTACCTTGTCCGCTTCAGCAAAGCATACCGTGTACCTGCCAGTGGAATGTGCTACTGGAAGGTTACATTGGTTATCTAGGCTATGTGTGAACAATAGCTTTATTATTCTTTTTTTTTATTAGATTCGACCTTCACAAGGCCAGTGTCTACCCCAGCTGACCGCATGAGAAACATTCGGCGGCGTGCTCAAAGAAACAGAGAGGATATGTTTCAGGAGCTGATATAAACAACAGAGGCATCCATGAAGGAGAATCGAGCCTGGAGAGAGGAATCCCAACAGAGGAGGCAGAAACACAGGGATGAACTGATAAGTGTCATGAAGGAGCAAACAGAACTGCTCAAGAGCATGATTGCTTTGCAGACCCAGGCGATTAATGCACGGGCTCCACTCCAGACACTTCAGCCATGTCTGCCTCCCACACCCCATAGTCCTTCAAAGCATTTATTTGAAGGCCTCCCATCCCCCTGGTATACTGCAACATCCAGTCCCTCACAGAGCTACTTTTTAGAGACCCGCAGCTACACCCACCTGTAACTCCTCCAAAACCCCCCAACCACCATCCCCCTCTTTTATCTTTTAATAAAAACAGTAACAAAAACTTTGAAGAGTGGCTTTATTTGTACACAGTGAAAATCTCGTAAGGTGCACTTGATGCGTCCTTGAAGTGAACTACGGGAAGGAATCATTGAAATGCTCCCTGAGTGCCTCCCTTATGCGAGCAGCTCCTTGTTGGGTCCCCCTAATACTCCTAGTGGCTGGCTGTTCGTATGCTGCCTCGAGGCGCTGTGCCTCCATAGCCCACCCCGGGGAAAACTTTTCTCCCCTATTTTCACAAATGTTATGAAGGACACAGCATGCCACAATTACAGCAGGGATGTTGTCCTCGTCCAAGTCCAGCCTACCATTCAAACATCGCCAGCGCCCTTTTTAGCAGCCGAACGCACACTCCACAGTCATTCTGCAGCAGCTCAATCGGTAATTGAACCGCTCCTTGCTGCGATACAGGTTTCCGGTGTACGGTTTCATGAGCCATGGCATTAGTGGGTATGCTGGGTCTCCAAGGATGACTATGGGCATCTCCACATCCCCCACAGTATTTTTTTGATTGGAGAAGAAGGTACCCCATTGCAGCTTCCAGTACAGTCCAGTGTTTCTGAAATGCGGGCATCATGCACTTTTCCCGACCACCCAGCATTGATGTTCGTAAAACGACCCTTGTGATCCATGAGTGCTTGCAGCACCATGGAGAAGTAGCCCTTCCTGTTTATGTACTCAGTCGCGAGATGGTCTGGAGCCAAAATAGGGATATGTGTGCCATCTAAGGCTCCCCCGCAGTTAGGGAATCCCATGGCAGCAAAGCCGTCCACAATCTCACGAACATTACCCAACGTCACCGTCCTCCGTAGCAGAACGCGATTGATGGCTCGGCACACTTATGAGAGGGCTAATCCGATGGTGGACCTCCCGACTCCAAACTGGTTTGCAACTGGATAGCAGTCAGGAGTCGCCATCTTCCAGACTGCAATCACAACACACTTCTCCACGGTTAGGGCCGACCTCATGTTTGTGTCTTTACATCGCAGGGCAGGGGCCAACTCGAACACAGTTCCAGAAAGGTTGCTTTCCATATTCGAAAGTTCTGTACCCACTGCTCGTCATCCCACAGCTGCATAACAATGCGATCCCACCACTCTGTGCTCGTCTCTCATGACCAGAAACGGCATTGCACCATGTGCAGATGATCGGTGAAGGAGCTGAAGGAGTTGAGCAATGCGGTGCTGTTGCTCTGCAGGGCATCGATCAGCCCCTGCTCCTCGGCGTCCTCATCTGACTCGGAGCTCATTGCGTACTGAGCAACCAGCCAAGATGTATTTAGAATGCTGAAGGCGACAGTGGAGATTAGAGCAGGATCCATGCTGTCGCAGTTGTGATTGTTCGCAAGTAGTGCGTCACTGCACTGTTGAAAATAGGCGCGAGTTGCTATTGGCAACGAGGAAGACGAAAGGGAACACAGTGCACCACGGGAAAATGAGAGTTTACCCATGACGCTTTGCGTTCCTTTCCTTCCTTCCAGGATTACAAGCGCCGATTGAGGGAAAATTGAACTGTGGGATAGGTGCCCAGAATTCATTGCACTACACCTCGATATTACAAAGAATTCTATTGCGTTGCAAGGAGCGACGTGTGTACACGATCTCCCGCAATAAAGGTCAAGTGTTTTTTATAGCACGATTGACATGTTGCGCTTTAATCTGATCGTGTGTACATAGCCTTAGAAGAGGAGTTAGAATTATTGAATGGAAATTAAGAGGATTACTTTTCTTTTCTTCATTGAAAATCAGTAGTAGATTTGCTTTTCTCTATTTAGAAATGTAGACAATGACAAACAGGATCAGCGCACCAGACCATCTGGTCCACTATCCTGTCTCTGACACCTGCCAATACCAGATGCTCTAGAGAAATGTAGAAGAAATCCTACAAAGGATTCTTGTGGACCAATCTTCACACAGGAGAATTTATTCCTAATCTCTGTCAGTTAGTGGTTACCTTATTCTCAGAAACAAGATACATTTATCCCTTCTTAAAGTTTTATTTTTATATATATTGTAGGTTTAGATGTTTTCATTATTCATATAATCTTAATAAATCATGGTACTAAGGTCCTGACCTCAATAATATCTTACAGCAATGAGTTCCATAGAATTATGTGTTGTGTTTTAAAAGATAAGTACTTCCACTTGTTTTTAAGGTGCTGGTTTTCAGTTTCAATGGCTGTCCCCACTTCTTATATTGTGCAACCATGCATATAGAAACATTCAATTTATCTTTTTTTTAATACCATCCATTATTTTGTATACATTCAGCATGTACCCCTTTATTCCTCTTCTCTCTGTATTACAGAGTGCCATCATTATTCTGATAGAAATCACTACATGCTTCTAATATTTTTGTTACATGTATCTGGGTGCCTTCTGTTTCATGCTGAGATATTATGGAATATCATATTCCAGAATAGAGCATAATTGATTTATATACTAATAGAATTATAATCGTTTTAGCATTTTTCTATTAATTTCTTTATGTATTCTAATGTTCAATTTGTTTTACGACTATCAATGTAGATTAAGCAGGGATTTTCACTCAGTTTTTCATTATGATGTTGAGATCTTTCTCCTGAGTGTTTACAATTAATATAGAACCTAGCAATGTTTACGGGTAATTAAACTGTTGTATTCCTTTGTTTTGCTTTGCATTCATCAACAACTGCCTTTTCACCTAGTTAAGCTAGTTTCCTCTGAAGTCACTCTTACTCCTCTCTAGGCTTGCTTAACCTAAAAAAATTTGTATCAACTCACAATTTTCCATATCACTGTTCACCCTCTTTTAAGATTATTAATAAATATTTTCAACATCAGTCATAGCAGATAACTTAGTACAGAATACTTCTATTTTATGACTATTGAGATTCCTTAATTATTTTCTTGTGAGAGACTCTGTGAAAGGATTTTTGAAATCCAAATAAATTATGTAACCCCAATTGCTTTCACTCAATTTTGCTGACACACTCAACTAACTCTAGTAAATTCTAATAGGCAGTTTGTTAAAAAAAAAATCCCTAATTTCCATTTCTTATTTTGCTGAAACTTTTTAGATAGTTACAATCAAATTATATATGTAGTTAAAAAAAAAAAAAGTAACTAAAGTCCAGCCAAGAGCAGGGATAGAGTTTCTCACTCCCTTCATTCTTTAACATTTCAGAAGCAATTTATCCCTCCTAGAACAACCCCTATTTCTTTAATCCTTTATGTCTGAGAACTCTGATCTGTGGAAATTTGCTAACTTTTTTGTCCTTCATGTCCTCCAGAACAAAGTTCTCAATTATAAAATCTTAATTTTGAGTTGAAAAAGTCTCTATCCTGGAGAAAATGTTGAGAAATAATATTGAATTTTACTTTTTCTATAGCTAGTAATTCCCACTGGAAGGCTGTCAGAATTAAAAGAAAGAAAATTAAAAGCTAATATTTTTAAATAAATTATATTGCTAGCTTTATTTGTCTTTTATTATTATTATTTCATTTATATCATTTTACAAGTGAAGTGGTTACATAATTTTGTTTTGTTTTTTTCTAAAGGTTCTTTCTGCATTATGCTTTTTCATTATGTACTGGTTGCTGGACTGTTTTACCACATATCTCCAAAATGTTTTTCTTCTTTCCTCTCACCTCCATGCTTATTTATATATTTAGGCAGCTGATAGCAGGATTAATGCTAATTATATCTCTATTTTGGTAGCACTCTGAACTTCCTGTTAGATTTTGCAAGCACATAAAAACATATTTCTTTCCTTATTGCTGTCTTCCTTTATCCTGTTGTTTTCTTTCCCTTCCTGATGTAAGTATATTGATTTTGCTGACTAACTGTTTTTATACACATATACAAGTTTGGAGATGTCCTAAATGAATGGCAATATACACACTTAATGCATTAATTTATGATAGAAGCCATATGCCATGATACTAAAAATAATCACATCTTTAATTTCTCAGGCAAGACTTTTGCTACAGGACTAATGTTAGTCAAGAGACGTTAGATGCCATTTGGATACAAGCTATAGCTGCACCGCCCAGAGGGAACAGAGACTGAGGGTATATCTATATTGCAAAATAAGCCTGTGCTTCAGACAGAGTTCAAGGCTACATCCTCACCCCCCCTTACATTTACATTCCAATTGCATTAACTCAGGCTATGTCTACACTTGAAAAGTTAGGTCGACTTTGTTAAGTCGACTCAATAAGGTCGACTTTAAGTCAACTTAAAGTGGACTTTATTAAGTCAACTTAACAGAAGTGGACTTAACTTTTCAAGTGTAGATGTGGCCCCTTTTCAACCTTATTAAGTCGACTTAACATTTTAAATCGACTTCAAAAGGTCCACCTAGGCACTACTCCGCATCTCCACTGACTTAAGTCACCTTAATAAAGTCAACTTAAGCGCTAGTTTGAATTAAAATGAGGTGTTATTAATTCAAATTAACTTTTCCTTAATTCAATTTAAGGAGCAGTTTAAGTTGAGTTAAGGAAAGCCCAGTGTAGATGCGGAGTAAATTAAGTCGACTTAAGCCTCTTTAAGTCGACTTAATTTGTAAGTGTAGACGCACCCGCAGAGATTGGATCCAAGGTTCCAGCACCCTGAAGTATTGCAGGATCTGAGTTCAAGTTAAGCCAGAATCCAGGGTTGATGCTCTATTGCTTTGCAGTGTAGATGTTCCCCTGGTTGACTTGGGTCCCAGGAGTCAGCTGGAAGCATCCCATAATTCCACGAGCCAGCTTCTTTAGTCCTCTCTGTACCAAAAATCTATATTCCACACTATTGAAAAGAGAAGACACACTCTCTTTGCCAACAGTAGTAGCAGCTCAGGTCAGCATTAACCCTTTCTCTTTTGGTCACTGATCAGCAAACATAGTATCAGAGAACCTCCTCACTTGGCAATTTCTCTTTTGGTCACTGATCAGCAAACATAGTATCAGAGAACCTCCTCACTTGGCAATGGAGATTGAATCCATCACACTTTTTGCAAAGTGAGCTGCTTCAAACCTCCTGTAATGTGCAGGCCAGGCAGTAAAGTTTTCACATAGTGCCCCATAGCCCTTTGGTTGTAGTGGCCAAATTTGTGGGGAGAAGGTGGCTAGAGACTCAGGGAAATTTTTACTTTGACTCAGGTATGTGCACTCTAGTTTAGACACCAGAGACCTAGACTTGAGCACAGCCTAGAAAAGTCTTAATGTAGGTTAAAATGCAAATAGATGCTCAAGCCCAGGGTTTACTAAAACAGATCAGCTCAATTCCAATCTGTTAACCCTGAAAGGCATCTGCCTTGGGGAAGCATCTCACTGAGCATTCCCACTGCATGGGTGAGAAGTGCTCTATTTTGAAGAATGCAGCTTGCTCCACTTTGGCCAATACATAGAGTGGAAAGGATGGGGTAATGACCACACTTCCTCCTTATCTTTCATGGTTCCCATTGGAATACCATGCACCTCTAATGAAATAAGGTGAGAACTATCTCTGATTCACCGTAGTTTTGTCTGCAACTCTTCCTTAACTTTCCTTATGCTAAAAGTCATGCAAGAGAGAAAGAGAATGGTTCCCTACATTGCCCAAATCCACCCACTGTATACCTGCATGAGAGCCAAGCAGAATGTGGGCCTAAACTTGCTGAAACTTGCATAGTCAGGGCCGAGTGCCATGTAAGTTCCCTGGCCAGTAATTCATTTGTATTCAACAATGAGCACTTTTTTCCCTTAAGAAATAAAATGTACTGTTTTTTGTTTTTTGTGGGTTTTTTTTTTTAATTTAATGTGCAGGAAATTTAAAAGAAACAAGGTGCAACTGATCAAATCAAATCATCTGTTACAAATTACATCCTTAAGAATTCAGCAATCAAGATCACTTTTAAATTACTGCTGAAAATTAACAGTACCAAGATATTCATTATGCATACCTAACAAATATTTAAATGGAAATGTATTCAAATGGAAATGTTAGGTAGCATCTTTTAGGGGTAGCAAATGTATGCTTTAAAAATAAAGAGAAATAAAAGAGTCTTTGTTTAACCAGTAGGTACTTTCATAAAGGATACATTATTTGACAGCAATTGAAGTCAATTGGAAATTAAAATGGAGCCTATCATACTAGTGAAGAAAGAGCTGTGTGCAGGAGCCACAAAGAAAATGAACTTGCAGCTTCTGATTATAAAAAATCAAAGGGCTGATTTAATTGTTGGGATTATAATTCATATATGTGTTCAATATCTGGGGAAGGCTGCCAACTGTGCCTTGGTAATTCTGCCTTCCAACTGACTGCTCCACATAATAGCTTAACAGGCCATCTGTGGAGACAACTCCATGCCCTTTTTTCATTTTAAAATATAATTAAAAAAAAATTTAAAAAAATGCAACACCAGAGGGAGAAGGCTAGTGAAATCTTTGCCAGCAAAGTCTGTCTATTTGTAAGGAGCGTAAATAAGGTAACTTCTCGCTGCACCATTACCATTTCACGGCAAATATAGAAATCTAGCAAAGATTTTGTTGTTTGTTCCCCAGTTTTAAGATCTTAGGATACAAGAAATGGAGCATGTCAATTGGTAATATAATAACAATAGCAAATGAAAAGTTAATAACAGAACATTTCTCTCAACAATTTTCTTTGGAAGACCAACATACAACTACATAATTGCAGCACTTTCTACTACAGGCAACTGAAATAAATAACAATACCTTCACGGTGTTGTTGTCCCCTTGAACACAGATGTGTCAGAATGCTTCAAAGAGCATTTAGGAAGTCTTGACAAAGTACTAAGTTTTGGCAGTACTAAGTACAGCTGGCAGAAACAAGGAAATTGTTATGGTACAGTAACTTTGCACTTTCTTCTAAAAGGAGCACATAAAGGGGTGCATGGGCAATGTCAATAGTTTGGGTGAATTCTCCAGCTGTGAATCAAAAAATTCAAGTACATTCTTAGCAGTTTTTTGTTGGAAAGGGAAAAGTTGTGTGCTTCTTAGGTTTGTCTATATGAAGATTAAGTTTGTGGCAAGCTGTGATGTGAATTTAGAGATTGTGTTCTGTGTTCTGTCCCACCTGGACAGTGAACTCCCGCAATTCATTATTAATTTTTTATCTACTCCTCTTTGAAACAGAACAAAATCAAAGCAAATATTAATATGCACAAGCAAGGTGGGAATTTTTAATGCTCTTCCTCTTCAGCCATTAAGCCCACAGAAACTCTTCGATATGAGACTTACTAGAAATATCATGACATTAAAGTCTAGAGGTGAAGTCCTGACCGCATTGAGATCTTTTGGATTTTTGCTATTGACTTCAACTGTGCAAGGCTTCACGACCTTAGGTGACAAATATGGTTGGGGGGATGGATGAGGTGAGAAACTGAATTTAAATAATATGTGTGAAATTGAACTGTGGTGTAGAAGGTCAACCATTTAAGCCGGCCATAGGACCTGAGTCACTACACACCTACTATATAACATGAAGAGAGTCCCTGGTTATCATTTACACTAAAGCCACTTTATGCCATTCTGACATGGTAAAAGAATCTTAATGCAGATAAATTGTCTCAGGTCTCAGACCTTGTCTCATAAGCACACCACTGCTTGCCTGACTCTGAGATACCTTAAAGACTGTCTAAAAAAGCTCCAGGATAAAGGTTGATAATTATGCTGTTCTGGTGTAAAGTTGCTTTCTACGATAAGGGTAAAGCTTGTTTGTGACAGAGACAGAAATTTCTTTGGGGGCTATTTTAAGATTGTGGAATAAGGATTATTGCAAACCTCACCATCTTCTACTCTAAGTGAAAATCACATTACTTTGACTTTTCTTCTCTAACAAATACATAGACACTGTTCCAGAGGTGTAGTCATGTTAGTCTAATTCAGCAAAACAAACAAGGAGTCTCGTGGCACATTTAAAGACTAACAAATTTATTTATCACATGAGCTTTCATGGGAGACAATCCCACTTTGTCAGAAGCTTTGAAGACATAGACACTGGTGTATCTATCTATCTATCTATCTATCTATCTATCTATCTATCTATCTATCTATTTGAGGTAGAGTGGCTATAGTATAAATCAGAGTCAAGACCAGAGTCACCACGCCAGCTTCTTTTAGACCAACAGGGGAGGTCAGGATTGACACAGGCAAGAGAAGGAGCTAGAGGATTCATGTGTTCACAGATCTAGTGACCCCAATATCCCAGTAAAGGAAAGGGTGAGTATCATCATAGAATCATAGGCTATGTCTACACTGGCAAGTTAGTTTGAATTAAGGAGGCTTAATTCGAACTAACTAAAGCCATGGCTACACTAATAACTTTGAATAGGCTATTTGAAGTAAGGGTTCATTCGAACTTGTTAGTTCAAATTAACCAATGTGGCCATGTTAATTTGAACTAACCAGCCCATTGAATTCAATGGAAATTGCTAATTCGAACTAAGCAAGTGCCATGAATGGCACTTGCTTAGTTCAAACTAATTTTTTCTAGTTTGAATTAAGTTAATTCGAACTAACTAAAATTAGTTTGAATTAGTTAGCTCGAACTAACTAATTCGAACTAATTTTAGTAAGTGTAGACATAGCCATAGAAACTGGTAGGGACCATGCACTCATGGCAGAACCAAGTACCCTCTTAAACCATCCCTGACAGGGACTTGTCTAATCTGCTCTTAAAAACCTCCAATGATGGAGATTCCACAACCTGCCTAGGCAACTTATTTCAATGGTTAATCACCCTGTCAGTTAGCAATATTTTTCTAATGTCCAACCTAAACCTCCCTTGACATAATTTAAGCCCATTGCTTCTTGTCCTATCATTGACAGTTAAGGAGAACATTTTTTCTCCCTCCTCCTTGTGACAATCTTTTAGGTACTTGAAAACTGTTATCTTGTCCCTTCTCAGTCCCCTCTTTTCCAGACTAAACAAACCCAGCTCTTTCAATCTTCCCTCATAGGGCAAGTATTCCAGACTGTGACAGGCTGCTACCCAAATCCAGTCTGGTGTGCCACTATGACCCCTCAAACCCCACTCCTGAACCCCAATTCACCCCACCCCACTGGGTGACCACTCTCTCCTGAGTCAATCCACACCAGCCACCAGTGTGTCATTGGTCTCAGGCAGTGTGTGTAAATCCACTAGCCACACATGCATTGGTCCCCAAGCAAGCACACCCAGCCCCAGACATTGGGGAACCCACTCCCAATAACCTTAGTCTCAAATCCATCCACTTAACAAAGAAGTGTATCGTGCCCAGCCTCCCACATCCACATCCTCTAAAGAACACACAGCTTTAGATAAAACAAATACTAGTTTATTGATCAGAGTATGGTTTCAAGTGAGAACATGGCCAAACAAGGCAGAATCATACTATAACTGAGTCAGGAGTGACCAATACCAAATAAAAGGTATAAACCGCATACTAATCTAACATCTCTACCTAAACTGACCTCAAAGTCCAAGTTTATGCGCAAGGTGTTCGGCTGTTTGATGTTTCGCAGTCATTCTCTGCCTATTCCAAGGCAGGGCCCAGATCTTGCTTGAAGTTGGTTGCAGGATGGTGTCTCCCAGGCGAAAGCCTGCAGCTTCTCTCTCATGACAGTCTCTGTATCTTTGTTTTTACAAACTGCTGACAGCTCCTCCCCCCACCGTCCTGTTATGTGATTCTCTTTACTTCTACCTGAGCCAGAGAGGGCATTAGCACCCCCTTTGACATGTAAATCTCCAGCTACTGTGCTATAGATAGTCCTGAGAGTCTGAACCCTCTAACATGCTTCACATCTATACATACACATTGCTTTAGGAAACATGGCACCATAGTAACCATGTGGAATATATTATGAGCATTCACAAAGGAACCTATTATAGTGCATTTGTCATCAAATCACACAATTACCTTGCAAAACTGAACAGAAAAGTTACACAGATCATGCCCTCGGAGTGCACGGATGTGCATCCCCTCACACAGACCTCTAGTCATTCATGTTGCTCTTCTCTGGACTTTCTCCAATTTGTCCACAACTTTTCTGAAATGAGCACCCAGAGCTGGACACAATACTCCAGTTGTTAAGCAGAGCAGAGTAGAGCGGAAGAATTACTTCTCAAGTGTTACTTACAATACTCTTGTTAATACGTTCCAGAATGGTGTTTGCTTTTTTTGCAACAGTGTTACACAGTTGACTCATATTTAGCTTGTGTTCCACTATGACACCCAGATCCCTTTCCACAGTACTCTTACTACGCAGTCATTGCCCATTTTGTATGTGTGCAATGGAATGTTCTGTCCTAACTGGAGTACTTTGCACATTATTGAATTTCATTCTATTTACCTACAACCATTTCACCAGTTTGTCCAAATCATTTTGAATTGTTAATCCATCCTCCAAAGTACTTGCAATCCCTCCCAGCTTGATATCATCGGTAAACTTTATATGTGTACTCTTTATGCCACCATCTAAATCACCGATGAAAATATTGAACAGAACCAGATCCAGAACCGATCTCTGAGATACCCCGCTTGTTATGCCCTTCCAGAATGACTGCGAACCATTGATAACTACTCTCTGGGGGTGTATCTACACTTAGAAATTAAGTCAATTTAAGCATGCTTAAATCGACTTAATTTAATCTGCATCCACACTACATTTTCCTTAAGTCGACTTAAGAAGCTGCTTAAGTTGACTTAAGGAAAATTAAAGTTGACTTTACTAAACCTCATTTTAATCGACTTTTCTGGCTAAGTCGACTTTCTAAAGTCAATTTAGCCAATATGGACGTGGAGAATCCCTAAGGCTTTAGAGCTTCCCCACTGCCCTCCCTGCCAAGGTGGCTGGCACAGCCACAGCCTGGCATGCGCCCCAACAGGGCAGGGCAGAGCCCTGCCCACCCTGGGCCTATGCCCTGCCAGGGTCCCTGTCCCCCTTTGCCCCATTGTACCAAGGTACAATGGGGCAAAGGCTGAGCCCCCTGGCATTTGGCAAGGGGTGCCACCCCTGCCACCGTGGACCTGTCCCAGGTCCACCTACCCCCTACAAGTCGACCTAGGCATCCAGTGTGGATGCTCTAGGTCGATTTGGCAGGGTCCCCTCTAAGTCGACTTAATTTTTGAGTGGGGACATGCTAAGTCGACTTAAATTAACACGTAGACATAGCCTGGGAGGGGTTATCCAAGCAGTTCTGCACATATCTTATAGTAGCTCCATCCAGGTTGTACTTTCCTAGTTTGTTAATGAGAAGGTGATGTGAGATCATATCAAAACCCTTACTTATCTCTAGATATATCACATCTACTGTTTCCCCTCTATCCACAAGGCTTTTTACCCCAACATAGAAAGCTATCAGGCTGATTTGACACAATTTGTTCTTGATAAATCCATCACCAATCACTGTCCTCAGGCTAGGGTTGTATTTCATCTAGTCAGTCTCTATGAAGTACCTTAGCAAGCATTGACTTTTGGGGTTTAGAGAGATGGAAATGATTTCATCCAGTGATAGCAGCAAATCTTTAGTTTTTGTAAGTTTTTACACTGTTTTTTATCAGTAATTTTTTTTTTTTTAGCTTAAAACATAGGATCCCACACCTTCAGTGTTCACCTGGTACATTTTGCTGATTAACAGATATAAGTGCAATGCTTAAAAAAAATATCACAGGTGCCTTTATAGTCACTACTGATTTCAATCTGGCAAACCATGTCTATGGCCTTCAGAGCTCCGCAGACCTTGGCTTTGTGACAGTCTAATCTATTCAGAGAAAAGGTCAATATGATGCAGAAGCCCAGAACAAATAAAAAACAACTCAGTTCTGAGGCAGCAAGTTATGTGATGTTGTGAAGCACTCATGTACTGAGTAACTAACTGTAGCCTTAAGCTTGTTTTCTCTGAATTCTGTGCTGCATCTTTTCTTATGACAGGGTCTACCTGTCAGACGGTTCAGAACTGAACAGCTGGTTACTGGGCTGTGAGATAGTACAACTGCAGCTCTTGCTCAGTTTCTGTATTAACAATAAAGGTTAACTTGATCTCAAGTTACTGGAGAATTCTTAACACAAGATGGAGCAGAGATGGTGTTATTAACTCGACTTAAGGAAACAGTGAAGTCAATAAGCACCCAGTGTGGACGTGGCATTCTATAGGTCGACTTAAGCATCATTAAGTCGACCTAAGGTGCAAGTGTAGACGTACCCATAGACTCTCAGATCAGAAGGGACCAGTATGATCATCTAGTCTGATCTCCTACACAATGCAGGCCTCAAAACCTCACCCACCCACTCCAGCAATAAGCCTCCAACCTATGACTGAGTTATTTATCTCCTCAAATCATGATTTAAGGACTTTAAGATACAGAGAATTCACCGATAGGTGAGCCATGCCCCCTTCTACAGAGGAAGGTGAAAAACCGCCAGAGCCCTAGCCACTTTGCCCTGGGGGAAAATTCCTTCTCATCCCCAAATATGCTGATCACTTAAACCCTGAGCACATGGGCAAGTCTCAACAGCCAGTTACCCAAGAAACAATTATTTGCAATAACTCAGAACCTATCCCATCTACCCTCCCTTCTTAGGCCACATGCATATCTACCACCAGTAACCAAAGATCAAAGATCAGTCAATTTCCAAAATAGGATATCACATCATAATGAACCCCCCAATGAATTTATCAAGCTCAGTTTTGAAAGCAGTTATGTTTTTTTGTTCACACAGCTCTCCTTGGAAGGCTATTCCAGAATTTTATTCCTCTAATGGGTAGAATCCTGCATCTAATTTCAAGCCTAAATTTCCTGATGAACAATTTATATCCATTTGTTCTAGTGTCCACATCAGTGTTGTACTAAAATAATTCCTCTCCCTCCCTGATATTTATCCCTCTGATGTATTTATAGAAAGCAATCATATCACCCCTCAACCTTCTTTTGGTTAGTCTAAACAAGCCAAACTCCTTGGCTATGTCTACACTAGAGGCTCTGTTAAGTCGACTTAACAACATCGACTTAAAGTCAACTTAAAGTCGACCTTGTTAAATCGACTTAGAGCGTCCACACTAGACACTCCAGTCGACTGCCTGCATCCACACTGGCAGGTGCTAAGTCGACGGAGGAGTGTGGTTGAGGCCTGGAGCTATGTTCCCTCCAAGCTGTGTGGGTGTGCAGTGGCGCAGAGGCTGCTGCACACACCTGAATCTCTCACAGGCACCTACGCAGCCTGATCCCTGCATCCCTTCTCCCCAGCCCATCTCCCCAGTTGTGGCCCCCCTTCTCTCCAGCCCATTTCCCTAGCCACATCTCTCCCCTTCTCCCCAGCTGCAGCTCTCCCTCTCCCCAGCCATGGCTCTCCTTCTCCCCAGCCCATTTCTCTGGCTCCAGGTCTCCCCTTCACCCCAGTGGATGCAGCATTCTGTAGGTCAACTTAAGCATCGTTAAGTCAACTTAAGGTGCAAGTGTAGACATACCCCCTTGAGTCTCTCTATCATAAGGCAGGTTTTCCATTCCATGGTCCATCCTTGTAGCCCTTCTCTGCACCTGTTCCAATTTTAATTCATCATTTTCAATATGGGGGACCAGAACTGCACGCAATATTCCAGATGGGGTTTCATCAGTGCCTTCTACAGCGGCACTAACACCTCCCTTTCTCTACTTGAAATACCTCTCCTGATACATCCTAGAACTGCATTAGTTTGTTTTTTTTTCACAGCCACATCGCATTGGCAGCTGATAGTCATCCTGTGATCAACCAGTACTCCCAGATCCTTCTCCTCCTCAGCCCGTTCCAACTGATGAATCCCCAACTTATAGGAAAAATTCTTGCTATTTGTCCCTAAATGCAAGACCTTGCACTTCCCAATATTAAATTTCATCCTATTACTGATACTCCAGTTTACAAGGTCATCCAGATCTTTTCATATGGTAACCCAATCCTTCTCGGTATTGGTAATACCTCCCAACTTAGTGTCATCCACAAATTTATTAGCACATTCCCACTTTTCATGCTAAGGTCAGTAAGGAAAAGTTTAAATAAGATTGGTCCCAAGACCGATCCCTGAGGGACTCCACTGGTAACCTCCCTCCAGCTTGACAGTTCACCCATCAGTATAAATCGTTGTAGCTTCCCCTTTAACCAGTTTCTTATCCACCTTACTATAGTCGTATTAATTCCATCTTCTGTAATTTATCTAATAATTCTGTAACTGTATCAAATGTCTGGCTGAAATCTATGTAAATTCAGTCCACCACATTCCCTTTGTCTAAAAAAATCTGTTATCCTCTCAAAAAACGAAATCAGGTTGGTCTGGCCCGACCTATCATTTGTAAAGCCATGTTGTATTTTATCCCAGTTACCATTATCCTCAACATCCTTAAGTATTTTCTCCTTCAAATTTTTCTCCAAGACATTGCATATTACCGACGTCAAACTAACAGGCCTGTAGTTACCCGGATCATTTTTATTCCCTTTCTTGAAAATAGGAACTATATTAACCATTCTTCAGTCATATTGTACAACCCCCAAGTTTACAGATTCATTAAAAATCTTTGCTAATGGGCTGGCAATTTCATGAGCCAGTTCCTTTAATATCCTTGGATGGAGATTATCCAGGCCCCCTGATTTGATCCCATACAGCAGTATTACTCTCTGTAGTATCTCTTAATTCTGCCCTGTCTCTGCATCTTTGTGACACCCTTTTTAAGGCAATTGGATCCTCTATACCCAGGTGATCTAAATCATACCCCATACCTCATCCCACCTGCAGTAGGCAAAGCTAATTGTGCAGTGATAGCCAACCCTAGGCCTTAAAGGGACTGGCTGCCACTTCATAATTAATCATACTAGGTGCGTCTACACTTGAAAATTAAGTTGACTTAAGCTTGCTTAAGTCGACTTCATTTACCCCACGTCTACACTACAGTTTCCTTAAGTCAACTTAAGTAGCTGCTTAAGGAAATTCAAAGTCGACTTTATAACACCAGCAGCTGGAGCGCGGACCCTGGGGAGAAGGAAGCCCCATGCTACCCACACTCCCTCCTAGCCAGGACCCTACGGTCCCAACGAGGAGGGAGAGCTGGAGCAGGGATCCCAGCAAGAAGGGACCGCAGGGCTTCCTTCTCCCTGGGACCTGGTCCTGGCGAGAAGGAAGCCCCGCAGTCCCGACAAGAAGAAAGCCCTGCGCTTCCTTCTCCCCGGGACCCGCGCTCCAGCTGCTGCAGCCGTGCAGGTCTGGGTCTCCCTGGACCAAGCAAGTCGACTTAAAGAGTCCAGTGTGGACTCTCTAAGTCGACTTAATAAGGTCGATTTAAAGTCGACTTATTAAAGTCAACTTTTTTAAGTCGACCTTAATTCCTCAGTGTAGACATAGCCACTATTATCCAGGCTATGACTAGAAAACAAATCTTTTTCCTATCATGATACCCCATTACACCCAGCTACCTAGTTTATTATAAATATAACTATGCCAATGCTTCTTTTTGTCCACACAGCTAATCTTCTTGAACAGTTGCCCATTCTGAAGGAGCTGTGGGGTGGTGGTCCTACAGGTCTTTTTAACATCTTTCTTATATGACAGATATTGAACCAGGAGGAATTATTTTACCCTTAGAGAAACTTGGACATAAATGAGCATTTGGATATTTAAAAAATAATACAATTAATGTTTTTGATCCTACCACTAGTGATGTCTCCCTGGCTAAAAATAGCAAACATTTATGAATTGGGCATTTGAAGTGGAGGTTAAAGGATGCATTCAGGCTATAAGTGGCTTGTGGAGAAGTCCCTTGTGGTGTAAACCCAGGAGAGGTGGGTTACTATCTATCCCACTTCTCACCTTGGCAAAGTGAGAGTGCACCACTGATTCTCTACAGACATAAGGTCATGTAGTGTAGTTCCATCAGTTATTGCTACATTTGGTTCTTTTGACTGATCCCATGAACAGACATCACCAACTCCTTACCCCACCTATGATGAACAAGACTTAGCTGAAAGTAAACAGTGGAGCCCCATAAAAGTCCCACTAATTTCGGTTTATCACAAAATGAATTTTAATGATGTCAAATTAAATGTATTATTGAGATATTAAATCTTTAAAGCTGGTTACAAGTTAGCTTGGCTAAAACACTGTAAAAAGTGGGAGTAAAATTTAATTTTTAGTAGTTATTACTATAATGTTACTAGAGGTGGTCAGATTATTGGTCCATGATTATTATTCATCAAACATAATCCCTTTCCTTTCTGTGCCTATTTATGTGAATACCTTTGCAATTCGTAACTGTTTAGTGGAAATTTGAGTGTAAGGAGTGTATGCAAACTGTCTCCTTTCCATGTGTGATTACTAGTCAGCAAAGTTCCACTAGAGAGTTAGAAATACTGAAAATATTCATGAAGATAGTTGGTAAGCATAAGACTCAAAGGGCTTGTCTGCA
Source organism: Pelusios castaneus (assembly GCA_007922175.1). Classification (NCBI taxonomy): domain Eukaryota; kingdom Metazoa; phylum Chordata; order Testudines; family Pelomedusidae; genus Pelusios; species Pelusios castaneus. The sequence goes on from ML685903.1 coordinate 5,932,192, forward strand.
AGTAGAATTATTCAGGATCAGCTATTTCTGAATAACTCAAAGTGGGTTACGCAATAGTGCTAAACATGAACAAAGCACTCTTACTTCAGCATAAGAATACCAACACATAGAAAGAGCTGTTCCTGACTAACTCCATTTAGACAAGCATTAACATTACTATAGCAAGGTTAATTGTATAGATGGAAACTATAAATTTTCAATAATCAGGAGTCCCACCACTTAACAATCAACTTAAAAAATATGGATTTCCCTTCAGTTTCATAAAGGAATTTTACCCAGAATTCACTATAATAAAGGTTGCTTGTTTTCCCAATTTTTGTTTGGTTTATTTTTCAGTTAAAGCTTTGTGTAGCTCTGAGTTATTGGCTGGAGATAATTAGGGAGCATGCTCCATGGGAAGAATTGGGTCATTGCCTGTCTAAGCTGGATTTATTTTTTTAAAGGGCCTGGACATCCACAGGAAGCCTCAGGGAATGCAGGGAAGAGCTTTATATGCAGAAAATAACAATTATCTATCTGTGAAAACAGCAAGCTGATCACATCATATCATTTATTTTGCACAGTTCTATACCGCCCAGTACTAGGATTCAGTCCATGACTTCTTTGCTCACAGAGCAGGGGATTCAATTAAAAACGGATAACTAATAGAATATAGCTGCTATTCTGAGGTCATTACTGTCAGTCCATTCTGATGGTATTCAGAAGATGAAGATTTACTTTCTTAGATTTTCTATTAACCCATAAGTGACCAGGGAGAAAAAAAAAAAGAATATCATTTTATATGATGATTCCTTTTAAAGAAAAAGGAGTTTCTTAGTATTTTTTCTTAGGTAGATAGTTTGGTTAAATCTTTCAGGAAAAGGAACAGATGCTGCAGATATGCTATCAAGGTAGAGGGATACCTTGGAAGATATACAGGGGATTTCAACTAACATTATAAGGAGTGAAGTATAAGTGGATGAATTGAGAGGGAGGTATTGTTGTTTCATGAAACTCGTCCTCTTGAAATTTTGAACATCTCAACTGAAGAGTTCTTCTTGGCAGTCTGGTATAATTAGAGAAGTATTAAATTCTCTTTTCTCTTCTGAAATGTTACTAACTTTGGGTTCATCATAACTTCATAACCATTTGACCACATTGCTTCTCCTGTGCTACCTTCTGATCTGTTAGAGGGCAACTGACCCAGTTGTGAATATCTATTGATAGGTCTGCTGTCTGTCTGAGGTTCAAGAAAGTGGTGATTTGGCTGTTCGCCCACTCACACCTCAGTCCTAATCCTTCCATTTCAAAAGAAATCAAGAGCATTCAAAATAGAGTCAACTGATTAATACTTTGTGGGACTCCCCTTTTTATCCATATCTCATCACCACATGGGTTTTACTTCATTTGAACCCCCAGGCTTCACTTGTCCCTTCTTTAAGGAGGCTCATTTAACCAGTAAGTTAGATCAATCTTTGGATGGTAATATATTCAGCCTCCCTCCTCACATTCACCAACGATAGCTCATTAATACATCATGGGGGATTTATCAAACCTAGAGACGGTATTGACTTGTACAAAGTCAGTGAAAAAAATCAATTGGTCTCATTCAATTTAGGGATCAACATGATTGGACATCAGTTGTGATGGGTCTCTTCGATCATCACAGGGTCCAGCACGGATTGAAGTGCCTACTTCACAATCTCTCTCACCTTCTCAAGAAGAGACTACTGGTGTCCTTGACGTGTTGTGCAGACTCAGTTTGGATATAGTGGGAGATTAGTTGTGTTTGCCCAAGCCAGGTAAAAAGCACAATAGAGGAGGTAGCTACCAGCTGCTGGAATTGGGACTTCTGTTCAGCTGAGATAGTCCCCAGGATGGTCTGTATTGGGGACAGATGTTGGCAGCCTGTGACCATAACTCTGGTTCCAGAATGTAGAGGGATAAAAACAAATCCTCCTAGATCTCTCATGGCTTTATGACTGACATATATTTGTTTTTCTTTCTAACTTACAAGGCCTAAATGGCAAATAATTTCTGTAAGGTCTTGCCAATGGGCCAAAAGTTTCATGCTGAAATAGGGAACAGAAAAAATACTGGATCCCTAGGTCTGAACATTCAGAGGCAGGATTATACATTCCTGAAGCAGACCAATAACAAGCCAGGATCCAACTCCAGGCTTTTTCATTGCCCAGCTGCCTTACAAATGGCATTATATGGATGAACAGAAACATTGAAATAGGGTCAGGGAACCGGAAGTTGGATTTGGATCTTTCCCGTTTTGGAGGTCTTTCTCCAGAAAGTCCAACCGCTCACCCTAGATTTAAAAATGGGGAAATACTTCAGTTTATAGGGGTTCCAATATTTTCTTTTTTACAGTGGTCACTTGTTCATAGGGCCAGCTTAAAATTTCATCTCCATTTTGCTCTTCAACATCATTTTGAGAAGCTCAGATTCAGATTAAATTTAAAGGGAAGATTGTGGTAAAACAGTGACTTCCAATGAGTGACTAGTGCACTAAAGAGGCATATGGCTTCTTGGAAATATCCTCATCCATCCTGGCTACAGCCCCTGTCCTAACAAGGTCTACTGGACCCCAAATCTTCAAATATGGGGAAACTGATGTCAGGTCACCCATGTTTTCTAGTGGTCCCCTAAACTTCTTTAAAAGTTCCTCAAAATATTCCCAACTATAATATTTCAGGCTATAATGTCTGATTATGTGAGAGATGCAGTCAAGCAGATGATTAGGAATCTTGTAGGTCCTTCAATGGTTAGCTGAATCTGTGTTATGCTGAATCTGGGGTATGACTATACATCCTCTTGCACACACTGTAGGAAAATCATGCCTAGAGGGGCCTGAAGACAATATGAATATCTCCTTTATTAGTGTCTGGCCACTCCATGAGACAATCGCTTGAATTTTGTCTACTTTAGAAGGGATGGTAAATTTAGCTGGTATTGGCCAGCATGCTTGGACTGCTGAAACTCTGACTTGCCCATACCTATTGCCCATACTTGCCCCATATTCTAAGAATGGGCAGTCCAGGTATCTTTGCCAAGGATGGCCACACCAATACTGTCATCCTAGTGTGGTATTAGGACCCTCCTGCAGTCCCCAGCTAGATCCTTCTGTGTGTGTCATCCCCATTCCAAACCATTCAGATCTAGTGCTTAATTTAATAGCAGAGCCAACAAAAATTAGCCATGAAGCCCGAATGCAAATCATTTTCAGACAGGTCCAGGCTTTAATTTAAACTAGAGATGTAAAAATTAATTGAATTAGAAATACATTTAAATATTTTAAAAATAAAATTTTTAAATGCCTTCGAGGGGAGCTGTACCGGACTTGGTGACTCACTGCCGAATGAGAACTGCCTAGCTGCAACTTCCCTCACACCATGCATGTGCAGAGCAATAGTTGGACAGCTCTCACTCACAGGCCTGGTCTATACTATGGGCCTATGTCAGTGGGATATACACAATCAGCATGCCACAAAATGCGTATCTCCCATTAACTTAGGCCTTGTACACACTACAAAGTTATCGTGCGCTAAGGCTCCTTACCATGCGATAACAATCAAAGTGTCCACACACAAAAGCTTCTTGTTGTGCAGCAAAAGCCCTCTTTCCGTGCAATATATAAACCACCCAAATGAGGGTGATAAGGTTTACCACGGAACAGTTGTTCCGTGGTACAGCTTGTGTGGACACTTGTTGCGCTGTTGACAGCCTCCGGAAATGACCCAGAGTGCCAATCCAGGCCACTCTGGGACACTGGAGCTGTCAAATATGTCAATTTCACTGCTCTAGCTGAGCAGTGAAATTGATATATATTGGAGCTGCCAGGTTCGGCGGCTTGGGGGATTGACCCCTGGACTGGCGAGGGCAGCCGGGGCCAGCCCCCTAGTCCAGCTGCAGGGGTTCGTGTGGCGATGGGGGCTGCAGCGCTTAAGCATGCAGCTCCCACCACCACCCGAAGCCCAGGGGCTGAGCTAGGGGGCTGGCCTGAACCGATGAGGGCAGCCGGTTTGGGCCAGACCCCTAGATCAGCCCCGGGGCTTCGGGTGGTGGCAGGGGCTACGCACCACAGCCCCTGCCACCACCTGAGCTGCTGCAGCTGGACGAGGGGGCTGGCCTGAATCGGCTGCCCTTGCCGGTTCGGGCCAGCCCCTTAGACCAGCTGCAGAGGTTCGGGTGGCTGTGGGGGCTATGGTGCTTAAGCACGCAGCCCCTGCTGCCACCTGAACCCCTGAAGTTGGAGCCTGGTGGGTGGCAGGGCTCTGCCAGCCACCTACAGTTGGGCTCCTGCACCCACCGGGCTCCAGGGAGCTCAGGTGGCCAGTGGCTGGAGCCCCGCTGCGGCCACTGTGGGGCTCTCAAGCCCTCTGCTAGGCCCGGCTGTGGGGCTCGGCGGCCCTGGCGGGGGACTCAAGCCCCCCACTGGGCCAGCTGTGGGGCTCGGCTGCCTCAGGGGTCTTAAACCCCCCGTGGGGCTCAGCTGCCCGGAGGCTGGAGCCCCACCAGGGGAGCTGGAGCCCCTGCAGCCTGGGCTCAGCTGCATAGCCAGGCTTGGTTGAGCCGGGGCTCAGCTGCTGCTCAGCTGGCCGGCAGCAGCTGAGCCCCAGTCCATCTGAGCCCCAGCCGCAGGACTGGAGCTCAAGGCAGTACCACTGCTAGCCTTTCGGCTGGCAGGGCAGTGCATGGTGGGATAGGTACCCACTATGCACTGCTCCTTCTAGCAAAAATTGAAAGGAGCATGTTAACGTTCCTTTCACTAGAAGGAGTGTTGTGTGGATGCAGTAAAGCGTTATAATTATAACGCTTGTTTGTCCCGCAATAAAAGTTATTGCGGGACAAGTCTGTAGTGTGTACATGGCCTTAGTTACTCCTACTTACATGCAGTCTTCACTCAGCTGCGTTGACTTGAAGTACTCTTTGGTCGATGCAGCCTTACTCTACGTGGAGGGCTGGAGCTACTGAGTCAACTGGAGAAAGCTTCCAGGATTGATTGAGAGAGTCTACATTGGCCGCTCAATTGATCCCAGTCCATGAGGGTGCCCTGAAAATAAATGATGACTTCTTTTATTTAATATACTTGGACCTCTATTGTGCGGCTCAGACTAGATTATAATTCTTCCTTATAACCTTAAAAAACTATTAATACACAATAGCATTCATTAAAATAAATATATTCATTAGAATTTAGTTATCATAAAAGAAAAGAGACCCCTGCTTTTGACTATCTTTTTTATTGAAATCTTTCCCAATATAAACCATCCTCAACAAACAAAACCAAACCAAATAAAACAAAACAAAAAACGTAGGTTTTCAGGGTACAGGGTTCAGTGAGGGAGCCATAAAACTGAATTACAATAAGTGTGTGTGTGTGTGTGAGAGAGAGAGAGAGAGAGAATATAAGTGTTCATTCAATTACCTCCTGACCTTCAAGGACTAGGAACAGATGAAGGGTGATCAACTGAGAAGGTGGGATTTTCAACTTTTTTAAATGGTATGAAACTCTAATTTTTAGCCCTTTGGGGTTACGAGATAATGTAATTTGAAATTGTGGGGATTGAATCTCACTTACACTAATACAGCTTTATATTGTAAAGGGACCTTAATTTGGGGGTTTATATAATTTGCACTGCTATTAACAGGCCATTGATATCTATATATGTACAGATAAACTTTTTACTTGTCAGGGGACAATAGCCAGTAATTTGTATTTCCCTATATGAAGATTATCTGTTAGACTGAGGCCTTGTACACACTACAAAGTTATTGCGCGATAAAGCCCTTTAATGCGCAATAACAAACAGAGCGTACACACACAACTTACAGTTATTCCGCGTTAAGTCCCTTCTTTTTGCGCAAAATGTAAACCACCTAAACGAGCGTGGTTGTTGCTAACGCGGAATAGTTGTTGCGCGATTGCCAGTGTGTGTACGCTTATCGCGCAATGTGAATATAACGGAAATGGCCCACAATTCAAATTCCATCCCTTCTGCACTTCCGCCTGTACTCTATCGTCGTGACGTCATTTTTCCCGACCTCCTCCTCTGTCCCGCGAATTTTTGAATTCACCACTCTCCCTTCTGCCTCGCTGTTCGGTGCTGCTGCCTCTGTGTGCTTCGCTCGCAATGTCGTCGCGCCGCAGCAAACGAGCTCCAGCCTGGACAGCAGCAGAGGTGATGGACTTGATCGGCATCTGGGGAGAGTCCGCCGTGCAGTCACAGTTACGTGGCAGCCGGAGGAATTTTGACATTTTCGGTCAAATATCCAAAGCCATGACCGAAAAGGGGTACGAGCGAGACACCCTGCAGTGCCGGGCAAAGGTGAAGGAGCTGCGGATAACATTTCACAGAGCCAGAGAGGCTAACCGGCGCTCTGGCTCCGCGCCAGCAACGTGCAAGTACTATAAGGAGCTGGAGGCGATCCTGGGCGGCGATCCCACAACCACCCCGAACTGCACGGTAGACACCTCGGAGACTGCACCCCAAACAGAGAAGGAAGCAGAAGGCGACGAGGCAATTGTGGACGAGGAATCAGAAGAAGAAGACTACGAGGACGGAGAGAACGGAGCCACTGACCCGGGGAGCCAGGAGTTATTTTCCACCCAGCCAGAAACAAGCTCCACTGATTCCTTCTCCACGCCTACCCAGGAATCATCAGAAGGCAGCTCTGGTAAGTCCCGTTCGCAATGTCCTCTATTCTAGGTGCTACAGCTCAGCGTAGACATGGTTTTTTTGCAAGGGGTTTTTGTTTTCGGTGTCCTCAGTTCTGTTCCTTACAGAACTGTAAAGGTGTTACTAGCATTACTTAAAAAGGTCATCGATGTATGCCTCGATTTCCAAGTAGTCGTTCCCTTTCAACTCACTGAACGCGTCATCCAAATATTTCCAGAGTCTTCTCTTGAGATTACATGGTAGAGCATTCCTTTGCACTCCACCATTCAGGGACACTCTTCCTTTCAGACTCGCAAGCACTCCTGCGGGCAACATTGCTGCGCACAGTCCTGCAGCGTAAGGTCCCGGCTTGAAGTCGGCAACATGAAGGAGATGCATTCTCGCTTGCAGAGGCACTCTAAGCAGTGTGAGATCTGCCTCTATTTCAGCCATCTCGGGCACGGGATCAGAACTTGGTGTGGCAATAGTCAACTCTCCGTTGTACTAGCTCTGCAACCCGTACCAAGCTTTGGGAAATCTGTTACCGCCCCCCCATAGGTCCCCTCTTGTGTATTGAAGGAATGTGTGGGGAGAACAACATCATTTGCTCCTGACCGTGGCGAGAACAATAGCGGCATTCTACATTTTTCATATCTGAACAGGAATGACCTTCGGTGGACAGTCTACAGCTGCAGCTGAGCGTCTGAGGAGGATAAGGCGGAGGCCTCGCAGGAGCAAGGAAGACGTCTTCCAGGAGCTCATGCAGTTCCATGAGGCTTCTGCGAGGGAGACAAGGCAATGGAGGAGGCAGTGCAGGCAGGACAGGAGACAGAGCAGTGCGAGGAGAGAGCAGCAGAAGGATGCCCTGATAGGCATCATGCAGGAGCAGACCAACCTCCTCAAGACCATGGTCGGTCTGCTACAGGCTCGCACCCCCCATCATCAGCCTCATATGCCTTTCAGTGCATCCACGCCACATTCCCCCCCCAGACAGTTTTTAGACCACCATGGACATCCATGGTGTAACCCTAACAGAACCCCTCCCCCAACATATGTAGTTGAGTCCCGCACCTACACCCACCTTTAGTCCCTACTCCCCTCAAACCCGAGTTTTGATCAATGTTAATTAAATAAAGTTGAATCCTTGTTAAACTTAATCAGACTTTCTTTATTTGTTTCATTAATTTAACATTAACGGTTTTTGATTCAATGAATGTTTACAGGGGAAAAACACAAAATTTCTAAAGCTTAATTTTTAACAGTTGAAACATATAGGAAATGGTTAGTAACTATATTCAAAGGTACAATTTTAACCAACAGTACTAAAATGGGTTTTTAACGCATCCCTTATGCGAACTGCCCTTAGCTGCGCCCCCCGGATACCCCTCGTGTCTGGTTGCTGGTAGGCATTTTCCAGACGTTGTGCCTCAGTGGTCCAAGAGTTCCTGAATCTCTCCCCCCGGCTTTCACATATATTGTGAAGAACACAGCAAGCCGAAATAACTAATGGGATCCTGTCCTCGTGGAGATCTAGCCTGCCATACAGCGCTCTCCAGCGCGCTTTTAAACGGCCAAAGGCACACTCCACAACCATTCTGCATCTACTTAACCGGTAATTGAAACGCTCCTTGTCAGGATCCAACTTCCCGGTGTACGGCTTCATGAGCCATGGCATCAGTGGGTAGGCGGGGTCCCCAAGTATCACCACTGGCATCTCTACACCGCCCACAATTATTTTCTCGTCTGGAAAAAATGTGCCAGCATGTAGCCTTCTGAATAGTCCAGAGTTTCTAAAGATGCGTGCATCGTGCACCTTTCCAGACCAGCCAGCATTAATGTCCATAAAGCGACCACGGTGGTCCACCAGTGCCTGTAGAACCATCGAAAAGTATCCTTTCCTGTTGATGTATTCAGAGGCAAGGTGGTCGGGAGCGAGAATAGGGATGTGAGTCCCATCTATTGCACCCCCACAGTTCGGGAAGCCCAACTCATTAAATCCTGCGATGATCTCCCTCACGTTTCCCGGGGTCACCATCCTCCTGAGCAGAATACGGTTGATGGCTCTGCATACTTGTGACAGTGCCACTCCAACGGTCGAGCGTCCAACCCCAAACTGGTTTGCGACCGAGCGGTAGCAGTCTGGAGTCGCCAGTTTCCAAAGTGCGATAGCCACACGCTTCTCCACGGTCATGGCGGGTCTCATCCTCGTGTCCTTGCATCGAAGGGCAGGGGCAAGCTCCTGGCATAGCTCCATAAATGTGGCTTTCCGCATTCTAAAGTTCTGTTGCCACTGATCATCATCCCACAGCTGAAGGACGATTCGTTCCCACCAGTCTGTGCTCGTCTGCCGGGACCAAACACGGCGGTTCAGGCTGTGTTGCTGGTCCGCGAAACTGATCAGAATGTCCGTTTGGTTTTCAATGCTGTCATCATCCGAGACCGAGTCATCCGTGTCATGCTCCGAATCATAGCCAAAGGCAAACCGCAACAGAATCTGGGCTGTGTTCACAATGCTGAAGGCAGCATTCAAGATCACAGCTGAATCCATGTCGATTCTGAAAAGGCAGTGCCGAGAAGAAGGTTGCTTCAATTTGAAATTCGCGCTCGTTGCTATTGGCAACCGCTGGGTAGCGTCAGTAGCGGAATGCACCACGGGAGATGATACTGGGGACTCTGGGATACGTACCCACAATCCCCTTCGCTTTCCTGGAGGACTGCGCTCAGAAGGGGGGGGGCTTTGTTCCGTTAGAGCAAGCATAGTGTGTACGCGATCTCGCGCAACAACAGCCACGGGAGAATTAATGCGGAAGAGGATTATTGCGCGTTAAAAATGGTAGTGTGTACATAGCCTGATTGTTTGAAGAAAAAAAAAAAAAAAAACAGTCCTTGTTCGAGACTCTTCGGGGATTGAGATGTGAGAATGAATCCCAGGATCAATAGGGAAATAACAGGTGAGTCTAACCATAATGTCAGTACATAACAGCTCAATTTACTACATGACTCCGCAATTTATCATGTTTCTCCCCAGCATATTATACATATCTATAGTGGGGCTATCCATTTGATAAGGTCCTGAAAAATGTGATAAATTGCATTTGTCAAGCACTTTATGTACATTATATCCAATAATCAGGTCCCTGGCTCTATATTTCAATAAAATTATAAATCTTAGAGCAGGATCAAGCATCAGGGTTTTTTGGGTTTTTTTTTGTTTGCTTGTTTGTTTGTTTTTGTTTTCTTTTGTTTTCTGTTTTTCAAACAGCTTGGAAGGGAAATGTTTCCAGTTTTCCCCTAAAAGGTAGAATTTCCCTTCCAAATTACATAGGTCCAAGAATGCAAATATTCAGTCCTGCATCAGTAGCTGGTTTAAGCTGCATTACTGTGGATTCTACACAGCAAGAAATGATAATGGCTAAATTAAAAAAAAAAAATGCCTCTGTGCTCAGTTTGAGATTCCTTAAAAGGGACCTGATTTAAAAAAAAAAAAAAAAAAAAGTGTTCAGCATCCACTATTTGAAAATATAGCTCCTTTAACTACCTAAAAAAGGCAGTACCCAAAATTATGGTTCACATCTGAAAATGTAGGCTGGGATCTTTGTACCATGAGAAAGGGAAGAACCTTTGCCACTTATAAATTACCTATCCATCTAAACTCATGCCAATGAAACCTTTAAATTACACCATACCAGTGCAGGGCCAATTCTGGTGGGGGAGGGGCAGAGGACTAATCAGCCTATAGAAGTCACCTCTGTCCCCCTCACACTGGGGGAGTAGTGTGGGCTCCGCATTCCCATCCTGCCCCTAGGCTGGCTGCTTCACTGTTGGGGTGGGGCAGAATGGCCCAGAGAGCAGGCTTCACACTCCTGCCCCACCCCTTGTCTTTGGCTTGCCACTGAAGGCAGTGAGGCGGGAAGAGCGGGCAGCACGGTATGGGGGGATTGTGCCTAATTCACTATTGATTGAAAGTCAGAAATACTCTTTAGTATGTTATGCTGTTTTTTTTTTGAAGAAGCTGGGAGAGGAAAAGTGGGAAGGACATCCTGGTTTTATAGTAGTATATTTAGTATAAGTAGGTAAGTTAGCATAACTTTAATATTAGTGGCTGAAATGCAAGAGACCTACAGGCCTCAATGTAAGAAATTACAAGATGAGTCTGTATGGAATAGCTTTGCAAAAGGATATAGCAGAAGTAGCTGTGAAGTTAAAAATATCAGGGTGGGTCATTTCACTTTGATAAGACATTTTCAGATCCTAATATACGTATATGTCAATAGGTGAATAACAACTTTAGGTGAGACTTTTGACATTTTGATAGAAGATTGCAAAACCCACAAAATTCATAAACAAGAAATGTGGAAAGATGATATGGAATATTCTAGTAGGGAAAATACATCAGTTGCACACATGAACTCCTTAACCAATGATCTGAAGATACCCCAACAATTTTTGAGGTAAGGACCCATATTTGGGTAAGGAAGAATGAGGTAATCTAGTTTATTTTTAAAGGGGTATACAGTTATAGATCCTGTTGTTAGTGGGATTTGGGATTTGGAGAGCAGTGAAGCTTCCTGTCAGCTCTCAGCTCAACCTTTCTCGAGAAAAGAACACTACAGACCCATCTTGCTCTTTTCTATCTATCTAGTCTTTGTTATTTTAATAAATTTAAATAGGTCAGTTAGGGTTGCTAGATTCTGCACTCCTTGTGTCAATTTGAGACATCAGGCATCCTTCTTAACTCCAGGGTGTAAGTATAAGCAACTATAGCAACTATCTATATAACTAAACCACAGTTGTATATATGCACGGCGGGACGTGGTTGCAGCTCCTGCACGCGCATATAACTGACACAGCTGTGCGCGTGCAGCAGCTGAATCCACATACATGCTGTGCATAAGCCTGTGGAGAGCTGGCCCCCCAGCTCAGTCCAAGGGTTCGGGTGGCAGCAGAAGCTCCGCCGGAGCTTCTGCTGCCCCCCGATCCCCCAGCTGCTCCTGCTGTCGGCAGGAGCGGCGGCGCTTCAGCACCCCCGCTCTTGCTGATAACCAGAGCCCAGGAACTGAGCTGGGGGGGCAGCTCGAAGCGGAGCCGGCCCCCCAACTCAGTCCAGGGGTTCGGGTGGCAGCAGAAGCTCCGAGCTTCTGCCGCCCCCCGATCCCCCAGCTGCTCCTGCCCTTCTTCAATTTGTGATTCTTTAGAGAATTGGGGGTTTACTGGTACATTCTAACAGGAAACAATTATAGACTGCATAAGATTTCCTAGATGCATTCTGTATGTATAAACTGATTATTTCATTGTACGTTTATTAATCTCTTCTTAATTTTATTCTTTTATGCTTTGAGCAATAAAAGGATTTTATAAAGTAATTTAAAGTATTTGTCTGACACCACTCTTAGCCATTCCCTGAGGGTTCCTAGTTCAAATTTATAAATATTTAGTGTGGTCAGATTTGGACTTGAACCTGAACTCCCTAGAAAGATTTACTGGCAATCCCAGTTAAAATGCCAAACTCCTAATCTAAATAATAAAAAATCAGGCTACAATGCCTAAAAGCTACCATTATAATGCCTAAATCCTTTTGTGCATCCAGGCCTGAATGTTTCACATTCTGTGATATATTTATCCTCACAATACACCTGTAAGGTAGGTGAGTGAAATCATGTACATTTCACAGATGAGGAAATGGAGGACACAAAGACTAAGAAAAGACTTAGTCCAAAGTTATGCAGAAAGTCTGTGGTGGATATACTAGCAGGGCAGGGCAATACTGAGCATTTCAGAAAAGCATGAACTGCAGCTATCTAATCTACTTGTATGAACTATCTCCTTGCTTTAAGTATCACTCTCTCCTCTGGGTTCCAGCCCCAGGACCTTGTTTAGACAGCAGCTAAGGACTATTTCTTCTCTCTATCTGCCATTTTCCCTTGTCTTCTCTGGCCTTTGTCCAGCTTGTCAATATCTTTCACAAGTCTCAAGATTCTATTATCCCCACCTAAGATCTGTAGCTCCTCACTAGTTTTTCTTTGCCAAATTACAGTGACGCCCCATCAAACCATCTCCCTTGTAGCAGTTGTGCACTGACAAGTAACTCTGTGTTTTTCTTGAGAATTCGTCAGTTGTTCCATCCTTTGAACAAAATTTCCCAGTAGAGCCCACTCTTTAGAGCTGGGTTGGTTCTTGTTCTAGGGTATTCTTTCCAACCTCCCTCCCCTCTGTCCTCCGGCCTAGGAGTTACATTCCATACAGTTTGAAGCTATAGCTCCATCTTTCAAATAGATTTTTCTTCCTCAACCCTATCCATGGAACTGGAGTTCTAGGTACTGGTTCCTATCCATGGAACTGGAGTTCTAGGTACCAGTTCTAGGAACTGGACTTCAAGGTAATCTGTCTTTTCCCTTCTTCAAGCAGGAATCTCACCCCTCTTCTGAGAGCTAGGGCTGAATCTCAGGCCACTTTTCCTCAGGTTAGTCCTACTCTCCTCCAAGCTGAAGCTTCTCCTTCAGCCCTTTTCCAGAAGCTGGGGTTGAGATTAAAATAGCTGGAAAGCTTTTTACAGGTCCCTTCATCTGAACACATCTCTAATTAGCCTTCATCCCTGACAGGTTCAGCAGACCAATGGTCTTCAACCAGTTTGAAGGCAGCCTTGATGTCATTTCCCTTCTCCCAACTCTTTCCAAATTGTTTGGGTGAGAAAAGGAGCCTTTTCCTATACTTTCCTGACCCTTAAAGATACAAAACCAGGATTACCTCTCCAAGCACTACCCATTCTTGGGGCTGCTTTCCTCCTATCCCAATCCTTTTCTATATCTGCCTATTGGGACTTTCAAACCCTCATATAGCCATGGTAGGTGGCAGGATGGAGTGAGCTGACAATGGGCAACACTGCCCTTAATTGATGACTACCTTTTCACAGACTATGCAAAACAAACAAACAAAAAAGTAACTAAATGAATAAATAAATGATAAGACTCAATAGCAACATTTTTAGTTAATGTTGCATGAGTTTTTCTATTCTAATAGCTCATTCTTAGATACTATAATTCTATTAATATTTTACCTTTCAGGCTCAAATTCCCCATGTTCTTTCAAAGCCCAGGAAAAGGTTTTGTTTTTCTTTTAAGTTTGAGCAAAAGTTATTAGATGTTTTCAAGGAAAAAAAGGACCCCAAAATGCACTTTGCCCATATCTAAAAAAAGTCTGTAACTGAGACTTGGGTGAACTCCACCTAAACTTTAAGACTCTTGGATATCTTTCTCACAACATTTCTGTGGGGAATGTTCTCTTTAAATTCATTTTGTTTTCTTATGATAAGATTTATTGTTAGATAAGATTAACTAAGTTAATAGTTAATAAAGTTCATTGTTATGTTTGTTCTTAGTAGTATTTTAATGAAGGGAGGTTACTCTGAGCAATCTTTGCTGTGAGTCCCTTAAAGACTGAATCTTGGATCTTTAGCTTTTTTTCTGTAAGAGTTGGGGTTTATTTCTGTTATGCACTGGAGAGGGTCAAATAAATGAATTCTAGCCCACCTGAAGGTTACACTTGCAAATCCAGAACTTAAATTTGGCACCGACATGGCTAATATCATCAAAAAACTTTTAAGAGTCCTAAAAAATGTTAGGCACACATTCCACACACACATTCCAGAAAGATCATGCCAGAACAATGTGATATCAAAATATGATGTAAACACAGTCCCCAAAGATGGTAGAAGAACACACTGGCTCCCTCTTAATAATGTCAGGATGACACAGTAAAGGATAGAGATGTATCGATTGAACCAATGGGTACAAGGTAAAGGGTGGTAACTAACCATACCAGGGGCTGTACCACTGGCTACTTATGTCTAGGGTTAATTCCACTGCAACTGGCACAATATCAGGTCTTCTTCAAATATTAATGTATTGTTCCTTCCCTCCTTATTTTTAGGATCTCTCTTCTACTTCTACTGTTTGAGGACAAATAGCCCCCCAACAGCCTATATTTTAAAAGACTATTCCATATTTGCCCTCTGCCACCCCATGGCTGTGTAATCTCCTGACCTGTCCGCATCTTCCAGGCTGCACAAACTGAGGTTCTTTTATAGTTCAGTTTGGCCCTATGACTGCTATCAGTTGTTATTTTGTTGGCCCTGTAGCTGCATTCTTTTTATTCGGTGAATGTCATTTATCATAAAGAATGAATCAAGGGATCTGAAAGTGGAATAATACCTACGTTTAAGAGAGTGGGTTTGCACAATGTTATAAGTTTTGGGGAGCTTTATTCACTGGTAAATATTCGTGCATAGCAGTCCTTAGAGCAATGAAACCAGTGTATGATATGATAGCATAATATTCAGACACTTGGATGGAATTGGAATTGCAGCAGGTAAGAGGTTTTAATCATACAGGGGAACATCTGAAAGTATATGTCTTTCTCTAGCTGCTGTGTAAAGTGAAGACAATTACTTTTTTTCAAGTGAGGTATGTCATGGAGGATGGGACAGCTGAAGGGTACTTGTAATTCTGGTTTCAATAATTTTTTTCACTGTGATGGCTGAACTAAAACTATTTTAAAAAATAATCATTTTGGGTCAAGCAAAATTTCATTCAATTAAAATCAGTTTAATGATTGGTTGGTTTTCTTAGTTTCATTTATTTTTGAGTGTTCTGTAAAACTTAATTTCGATTTTAAATAAACCCAGTTAAATAACAAAACAAATTAACATTTTCAAACATTTTATCAACTTAATATCTTCTGTGTTTTGTTCCATTGTCTTTCCAGACATTGAAATTAGGCTGAGTGGTCTATAATTCCCCTAATCCTCTTTGTTCACCTTTTTAAACAAGGCACTATTTTTGCCTTCTCCAATCCGAACCTCTCCTCAATGAGTTCTTGAAAATAATTGTGAATAGCTCTGATCTTGTTTCAGATAGTTCTTTCAGTACCAATTTCATCAATCCCTGGTACCTTCAATATATCTAATTCATCTAAATATTCTTTGACATTTTCTCTCCCTATTCTGTTTTGTGTACCTGCCCCCTTGTTAATATTGACTGGATTAAGCCTCTGGTCACAATTAACATTTTTAGTGAAGCCTGAAGCAAAAATGAAAATTAACACTTAAGTTATTAGCTCTCCTTTCCTGTTATGTATGGAACTACACTTTCCCTTTTCTTTCTCTTGCTGTTTAAGGAATTCGACGCCGCTGGAATGTTTAGGGTCCATCTCCGGGATGTTATTCATCGGGGATTGCGTGGGGACCAGGGTTCTTTTGGCCGTAGAGGTTATACCTCTACCTTTATCTGCTGACTGTTTGGAGGCCTTTATTAAAGCAAAAGAAGTCAGGGCGTATGAGCAATAGAGTATGGGACCGAACCCGCCGATAACCCACACAAACATTAATAGGACTGGGTGTTTTTCCCATGAAAGAGGGAATGAAAATGAAGTGGCCACAAGGGAGGTTAGTAGTGACAGGAGAAATAGGAAAGAAATTACCAAAGGGTAGTAAATAAAAGAGTTTTATTTTTCACAGACTTGCGTTTCCTGTCTAGCAACAGTGTGACAGGCAAACAGAAACAGAGACACAGAGATGCGGTTTTT
>ML685903.1:5953417-5963472 GCA_007922175.1 Pelusios castaneus
AACTGCAACCTGAGGAAATTTGTAGAAGTGAATCAGGACCAAAAGTGTTCGAAAATTGTTATATAAATGATGAATTGTATGAGCTATAACTTGGTGGTTTTGTCCAGTTCTTAGTCAAAATCTCCCAAATCCTTAATGAATTTAAGGCCTAGTGTATACTTACATAACTGTATTGATCCCTGAGTATCGACACAGTGGGATGGATAGAGCAGGTAGTCTAGACCCTCTCAGTTGATCCTGAAAGCACTTTCCAATCAATATAATAGTCAAGTGGAGTAAGGCTGCTTTGACCAGAGAGCACTTTAAGTTGATGGAGCCGAGTGAGGATGCCGTGGTAAGTAGAATTAACTAAATTGACGGGAAATACATATTCTGCAGAATGTAGATTACGTATCTCCTGCCGACTTAGCACTGTAATGTAGACCTGGCCTTATTAAAACTGATTTTCAAGAACGATCCTCTTGGATTTGGGGGACTTCAGGACTTCTGGATACCATCCCAACTTTACTCTAAATATACTTTTAAGACCACAACTTTAGGCACTCCCCTCCCTCCCCCCTTAGTTTAGTAGTTCCCTTTTTTCCTCTCTTAGTTTAAAGCAGTATTGGAACCAGTGGAAAAGAAATATCAGATCTTCATTTATGGCACTAAGCTGATTGAGAGGCAACATTGGCATTGTTGGTAATCAATCAGGAAAGGATTAGTGACTGTCAGAGGCTGCCTGCACCAAGAAAAAGGTGTTTGAGTTCTGTCAGAGCAGTGTGCCATTTGGCTATCTAAACAACGAGACAAAGAAGTTTTCTTATTCCTACCACAGAAATTGGCAGACCCTTACCACATTGCCAGTGTTTCTGCAGTAGTCAACCATTAAATATATATATATTGAGTCAAATTTATCAAACTCTCCTTAGACCACTGAAAACAAAACCTCATGGACAGTGCCCAGTACATTTGTTCCTGCAGCATGACTGCCAGCATGCAAGGTGATTAAAGGGCTCTATTCATCCCAGTGCTGTAAGAGGAAGGAAATAGGTTTGACTTGCATGTTCTGAATCATCTTATCTAGTGTATCTGTTAAGGTGGGTGATTTTAAACCATCCGGAAAATAACCAATTATTAGCCATTTTTGCTCCTTCAATAATTCCTGCATTATCACCAGGTGTTGCTGAAACAATTACAGGATAGTCTTGCTCAGCAGTAGTCTGTGCCATTGTGTGCCATATTTTAAAAGTAGTAATAAGTAACTTAGGACTAGTCTACACTCATGGCACTTTTTAGCAGCAGTTGAAGGGAGATACACAAGGTCCATAAAATACCTTGCGTACCTCCCTTCAATTTAGTAACTCCCACTTACCTCCCTGTCCACACTGTGCTAAGTCGAATGGAAATACCATTTGTTTGACTTAGTGCTACTCTTCTTACAGGGCTGGAGTTACTGAGGCGAACTCCAGATTGATTGAGCATGTCTTGATTGACCGCTCAGTCAAACCTGGAAGAGTGAACTGACGGTGTTGAATTTTCCACCGTCAGTGTAGACAAGGCCTTAGTACTCCAAACTGACTCTTAGGGTTCAGAAGCTGTTTTTAATAGCTTCATTGCATCTCCAGTGTTCCAGCGGCTATGAAGTTGAATGTCTGAGATACTAATAACTGTGTAAAATATGTGTTTAGTCAAAATAAAAATAGCTTAACTATTCATTATTTTTTGCACAAATAGTATTAAGAAATAATTTCAGCATAATAATTAAGAACATAAGTGAATAACAATATTTCCTCCTAAAGTTTTTAAACTAATAATTTCCCATGCAAGCAACACATTTTTTATTTATGAAAGTAAAGACCCATCTCTTTTCTCAGTTTTATAAATTGTAAACAAATGTACTCATTAAATACATGCGCATATTTTCTCTTTCAGAGAACTAGCTCTACTGCATTTTAATAATTAAAATCATATTAAATATAGATAAATTTGAAATGTGATCTGCATAGCAAAGACTAGTTTTATCCACCCATCTGTGACCTATGTAGATGTTAGTATTCACTACCTTTTCTCTATCATGGTAATTTCAGATTTTAAATTCTGTTATACCACATATTTATCATTTCTGAGCAGTTAAGATCATGACTGAAATAATTTGTTAGATTCACATGTTTATATTGTCATAAATCTTTATTTATAGTATTAGAGATGTATTCCATGCATTTTTTTCTAGTTCTATTTTTTAATCTAGTAGAATAAGTACTGGACTGTCATCCAAGAAACCGTGGTTCTATTCCCAGATTGTCTTCAGACTTTTGCATGACCTTGGTTAAGTTATTTAGTCTTTTTGGATCTATATTTCTTTTATATAAAAATGGGGATAAGCATACTGATATCCTTTTCTGAGTGCTTTGAATACAGATAAAAAGTGCTATATAGAGTTTGCAATTTAATATACACAATAGGTGAAACATTACTTTAGGAAGTACAGTTGGGTGAAATTGTTCATCCAAACCCCTTTTTTTTCCAATCAGAAATGAACATTTGTCAATAGTAAGGAAATTTGAAAATCATGTCAATTTCATCAAAGTGTTTGTGAAGCAAGCAAACAAATACAAAAGCACCAAATATTTCATTTCTATACTTTTAAAGAAAACATTTTAATTTTTGGTTTGAAATTACTTTTCAATTAGAAATTCCCTTCAATTTTATTTAAAAAATGCAAAAGAAATGTTAATACTTGAAATAAAAACAAAATATTTTATTCAGTTTGAAACAATTGTTTCTAAGTTTTTGATTTGCCAAAAAAATTCAGGAAAAAAACAAACAAACCTGGGTTTGGTTGAACTCAAAACAATTTATTTTCTCAGTAATTCAGAATAGCCAACCATCTAAAAAATCCCATTATTCACAAAACTCTTCTGAAAAGTAAATGAAAGAATGATAGCAGTTAACATCTAATTGTTTTTCTTATATAACTAGCATTATATGCTAGGTACTTTCCAGTGTTTAAAACATAAACAATGAATACTTTCAAACATAAAACAATTAATTAAATCAATGCACCGTGGAACATTTTTCTAATAAAAAGTATCCTTTCTACCTTTCAAAGTCAAAAACAGAACTTTAAATTTGATTCACACACATACAGATAGCAAAGTACTAAAGGGTGGGTAAGCAAAACCTCCTCTGTTATTACCCGCCATGTAATATTTTCAGCTGAAGGTAATAAAATCAACTTTTTTGGTAACCTAGTAGATAATATTACAGTAATGTATCTGAAAAGAAAGCAGTGTCAGAATCATTATAGTATGTTACTCTATATTAGGGTTGGATTAAACCCGTTTTTGACAAAGTATTGGACTTTCAAAAATGTTTCTTTTTTTGTGAAAAAATGTCTGTTTTCCATGAAAAATGCTGTGGTTTCTATGAAAACCAAAGTCTATAATTACAGAGAATAATGTTTTCAGTCAAAAAGTAAAATCAATGAGGGAATTGTTGCCTGGTGGCAATATTTCCCCATATCCTCATTGATTTCCTCCTCTCCCCACAAATGAAAATATATGGAACAAAATAGCTACCCATTGCTGACTGATCCTCTTTTAGTGAAGCCACCCCCTCATAGAGGGACCTCTTAATTTGGGAATATTCCAGTTGGAAAGATCCCTGGTGCTGTCAATTAGTCTTGGAGACTACACATCCCATGATGCCTTGTGGAAGAGAGAGGTTTCCATTTCCAGGGATGAAGGGAGAGCATGCATTTGGCTCCATTTTGGTGAGATGCTTAGATCCTGGGGTGCATCTACAGTTACAAATTAAGTTGATTTAAGCTTGCTTAAGTCGATTTAATTTAATCTGCATCTACACTACATTTTCCTCAGGTTGATTTAAGCAGCAGCTTAAGTCAACTTAAGGAAAATTAAAGTCAACTTTATATAGTGGTTAAAGTATAATTTGATGGGCCCCGGAACCCTCCTGATCTTTAGTCTCCTTTCCCATATTGTCTGGGCCCCCTACATGCATGTGCGGGCCCCAGCCTAGGTAGGCATCTGCAATCACGTCTCAGAACCATATGCATCGGTTATCACTCCATAAACATATTTATAATTTTATATGACATTTATGTCTATAGCAATTACTGTCATGAACTAGTAAACACTGCATAACACAGTAAGTATTGTGATCTTTATAGTCCCAATATGCACATTTCACTTCATTCAATGTAATGCCAAACTTGGAACACAAAAAATTTATGTCACTTTCACCAAATTCCGGGGACAGTTCTGTAGTGAAATATGATAGATCAAGTGCTTCAACAGCACTGCTTAGATGTTTTCCTGAGTTTGGCCACAGTCTAGCCTTCATACAGTCCACTAGGGCCTGGTAAAACTGACATTTAGAAATTTCAATTTGCTTGCTAACATTCACAGACATATTTACATGTACACTTTTAAAGCAACCTCAGCAATTGCCTCACAAACCTCTTGGTAGAGCTCTGAATCACACTTTCTACGAACTATAAACACCTGAACTTGTCGATTTATCAACTTACTTGCTGTAGATGTTACATCAGATTTTTGCAACACCAAGGACAGATCTGCAAGTTTCTCCAGAGCATCAAGCATGAGACCCAAGTTTTGAACAAAAACTGGATTCTCCAGGTTTTTTGCCATGCCAGCAAATTTTGCTTTATTTTTCCCTTCTAGTGAGAAATCAGTTGATTTTTTTTGAAGAACTGGCTATGGAGGGCTGCATATGACTTCCAAACAATTCGTACAGTGTGGCAGATAGAGGCAACCCAACATGCATCAAGTACACATCCAATCCTATTAAACTGGACTTCCAGACCACTCGCACTGTCAGCCAACTCTCTCAAACACTTCTGCAACTGACTGTACAGAGCATACATTGAATCCAGGATTGATTTAAAGTGATTAACTTCACTGCAGCATTTGATAATATCTGCCACAGCCAAGTCCAACCAGTGATTAAAACAATGTCAACTTATCAAAAGTGGAAATCGTGTTTTTAGTTTTGCAGCAACACCAGCCCTACTGCCTAACATGACAGAGGCTCCATCTACTCCTAAACCAATCCATTTATCCTTGAGATATTCCTCCATGAACCCATGTGCTGTCAAACACTGCAGCAAAGCTAATACTACACTATCTGCCTAGTTCAATCAGATCAAGAAAAAATGTAACAGCACCAATGTTTGCATCAAAAATTATGTGCAAGTAAATTACAGGACAAGAAAGTTTACTTAAACTAGTACTCTCACCAGTTAAAACAGAAATTTGATATTGCTGAGAAATGACACCAGAACACAAACTATGTTTCAGTCCCACAGATAAATGGTCTATTATGCAAGTACAAACAACATTTGTATGCAAAACACAACCCATATCAAAAACATTTAACTGCTGTCAAATAATAAGGTCTGGATGGTGAGTGACCACCACTCAAATAAAAGATGTTAAATCCATGCTAACCTAATAACACTAGGACAGGGGTCTCAAACTCAAATCTCCATGAGGGACACATGAGGACTAGGATATTGGCCTGAGGGCCGTGTCACTGAAATCTTTTCATACGAGGAGTTATTATTAGAACTAGAGACAGTGTTACTGGACAGCCTTATGACATCTTTCTAAGGGCTTGAAAAAACACACATTTACTTTTAGAAATACTTCAATTCAAGATCCAAAAGGGAATCCGTGTTAGTCTAGATGAGCCAAACAAACAGTGGAACTTAAATACTAACAAATTAACAACTACATTTGTTAGTCATTAAAAGTGCCACAGGACTCCTCTCCTCTCCTCCCCCTCCCCAAGATAGCAGTATCATTAGAAAGACAAAGAATAAGCAAATGAACACACTTAAAATATTGCTTTATAAATCAGAAGTTCCCAACATTTTTGATTGAGGGACCAAAATACAGATTTTAAAACCTTGAGGACCACCAGTTTATTTAATTAAAATAAATTAAAAATTAATTAGTTGAATTAAAAATGATTGTAATTAAAATTGATTGGGTTTAATTTTAATTAATTACATTTGAATTAATTTTAATTGAAATTTAATTTTAGTAAGGTTTTTTAAAAAACTTTTAGAAAGATTTTTAATTAAAATTAATTTTAAAGGTTTTTTTTAAAGAAAGAAAGAAAGAAAGAAAGAAAGAAAGAAAGAAAGAAAGAAAAGGAAAGGAAAAGAAAGGAAAGGAAAGGAAAGCCACAAGGCAGCCTCGGAAGAGCCCAGTCGCCGGGCTCAGGCTTGGGGGGGTGTGTGCGGGGGCTGCCGCAGCAAAGCAGCAGCCCCAGAGGAGCCCAGCCGCAGGGCTTGGGGGGGTCAGGAGGCTGCCAGGCTGTGTGGGGGTCCTGGAAGCCTGCGCAGGTGTAGCGGCTGTGCACCAGCGCACCTTAGAGGGAACACTGCTCCCTGGCCTCCCCGGCCCCATTGGCTCCCCAGCCTGCCCAGCCTTCCCAGTCTCTGCTCCCTAGCACTCCCCCGCTAGGCCCCCCTAATTGACCTGGCCGGACAGCTGCAGGGGCATCTGGAATGGCACTGGCCAGGAGGCCGTTCCCGCCCTGAACATGCTCTTTCGGAGTATGCTCAGGGCGGGAGATTTGAAAACTTCCCAGCCCTGCCTGCAGCCGCTGTTCCCAGCTGAGCAGCAGTCTGCTTGCAGGGCAGAGCGCAACATGCGTTCTCCCAGTGTTTTCTGGTTTTCTGGGACCCGGAATGCTGGCTGGCAATTTTTGTGGGCCCTGGAACGGTGTTCTGGTGCGTTCCGGCTTACTTTAACCCCTGGTTCTTTATAAAACCTATAAAGTCAACTTTACTGGCTAAGTCGACTTTATTAAGTCGACTTAGCCAGTGTAGACGCGGATTAGCCCTAAGTCAACTTTAAATCAACTTAAAGGGCTCCAGGGCTCCCCCATTGCCCTCCCTGCCAGGATGGCTGGCACAGGCAGAGCCTGGCTTGCCCCCCCCCCACAGGGCAGGACATTGCCCTGCACATCCAGCTCCTATGCCCTGCCAGTGTCCCTCTCCTGCTCAGACCCCACTGTACCCAGGTACAATGGGGCAAATGCGGAGCCCCCTGGCACTTGGCAAGGGTTGTCCCCCTGCCACGGTGGACCAGTCCCAGGTCCACCTAGCCCCTAGAAGTTGACATAGGCATCCAGTGTGGATGCTCTAAGTCGATTTGGCAGGGTCCCCTTTAAGTCGACTTAATTTTTGAGTGTAGACATGCTAAGTCGATTTATTTGGCCAAGTGTAGACATAGCCCTAGTTAGGGGAATAGAGATTGTGGTGACCTGTCAAAACCTGGAGCTGCTGGTAGAAAGCCAGAAGCTGTTGTTGAGAAACTGCTGAGGCATGGAGGCAGTTGTTGGTCCTCACTAAAACCAGGTTAGAGACTGTTGCTGTGACCAGAACTGACTAAAATTGGTCTGCAGTGAGGGCAGTGTGTGTAATCACTATCTTTTTTCTTTAGGAAAGTGCTTGCAGGGCAAAGAAGATAGTGAAGAGACTTTAAGGGGTTTCTGAGAAAATGCAAAATGGTCTTATTGTCTAACCAGGATCTAGGATCGCTGGCCTACCAGCAACAGAGGGGTTCTGCAGCTTGGCCTGATCTCTGCTAGATTTGCTCTGCCTCTCGTTACCTTGGCTGGACTGCTTCAATGGTCCAACAGAATGCTGGCCCCAGCTTCCAGATCTTCAAATGTTCACACACAAATAAGAATCTACAGCTATGAAACCCAAATGAATGCACACTTTGGGGTATGGTAAGTGGTGCCAGTGTAAATGTAAGTTGGTTAAGTTTCATTTACTAATATAAGCTGCATTCATTAATTAATGAAGGCATGCCCTGCTGATTGAAAGTGGTTGTGACTTTTTAATTAATCACAGTCTGTTATATCCTGTTTTTCTAAACTGATAAGTAAAGCTGGGTGAACTCCAATCTAAGTTTGTATTAGTAGTATATTAGTTCTTTTCACTTAGACTCCTTGCATAGATTAGCTCAGGTTTTTTTTTTGTTTTCTCCTGGAGGATCTATACAACATCATCACTGGCATACTTGGGCTTCAGGTGAATGTTGCCTGCCTCCCAGTAACCCACAGGAAGAAAAGCGGGATTTCATTCACCTTCTCCTATCATATTTTTCTGAAGAGAAGGGAGATTTGGCACTGTGTTAGAATTATTAAATCTCATCTCCATTTTAGGACCAGCTTCTATCATTTTGAATTGCATACTTTCAAGTGATTCAGATGGGTCAAACTGATCTTTAAATATAGGCTTTTGTAAGAGTTTGTTTCTACCATATGTTTAGGGTAAGATAAATGTTTCCAAGATTTCTCTCTCTGCCCTCCTCCCCTCCTCCCCACCAAGAGGGATTCAATCAAACAAAGAATTTCCTTCACAGGGTTAGAAACCCAGTTTGAACAGCTGTGCTACTACAAAAACAAAACAAACAAACAAAAATCGTTCTGCATTTGAAAAGTGCTGGAAACTGACAAACAATAAAATAAAATGAAAATAAGTTGACTATTGTCCAAGCGAGATAGATATGTAACGTAAACATAATATAAATATTAAAAAGCAATTAAGATTTCCGAAAATCAAAATTAAAAAGTTAACAATGTATGTGCTATTTGAAACATATATTTAATTTTAAAATGTTTCCTTAACTATGATATCTAATTTGGCAGTATAATTTTAAAATTAATTTGATTGTTGAAGGGTATTTTTAAAGTATATTGAAATGTAATAGTTGTTTTTACCTTTTTTGGTATTTTAATGGTCCAGTTAGGTAGTATGAATCTTTTGCAGAGTGTGTCTGCTTCAGCATCCCCTGCTGGGGAAAATCCATAGGGCATAAATGGGGTAGACAGTTGCGATGCTGTTAGGTGCCAAGGTTATCCCAGGTCACCATAGTCTTCACATTATTTGGATGGGTGGTCCTGTGTTAGAGATAACACGGCCTAGCACCCAGAGAGTCAACACATGGCCCTGGCATTGGGGCAGTGCAGCCTAGCAGCCACAGAGTCAATATACGGCCCAATATATGGGTCAGGACAGTACAGCCTAGTGGCTACAGAGTCAATACATGGCCTTGGGGTTAGGGTGCACAGTCTAGTGGCCACAGAGTCAATAACAGAGTAAGTACATGGCCCTGGGATCAGGGCGGCACGGCTTAGCTGCCACAGAGACAATAGGAGGTGGGCGTCAGTGACAGGGTATGGCACCAAGTCAAAAGGGATCCAGATCAAACCACACTGGCTACTTCTCTGCACCACCCCCAGCTCTAGTACCTGGGTTCCCTGGGCTACTTCCTACCCGATCACTGAAGAAGTCTTTCATGGGGCTCTGGTCTGTGCCTTCTTGCCTTCTGCAGTAGCCACCACCTGCTTCCCTGAAGGTTCCTTTGGTAGATTGGCTGTGATGAGCACCTGGGTGTCAGCCTTGGGGCAGTTGTCACAGGGTAACTGCTCCTCAATGCTTTCTCTGGGTCACTCTCTCCCACCAGCTGGAGCTGATGTGGCTCATAGACAGGAACTTCCAGCACATGATCTCCCTTTTTGCTTGTCAGCCCTGAATGAACTCAGGTGCTAGGGCAGCAGGTGGAGCACACACAGCAGGTCTCAAGGGGTGGGGCTTCCGCCACTCATAGAATTTGCTGGGTTTCTGTAATGTGGGGTATGCTCACTCCATCACAGAATTCATCACTTCATCATCATTCATTTTTTATATCAATGTTTACAGGGCCATTTTATCACCCAACTAGATCCCCAAGCCACTTCCAGGTATTGGGATGGGCTATCAGTTATTCTGCTTGCTCCTTTTAGGTCTCTGGAGGCATACCTAGGCAAAGCAGGAAGGAGGGTCAGATAATGAACATGAGAAGTGAGTCTGACTATGTGTTCTCTCTTTCCCTGAATATGCTGGGATGAATGTCTGTGAAAACAGAAAGTCTGGATATATTTTTAACTTGTAAGCATGCGGAAATTTTGCTATCAGATAGATAGATAGATAGATAGATAGATAGATAGATAGATAGATAGATAGATAG
>ML685903.1:5971509-5988362 GCA_007922175.1 Pelusios castaneus
TCTATCTATCTATCTATCTATCTATCTATCTATCTATCTATCTATCTCCACAATAGTTGCAAACGGTTTTCAACCACAGAATGATAGGTTCCAATAAAGAAATGTAATCTTCATTATATTATTTTATACCTTCTTACTTTATGTATCATTTTGACTCCACTGGGTGTGTCCCTCACTTGTGTGGCTCATTATGCTCTGACATTCTGTTTATACTTTATGAAAAGCCAGTGAAAAAAAAAACTTTCAAATTGCCAAATTCAAAACTTTTAAAGAGAATGAAATGAATATATAAATGTTTTAAAATCAAAGGGTATGTCTACACTAGCAATTTAGGTCGACTTAAGGACCCTTAAGTTGACCTAAATTACTCCATGTCTACACCTGACTTCCATTAAGTCGACTTAAGAAATACCTAATAACAACCTAATAACAACTGCCCATTAGGTCAACTTAAGGACAGTGTGGAGGAGTAACCCTTGGGTCGACTTTATTGGGTCGATGTAAGGGTGGTTAGGTCAATCGACTAAGTCCACTTTGTTAAGTCGACTTAATAAGGTCGAGCTTAAGTAGACTTAAAGGCGACCTTATTAAGTTGACTTAACAAAGTCGACCTAAATTTTTCTGTTGACTCTGTTGTTTAACTTTTTCTGATGTAGACATACCCAAAGAGACAAATTACATTTGGACATGATCAGGAGAATGAGATTTTTTCTGGAATGATTAGTTGTAAGACTATACTGAAGAAAATGTGGAATAATGGTAGCACTCTTTCCATTATATTAAGCATCTTATATAATTTATTAAGTTTCTGTTAGGACCCTTCCTAGTCCTTTCAGTTCTTACTTTGGCTGACAGGAATAGAAGTCCAGAATCTTGCAGCAGGCTATATGACAAGTTTATTGGGATCTTTTCCACACAAGTATCTATTTGGACCCCCTAGTCCTTTACACCAATACATTTTCCCCTATTTCCTGATTTACCACATATTTTATAGTGTATTTTAACCAATCATTTCTTTAATAATATTGCAAGATAATTCTTTAACCAATCCTAACATATTGTAACATAATTCTCTAAACAATCATACCCACCAATGTAACTGATTGCAATTAATTAGGAGACACACAGAAACAATCAAAGAATCAGACAGAGGTTATTAGAACAGAGGGTATCATAATGACCAACAATACAAAGTGTAAATTCTATAACCACAACTGTTAACAAGTGTTTAAAGACCAGGCAGAATGCTATTAAACAAAATTATTTTTAAGCATTCTACGATCTTTTCTTTATTTGGAAATTGCTTTCTTAATAGTTTTGTGTTACCTTGTGTTAATGTAATTTGTTCAGAATGTGTGGATGTGACCATACACTTCTTATTTTATGACTGCCCTGTTGCCCTTGGTTTGCTTAGCCAGAGGCCTTAAACTGTCACAGTGGCTGCGTCTATACTGGTAAATTAAGTCGACTTAAGCTTTGCTTAAGTCGACTTAATGTGCCCTGCGTCTACACTACACTTTGCTTAATTCGACTTAAGCAGCTTGCTTAAATCGACTTAAGCAGCTTGCTTAAGTCGACTTAATGAAAATTAAGTCGACTTTAATAAACCACCTTTCTACTCAACCTAAGGCTTAACTCGACTTTTTAAAGTTGAATTAAGCCAGTGTAGCCCTGGGGTAGCCCTAAGTTGACTTAGGGCTACCCCAGGACTACACCAATGCCCTCCCTGCTGGGGGGGGGCACAGGGGGAGCCTGGCATGCCCCCCAAAGGGCAGGGCATGTGGGCACAGTGTGACACTGTCTGGATTTAGGGAAGCATTTATGATATTATTTTATATCATAAATGCTATAATCCATAGGAACTATGTCATGGTTGGTATCAATAGAAAGGTAGTAATTTGCTGGGAATGATTATATAGTTTATGTCTAGGAATTGTATTTCGATTAGAAGTTAAGAATTTGATGTTATATCCATACTTTAACTTGTGTCATTCTGGAGGAATGGCTTAGACAGGAGGGTGTGAACAACCATTGTCTCCTTAATGTTTAGGAATTTGCCAGGTGATATGATCCTAGGGAGTAAACTGATGAGCCATTGAGGATACAATGATTGTATTCTTTATGTCCTCAATGGCTCATCAGGATACTCCCTGGGACCATTCTACCTTGAAAATTCCTAAACATTAAGGAGACACTGGTTGTTCACACCCTCCCGTCTAAGACATTTGTCCAGATTGACACAAGTTAAAGTATGGATATAACATCAAATTCTTAACTTCTAATCAAAATAGAATTCCTAGACATAAACTATATAGTCATTCCCAGCAAATTACTACCTTTCTATTGATACCAAACATGACATAGTTCCTATGGATTATAGCATTTATGATAGCCATAGAAAATAATATCATAAATGCTTCCCTAAATCCAGACAGTGTCACACACAGGGTCCTGCCAGGGTCCCTGTCCCCCTTTGTCCCATTGTACACAGGGGGTGCTCCCCCCCCCCGCCACCGTGGACCTGCCCAAGGTCCCCCTAGCCCCACAAAGTCGACCTAGAGCATCCAGTGTGGATGCTCTAGGTCAACTTTGTAAGTTCCCCTTTAAGTCGACTTTAATTTTAAGTGTAGACACACTAAGTCGACTTAACTAAGTCGACTTAAATTTGACTTAGTTAAGTCGACTTAAAGTCGTCTTAAAAGTGCAAGTGTAGACATAGCCAGTGAGAGAAAGCCTATAGACAAGCACTCAGTCTTTGTTTTGATACCCCTGTAACTATCTAAGTAACAAGAAGAAACTTAAAAATCATAGGACCATAGGCTTTTACAGGCAGGCCTAAATATCTATATCCTAACATTTTTCCAGTATGGCTATTGCTTATGTATGCATGCTTATTTACTATTTCTTTCTTTCTTTCTTTCTTTCTTTCTTTCTTTCTTTCTTTCTTTCTTTCTTTCTTTCTTTTCAGCTTTATTTGGCTACTGAATCTACGCCATTATTGGAAATTGTGATGTGACTAGTGTTTTCTTTTTTTCCACCATTCCCCTGATCATCCAACTAGCTCTTCTCTGCATCATTCCTATTTGAAATATTTTTTTCTTGAATCACTACATATGACTCACATTCTGTAAGACCAGTATCAGAGATAGTCTAAAGAAGATACACACAAGCACTGAAAGGACTACCTGGAATGAAAATAAATACAGATGACACAATTATTGTAGGTAAAGGAAGCAATGAAAAAGAAAAAGCTGAATGAGATCATGACTGAAAACCACAAGTTTTTCTACACCAATGCAAGGCCAATAACATAAAACTCAACATAGAAAAAGATGCTCATAGAGAAAGTGTTCAGGACAATTACTGATGTTATCTGAGCAGGACATGTGTAGACAACATCAGTGAGTTGGGGGAATGAGATCAGGGCACTAAATCTATTAATATGCTGCACTTCCCAGGTTTCAGCAGTGAAACTGATGGAAATCAAAGTGACTATGGAGAAGGACATCCAATTACAGACAGTCAAGAGAGCAATGCTAGAACGGTGTCAAGAAGACTCATGTGAAGTACTCTTAGGATAAGAACCATATTTTAAACTAAAAATAACCTGAGTATGGAGGATGGAACTATATTTTGAAGACAAAGAGAAGTTGTTACCACCTCATTAAATAAGGATCTTATGCACAAAATATATACCTCATACCTTGGTACTGACTTCTGTTGTAGATGGGTTTGAATGGGTATTTTAGTGGCCAGGAATGAATACATAACTCCACTCCTTTGATATCAGGGTTTTGTAAGCCTATTATAAGCACATCTATTTCTTTGATCACTTGGTTTGCTCATTTTCTTTGCAGTACAGTAACATCTTCGCTTTCTATCAGTGCAGTGAGGACCTCTTTGTCATCAAGAAAAAAGAAACAGATTTAGATGGTTAACACTCCTATTTCTGACTCTTTATTTATAATTACCAGTTTTTTCTGTATCTGATAACAAAGGATGACATTAACTTAGAATGAAGAATCATGTCTGACAAAATGGTTTTTAACAGAGCAAGTGGAAATATTAATGGGGCCAGGGTTAAAAAACATGCAATTAAATAGAGCAAGGAGGTGGTACTCAGCCCGATCCGACCCAGAGCCTGGCCCCAGCCAAGGACCTGGGGCTGCCACCAGTGGTGGCAGGAGCCAGTGTCACATTGTTGTTAAAAAAAAGGTGCTGGTACCTCGTACCAATGCATACCATCCCCCAAAAAGCACTGCATTTATGAAACCTCTTCCTTTCAGAAAGGCATCTCTATGGTTGACAGAAAACAGAGTTTTAGAACATACAATGAAATCCTAGCCCTGTTGAAATCAGAAGTGCAACTGACACCAATAGACACAGGATTTCATCTGGAGCTTCTGTTTCTATGTTTCTGTGTCCTGATACACCAACCAGAAAACCTGACAATAGCAGAGCTAGTTTCAGGAATTTTGTGATAAAATATTTTCTTTCCCTTCAGAAAATGTTAATTTATTCAAACACAAACTGCTGGTCAAGCCTCCCACTGCCAAAAATCCCTTAAGAGGCAGAATTTCTTCAGCAGCAGGGGGCACTGTGACTTGATCAACTCCGAAAGTCCTAGCACAGAGGAGGAACTTTGGCAGGGGAGGGAGCCTTAGCAACAGTGGGCAGCATCAGTGTGTCCTTCCAGCTGAGTCGTGAGGCAGAAGTGGTTGGGAAATAAGTCTGAGTTTTCTATGGCATCAGACTCCCCAGCAGCTGGCCATTGAAATCCTCCTGCCGAATCACTTGATGCAACTTCTGACTTCGGATAACTATTTTCTAGGGTCCTAGGGACTCTTGTAATTTTGGTGTGTGCTTTGTAGAATTTTTTTCTTTAAAGGTTTATGAGCAGAAGCATTTGAGTATACTAATAATTTATCAGATGGAGGAGGTGCTGTGTTTCTTCTGATATATTTCCTGACACAGCATAGAAAACAGAGATTAGTTACAATAGCTTTGGGTTCAGATGACTCCAGGTAACATTCTTAGGGTTCTTCCACCATCCAAAGTGACCAGAGTGCTCCAGTATCATGCTGATGGTTTTTTTTTTAAATGTGGAAATGGACATCTAGTGCATCTAGTATGTCTCTGTGTATGAGCATAAGATAGTCTCTTCTGGCTTATTGTTCTATGCACCTACATTTTAGAGAGGAGGAGGATAGACAAATATCACTCTGACCCCACAAGTAACACTGGTAAACACAGAAAAAGTTTAATAAAATTTTCAACTTCATTATAAATTCCTCATTGGTGGCTGAAGACTTCAAAACCAAAACAAAACAACAATAATAAAAATAACACAATCTCTGGTGTATTTTTAAACTCATTTTCTTTGGTCAGATCACCCAGAACTGTTAACTGCATATAAAGCTTGAGTTTATCAAATAATTTAGGCAGGCAGAGTTGACAGTTTGCCTCAAAATCTTCAGAGGTTATCCTGGCATTGCTGTCCCTCTTAGTATATTTACACGCTCTGTTATAAATTTTATAGATTCAATTCCCGTAAGTTTACTTGCATTAACACAACAGCTTCAGGTTACATGAAAATTGATCATACATAGTTATCAGTTGTCCATCTGTAGTCAGTCTAAAGAACGGATTGCCTAGGACTTGAGGAACTGTCTCTTGCTGAACTGCTTGACTAACAATTGCAATAAATCTAATTTTGAATTATGTCCAACATCCAATTGTGTTGTCACTGCAGACATCCCCTTGCACTTGGTTTAGAGCCTGATTGCTCTAGCTTTAATTGCCAGATGATTCCATCATAGTTTTGATGGCACCTAAGAGACAATGAAGGGCCTTAATTGACACAGACAAAATTCAAAAAAAATTGTTTCAGTGTTTTATTCTTTGGCAACTTGTTAGTTAGAAAAGCCATCTTCACAAAAGTAAATTTATGCTTTCATCTTCACTATTTTTTTTCCATTTCTGTTACATACATTAAGCAAAGAAAACAATCTCTTCCCTCCCTAACATTTTCCAAAACATGCAGACTTATATGATCAGATGATTTTCTTTTTTCTCTCAAAGTACCTTGTAGGAAAAATTTAGTCGTTTGGTTGAAAAGGCTCATCTAGCAGCTCTTGTATGGTTGCAATCACTGGTAATTGAGGCAAAGCACAGGCAGGAGACAGGAATAGGGTTTGTGGGTTTTGGGGGGGGTTGCTGTTGTCGTTTTGTTGTTGTTGTTGTTAATTGATGTTTGTGACAAGCTGATTTTAGTAGGCAGTTCCACTGAAGAATTTGAAAAAAAAAAAAAATCCAGTATCTTGATGACCTTTGCAATTGCCATTATACCACATATATTGATTCTAATGCATTTTCACTACTAAATGACTCTTGCAAAATTGAAACCAGGCAACATATAAAATATCCTACACCTGCTGTGAACATCAGAATTATCAGGGCCATGTAAGGATAAGGGACCAAAAGTGGCAGTTTGATCCAGTTCCTCAATTGAAAAAGGACCCCAATCAAGTGGCATTGCAGTCCCTATCTGCTAGGTCACAAAATTAATTAAATTTGGCACATCCACCTCTACAGAGGAGCCAACTTCATGCACAGGTCATGAGTGGGGTCATGGGGTGCCAGATAGATGAACAGCACCTCTGTACTTCAAGCTAGATTCTGCACTGCATTCAAGATAATTACCTGAACCACCATATTATTAACTTCTTTATAATGGGGGAGAGGGAATGAGTATCTTTTCTGCATCTCTCTCTCTCTCTAAATTCACATTTGAAAGCAATACATTTTGTCCAATGAGAAATTGTAAAAAATTCCAAAATCTCAAAATTATTCACAGGACAGTAAAACCATTATCCACCCAGCTCTAGACAGTAGCATAATTTGATTTGTTCAAAAAAGAAAATAAAGACAAATTCAAAGATCAGCATGAATTTTGACTACTCGTGTAGAAGATTTCCTTTTTCACTCATACTCCTTTAATGTACACCAACGAGCTTTATGTTTTGTGCTAGTCAGGATTCTGGTACTTTCAAAACTGATTTGATCATAGGAATGACAATAGAATTACTAGGGATGCTAAATTATTTCTGTTCTACCAAAACAAGTTTTCTGTTCTTCACCAGAGATTTTTTTTTTAATTACACATGTGTGATGCTGAATATTATAAAGATGACCTTTGTATCACTGATAGTTCCACTGTTTATACAATTGCAACAAATCTTATAAAAAGGATATCGTGTAAGGTGTCAGTGGAAAAGTTATGATTATCTGGGGTAAATGCATGAATCATCGTTATATCTAAAGTAACGAATACCAGATATGTATTTCATCCTAAATGTGTTTGTTCATGCATGACACTTCTCAAAAAGATTTACATAAAGGCAGACAGCTATGTATTGATTGCCCAGAAGCTGGGCTGGATCAATGCAGAGGCTGAAGGTGGGCCCTGGGATGCATCCCCTAAAAGCCCTTCTGGTCCAGCCCTGCAGGCAAAGTGCTGGCTGGGCTGGAGCATAGCACTGGAGGGGTGAGACCCTGGGGCCTAAGGCCATATCAAGGTATGGGTCAGTGGGGCAGCCTCTGGCTGTGGCCCGCTAGGTCCTGCTAGCCAGCACCCCCACCCCTTCTGGCCATGTAGTACAGTAGCCACATGCCGTCCAGCCCCACCATTGGGTTCCAGCTAGCCTCGGAGTAGAAGAACCATGATTGCATTTTTCACTTCTGTTAACTAGCGTGTTAATACAGATGCTCACATTCATTGATGGCTTGGTTTAATCTACTGATAGTCTGACCCACATCAAATTATTGGTTACTCTATGTCCTAGCACTTTGTCGTGAGCTTGATATCTCAGCTGTGACCCACTTGGGCCTAATGACAGCATGTATTTAAAATAATTATATTTTTGTTTTTATCTATCCAAAATTTGCTCACTGGCTCCCCCGCAGGTAAGGAAAGAATTGCAATGTGCCCCCTCCCCCACCCAAAAATGTTGGACACCCTTGCTCTAATTTATAAATCTTCATGACAATAGACTTCTTCTAGGATAGAGGCTGTGATATGTTTTGCATCCTATATGTTAGACACCTAAATAAGACACCTGATTTTTGTAAGTGCTGAGCACTCATTGGCTATGTCTACACTTGAAAAGTTAAGTCACAGATCCCAGGGAGAAAGAGCTGCAGCTCCGTTTTGCCAGGATCCGCACGGGTCCTGGGGAGAAAGGAACTGCGGGTCCCTTCTTGCCGGGACCTGTGCAGGTGCTGGGGAGAAAGAGCCATATCTCTGTTTTGCCAGGACCCACGTGGATCCCCGTGAGAAAGGAGCCACGGCTCCCTTCTCACCGGGACCCGCACCCTAGGTTGACTTATAGAATAAGTTGACTTAGGGCGACCACACCATCTTTAGGTCGACTTAATGAATCAACTTAATTGTTAAGTCGACCTAAAGAGTGGTAGTTTTTAAGTCGACTTAAGGAATTGCTTAAGTTGACTTAATAAAACCCAGGTGTGGATGAGGCTTTGTTTAAGTCGACTTAAGCTTCCTTAAGTCGACTTAGTTTGCTAGTGTAGGCATAACCATTGAGTCCTATCTGTGTCAATTGGAATAGTGCATGCACACACTTTTGAAGGTCAGATTCAGATAATAAAATATGTTGTTTCCAGGATTCTAGCAATTAACCTCACAAGTGCTAGATTTGGTTTTCCCTCTCTTCTATTTCTTTCCAATGGGAGAGAGGGAAAACTTTGTCCAATGATGTGACCTCACTGCCACCTATTTAGCCTTTCCAATCTGACTTCTGACAAAAGACATCATGACAGATCCACAGGTCTCTGGTTCATTTATCTGCTGCCACTCATTTTAGAATGTGCTATGCTTTCAAAGTCATATGGGTGGAAAGCAAAAATAAATAAATAAAGGAAACAGTCTTCCACTCTACTGCTCTGGGCTCTATAATTCCCAAAGTTGAGGAAGTGGACTGAAGCTTCAATTGAATACAATTAAGATAGTCATATCATATAAGAAGAGGAATATTCTGGTCTTAACTAGTGATACAATTTTAAGTGTCATCTACTGAGTGAACAGAGATAAGGGCATTTGGCCAGCCATTCAATCCAATTTAAATCCTATTATTGCACCCATCACCTGGAATCACAGTACCACTAAGCACAGGATGTGCCCCTAATAGGTTTAATTACGGAAAGCCATTGAAGATTTCATCTTTCGCTATAAGGACAGGACCTGAATAACAACAACAGAATGGCCATAGTGGGTCGGACCAATGAGTCATCTAGCCTAGTATCCTGTCCTCCAACAGTGACAAGTGACAGGTGTTTCAGAGGGAATAAACAGAAAAAGTAATCATCAAGTGATCCATTTCTTTGCCCTGTCAAGACTGCTTCCCCATTCTGCCACTTTGAGTGAAAAAGATAGGGGTCTGCAAAAGATCTTAAAACCACTGGCCCTAAAGCCTTGTCTTAAAACCTTCCAAGGCTACCAATTTCCTGGTCTTGGAAGGTGCACATGGGAATTCCTTCATGCGAGGTACCCTGAATCACTTGTATCCCTCTCTCAGGAGACTGATTGAACCCCAGCTGTGATATCAGCTGAAAATGGAACTGAATTCCCTTGAGGTAGTTGGCTGTGCAGTCTGAGGCATGTACCTCTTGCCTTTTAGGACACAGAATCTTAAAATTATACATTTTCTTTAATTAAGAAGAACAGCTAGGAAAAGACAGTGTTGTTTCTCTGGGATTTAACTTGGATAGTTACAGAATAATAGGGTAAATACATATACTCATCACAGAGGAATTAAAAAAAGAAACAAAAAAAATCCAAAAAAATAAAGCATCTAGCTAAAGATTCCCTGTTCTACTTACACATGGATAGTTACAGATTTAATTTCTTCTTAGACATGGATGTTACTGTATTTTCTATGCCTGGCTTCTTGGGCTCCTGGTCCTTTCAGGAGCTCTTTTCCCACCAAACAGGAAACAGGAAGGTCTGGTGCTTCCAATTAAAAAAACCTTCACCTTGTTTCTAGTGGCTGTCCTGGGACTTTTGTAGGATTCACTGTCTACGGGTGTTAACCCTTCCCCCAAGGCTACTACATGGCCATTCCCAGCTTCTATCATATAGAAAAAAAATAGCTAGAGGCCAGAGAATGCACAATAATGGAAGAATAAAAGACTTTTAAAATGGAAACAATCTTTTTATTTTTCAGATGATATCATTATTGTGTGAAAAAGGCCCACCTTTTCTCTAAATACATTGGACTCACCACTCTGATGAAGCATATAAAGTACTTTTATGGTATATTTTAGCAGGGATTGACCCTGTGGTAATAAAGATCTTGAGAATGATATTTGAAAAGGATTACTGTGATTATAGAATGATTAACTATGCTGCATTAAGAATTAGTCTGTCAGGATTTTGGCTCCATAAAAAAAAAAGGTAAACTAACACATAAATTCCTTCCTTATAACAAAATCTAAAAGAGTAGTCATAGTCATAGCTAGCCCCTTTGATCAGAAAGCAATGGTTAGCACTGATGTCATTTGTGAAATTGAATTCTGTTAATGTCTATTGAATATGTCCTTAGAAATTAATGAGAAATATCAATATAGTAAGTCTTTGACTCTTTGGGTATAAAAGAATGGGTTGGCAAAACTTTTTCTGAGAGGTCTTAATTTTTAAGACTCATTTTAGAGAAAACAATAGTAGATGAATCATCTACCATCATTCAAAATAAGAAGTGTTTCTAAAAGATAAAGGACTCACAAATTGGACTTGAGGCTGTGACTATCTGCATCACTGGCCTGCAATTTACATGACCTACCACAAAAGAAAAATAATGAATGACAAATTTACAGAACAGACTTTGTAATTTAAATTATTCAATTAACATTTAAGCCTAGCTAATATGATAACAGGTAATCAAGATCAATTCACTGACCAAAACAGGTAAATTTGCAGCAAATTTTACTGCTAAGTAATCTTTTGACCAGCCTTAGTGATAATCCAGAAAAGAAATAAAGTTTGATTCCCTAATGAAGAAGTAGGAGTGCAACTTCATGCAGTACAATGAGTGCACAATAAATAAAGAGACTTTGTTAATTCTAAAATGTGTAAGTATGTTTTAGTATTGTCATACTCTTTTGGAAAGAAACAGTTTTAAAAAATAAGAGGAGACAAATTACACAAAAATTACACAAAATTCTAGGTAAATTCATGGATATCACAAAGATGATTCTGCTAATTCTGGGATATGCAGGGCCATCCCATGGGAGGGAGCGGGGCTCAGGGCCAACTGGACAAAGCAGGGCCCCATCCCCCATGCCGGAGGGGAGCGTGGCGGGCCCACATACCCGCAGGACCCGGGGCGATCACCCCATTCGCCCCCCCTCCCTCCAGGGACGTTCCTGGGGATATGTCCCATCTTTGAAATTTGATCCTTTGTCTGTGAATGCTTCTTTAGTACAAAGAACTCTTTAAAGTAAATGTAAGCCCAATAAAAATGTATGATGAACCAAAATTTGACAGAAATGCTCTATTAATTTCACAGAAATTAATGGAGTATTTCTAATGAATACAGTACATGTTCGAACCAACTCTTGTCTGTACATAAACATTTGCTTCAGGCAAATCTTTGATTTTTGGAACAAACAGCTTAAGACCTATCTATATATTAACTGCCATCAAAAATAAAAACAGCTTAATTTATTCATGATCCTTTTCAAAAATAAAATTTGCATTTGGATTGAAACATTTAATGTTGTGCCATATACATCAGACCATTTGGACCATACAGTTCAGTAATTTCCCTCTGGCTGTGGCCACTACCTGAATTTATAAGTGCTATTGTAAGGATCTAAAGTATAATAAGGATTAATTGGGTTATTGAACTTCCTATAAACTTTTATATGCTAGTGTTATATCAATTTGCAGAGGTATTATTGAGATGCTAATATTCTTATTCTTATTTATTTATTTATTTTATTTGTACAGCTGCACAGAAATACACTCCAAGGATGTGTCCATTTTCCATTTTCAACATACAAATTTAGAGTCAAATCCAGGAACCATCATGCGGCCAATTCGTTGTAATGCAACCTGAACTGCTGGGTGTATATGCAACCACAGAGATTAGAGAAAAAAGAAGTCCCTCTCATTCAGACCAAGAAGTTATAGTGCAGTCACTCCACATTTGTTACTGAAACTATAGGAAAAGGGTAGCTGCCTCTCCTAATATACCCCCTTTATGGTGAGAAATAGGGGTAGCTCTAAAACTTGCATCCAACCTCCTTGCAAGCTAAATCCAATATGCTAGCTGCCTTCACCACCATAGCATCTGAGCACTTGCCCTTTATTTAAAAATAGAAAGATAACTTTCTTCTTTCTCAGTCTCTAGGAGGAATAGATTTAGCATAGTCTAGTTTCTGTCTGTGGGAGTAGAAGTTCATAGCTTGAAGTGAATTCTGCAGTACATTAGCAACAATCCTGATTTGTGCAGCAATTTGTGGTTTAAAAGAGTTCTGTAGAAGATGCCTTTGCTGCCTCTGGCAGAGGAGAAGCAGGATTATTTGCTTTCTTCATGCATTGCTATATAGGTTTGTAGTAATATACATCAGACTGATCAGAATATATTTTATGCAACTGAGGCCTGAGCTTTCTTTCTGCTCTGCTACAGAGCATCTAAAAACCATTGTATCTCTTGGATGCCAAGAATATAAGCAATAGATCTCACATAAAATAAGATGGATTTTATCTTAGTCATCAATAAGACAGTTCAGAGGATTAAGGTGTACTTGTCACTTCACAGGCATAAAAAATGGCAAGGTATTGCCCCAAAATTCAACATAATATGAAAAGGGAAGAAAAAAAAGGACACACTGAAAGAGTAAGTGCTAGCATTTTGGGGAGAATATGCTCCCCCCCCCCACATGCCAAGCAGGATTTGACCTCTTTATGAAGTGCAAAACACAACCATAACAATGGAGTCAGCAGTTGCAGATTCATTATGAATTGTACACTGTGTATATCACAAATGAAGAGGCTGTGTGACTAAAGAAGAGCCTGAATCCTGTGAGGCATAAGATTGGCATGATAAAGACCCAAGCAGTGTGAGACAGATTGCAATAACACAGGGAATGCCAGAGGCCATCTCAGAAAAGCTTTGAGAGGGTCTGAATACAATTTTCAGGAATCTGCTTGATGACAGATAAGAACAAGAAGGCCACATTGGAGGCCAATGGAAACCAGCAGACACTGAATAATTCCCTCTTGTTTTGTACAATGAGAATCCAAGTATTAGATTTTACTTGCAAGCTGATCCTTAAATGGCACCTAACTAGTTCCAGATAACTGTGAAGAAGCAAACTGATCTTTTTAGTCAACTATCCTATGCTCTTTGAAGATTGCAAAGGCTGAGGTTTAATATAACAGGCTGCGTCTACACTGGCAAATTAAGTCGACTTAAGCTTGGCGTAAGTAGACTTAATTGGCGCTGCGTCTACACTACACTTTGCTTAAGTCGACTTAAGCAGCTTGCTTAAGTCGACTTAAGCAAAATAAAGTCGACTTAATGAAAATTAAGTCGACTATATTAAACCTCCTTTCTACTCGACCTAAGGCTTAATTCGACTTTTTAAAGTCAAATTAAGCCAGTGTAGTCCTGGGGTAGCCCTAAGTTGACTTAGGGCTACCCCAGGACTACACCAATGCCCTCCCTGTCAGGGGGGTCACAAGGCGAGCCTGGCATGCCTCCCAAAGGGCAGGGCATGTGGGCAGGGTGTGATGCTGTCTGGATTTAGGGAAGCATTTATGATATTATTTTCAATGGATATCTCATAAATGCTATAATCCATAGGAACTATGTCATGTTTGGTATCAATAGAAAGGTAGTAATTTACTGGGAATGATTATATAGTTTATGTCTAGGAATTCTATTGTGATTAGAAGTTAGAATTTGATGTTATATCCATACTTTAACTCATGTTAAAACCATTGTGTCATTAATGTTTAGGAATGTGCCAGGACAATGGTCCCAGGGAGTTACCTGATGAGCCATTAGGACACAATGGTTGTATTCCTTATGTCTTTAATGGCTCATCAGGTACAACAGTGGCTTCTAATAATTGTGGTGTATTTTGTGTTTGCAACCTCGATGGCCAAAAAACATAAATTAACTCAAGGTTATATGAACCCTTGACAGTAGAGATCCTGTTCCAAAATCCACAAGATGCCAGCTATCGGTAATTTTATATCAGTTTATATTTTAAACAAAACAAAATTTCCAACAGCAATCATCGCTACACAGTCAGGGATATTAGTCTATTATTTTTCAAATGACTCTAAGCAATGTTACTATTTCTCCAGTACAGTAACTTATATGGCTTTTAAAAAAAACAACATTTTCAAACTAATGCGAACAGTCAATCTACTTCAGAAAAATCTGTCCTTTTGGCCCTTGTCGTATTTAGAAGAAAAGAAAATGCTATACCTGAGGTTTTGGTTTTTTTTTTTAAAGAATGCAGCAGAGAGATCTTTTTCTTTTTCATGCACCTAAATTATCTACAATCTGACAGGTGGAGAGTTTTTTTGATAAAGTTTCCTCAGCTACATCTGCCAACATCACCATTATAAATAAAGATTTTAAGATTTCAGTGCTGGCTACCATGTGTAAATCATCTCAGGTTGTGACAATAGCTACAAATAAGATTTCTGTATAATTACCAATTCAGGGAAAATAAATAGAATAGAAGAATAAGGATGAAAAAATCTCCAGGGAATGTGTCACAAACAAAAGAGAAGGCTCTAGCTTCAGTTGAAGAGGGGGAAAAAAAGATGATTAAATAAATAGCCATCAGTTGATTATGTTGATAAAGACAAACCTGGATGAAATGAAGACCACTAGCAAATTGTTTTAAAATGATCCATCAAAACTACAGATCTATTGAAGTATCCATAAAATAAAAATATTGTAAGTTAAATCAATGTAAACATGAATTACTCTAAAAAGAGTAAGTTATTTATCAGTAAGATATTTATAGATTTATAGATATTTAAATATTATTTATAGATTATAGTTTATTTATGCATACTAAGCAAGGGTGGGTGATGCATATATGCTGTCAGTCTGAAGAATATTGTATTATGCAAACACTACTTTATTACTGAATTACTTTGACACCTCATGATCAAAAAAAAAGACATCTAGAAGTTAAAATTTTCAAAACAATCAAGGGGATGTAGCCATTCACCTTCTATTAATTTTAATCCACACCATCCATTTTAATGTTAAATTTGTGGCTAAATCCTCAGTGATGCTTTGAAAATCTCAACCAGGATATTTATTAAAATGTTGCCTTTAAAAAAAAAAAAAAGGGCTGACCAGTCAAAATCTATTCAC
Organism: Pelusios castaneus; assembly: GCA_007922175.1. Taxonomy (NCBI): domain Eukaryota; kingdom Metazoa; phylum Chordata; order Testudines; family Pelomedusidae; genus Pelusios; species Pelusios castaneus. Next base: position 5,986,938 of record ML685903.1, read on the forward strand.
ACAAGTGCAGAGAAAAGGAAATACAGTAAAATTGATTTAACTTCTGTTCATTATCATCAGAGCACGTTTCTGCTATATGAATTAAAATTGTGGAAGAAAAATGCCCCTTCTTTTCTTAGGGATGGGAAGCAGAGGGTTATTAGTTTGATCAGATTAGGAGCGGGCTGGTAAACTCCAGGGAGAGGGTAGGGAAATAGAAAGTTTTAATGCCCAGATGTGCCAGAGGCAAACCCTTTCTTGTTCCTGGAATTGCATGCATGGTTTGTTGAGGCAGGAACTTTTCTGCCTATCCTTGGTCACACAGACCACTTGAGGAGAACAAATTGGTTTCACAGCCTGTCCCCCTCATGTTAAAGTCTTCTCAGGCATCGGGGAGTCATCTTACTTGATGAGGTAGATTGAGCTGTGTTTCCAGTAACCTGTGATCACCTGCTTTGGAATCAGGGTTGTTGTGGTTCTTGTTCCCCCCCCCCCCTTCCTTTCTAGAGAGTATTCTCCACAATTTAGGTTAAAAGAAGTAAAATTAGGAATTTAAACATTAAGAAATAACATAGGTGTGGTGGGGCAGGTAGCCCACTCCAGCAAAAAAGGGGTTAATGGACCCCTGGAGATGCTGTAGCCGTAGCAGCCTGTCAGAAGGGCCAAAGACTGGGACAGCCAATCAGGGCTAGGCAGGCCCATATAAGATGGTCTGCCAGCAGCAAGTTAGTCAGAAGTTAGATAGAAGTTTGGCTGGTCTGCAAGGTAAGCTAGGTCATTTCCCTGGAAGATAGCAGTGGCAGGCTCCAGTGAATGAACAACTGTAAGCCCTGGGATGGACTGCAAGGCTGGCTCTAGGGTAGAAACAGTCGCTGACCCCTAGAGCAAGGCCCAGAAAGAGAAGGCAAGGCTGTCTCTAGATAAGGAACAGCTGGGCCCTGGTTTACTCCCAGGCCCATCTACAAGTCCCTCTGGCCTGGCCGGGGAAACAGCCTTGCCCTGCTGCACTGTTTTTTGGCTTCGTCTCTCCTGTCCCAAGTTTGGAGCTGTCCCTAGCAGGGATGCCGACTTGCAGCCTCCCTATACTTCCTCGGTTTCCCTGGCCTGCAACATCCAGGCTCCTTCCCAGTGGGACCTGGAAGTGGATTTCTCTCCCTCCTGTTCCACCCTCTGCTGAGGCCCCAGCTGGGCTTCTAACTTCCTCTTCCTGACAGGGAATGGGAAGCCTGTCTGACCAGGAGGGGCCTTCCCATCTGCTGAAGTGATAGAGGACTCCCTCTCTGGTGGGAGGGGTTCGTACACATGTGAGACAAGATAACAGTGGGGAGAGATACTAAGTTAACAAAGTTGCAGTCTGCAAATTAAAGTCATCTCTGTGTCCATCTTTCTTTCATTTTTATATCTATCTATCTATCTATCTATCTATCTATCTATCTATCTATCTAT
>ML685903.1:5990617-6009339 GCA_007922175.1 Pelusios castaneus
TATCCACCACTGAGGCCCAGTGGCTCTAGTGTAGTGTCCGCTCCCTCTAATGCCCAGTGGGTGGCACCCTAGTTGAAGCATGGCAGATGCTCCCCCCTTCCAGCCCTTCTCCTTCTCCCCAGCCCTTTCCCACACTGTGGGCCTAGTAGCACCATGACATCTGTGTTTATGCTAGGACCAATTTTTAGTCCCAGTCTCACACTAGGAGTATGTGTTTCTTAGCTACACTAGCAATACTTTTTCCAAAGACATATGTGAATGTTTGTATTGATACATGGTCTAACTTTGGTTCACAGCCTCAAGATTTTGTGCCAGTCCCAGTGCTTCCCAGGCTCTCTCTCTTTGTCCAATAAGTACAGCTAAAGACTCATGCTTTTTACCTGGATTATTGGGAGCTTACTCTTCAATGGTTGTGATTAAAATAGCTACCCAATTCGACTTACTCTTTTCTCATTTAGATAGTTTTTGCCTGTGAACACTGAGGTTTTCAAAACTGCCTCAGGTTCTTAAATACCCACTTATCTCCCCCTCCACAAACAAATAAGAAGTTAAGTCCACAGTGCTAGCATAGTATCTTAACCTCTCAAAAAGGAAGGCGAGCCCAGGATCTGCAAAATCTATAACAAATGGTATTTCATTTTCATAGCTGAAAGTGGATGAAGTTTGTTTTATGACAGCAGTTGGAATAGGCCCATGTCTTCCACTTACCCCAATTCACCCATTTTCCAAAATGGCAATCAGACATTCTCTTCAATTTATTTTTTAAAGTGCCTTCTAGCAAAACTCAGTGGTAGGTGAACCCTTGAGCCTGATTGGCCACTGCCTCCCATATTTGTTTTATCATTTGAACAAAAGGTCAAAGACAGTATGTTCAAATGGGTAGAGCAATGTCCTTAGCTTAATATATTTCCCTGTAGGCAGACTTGTAAAGTTTAAATTATTTGATGAAATGATATCTGCTAAATAACATTCTGGAATAGTGGAAATTGTAAGCATTTTAATTTAGAGTTCTTATCGGGTGAAAAGGAGCAGCTGCCCTTAGTGGAAAAGTTTAAGTATTTAGGTTCATGAGTGAAGGTAAGTGAAGGTGAGAGTTTTACTGGAAGATTGGTGAGGCAGTGAAAGTGATGTGGGTGCTTTATCAATTCATGGTGGTGAAGTAGGAGCTAAGTTTTTGGACAAAAGACTCAGTTAACAGGTCAATCTACTTCCCCACCCTGACCTATGGTCATGAATTTAGGCAATGACCATAAGGTTGAGACTGCAAGTACAAATGGCAGAACTTAGGCTTCTCAGAAGTGTCTGGGCAGCCTTTCCAAGGCAGGGGAGGAGCTCAACTATTTGAGAGAGCCTTAGAATAGACCTGCTACTCCTCCAGTTCAAGAGACGGTTTTGGCACCTGCTAAGGAAGCTCCCTGGTAGACTTACTTTAGAACTATACTGGGCATATCCCAGAAGGAAGAGATTCCATGGCTGAACCAGGACATACTGGAGGGATATCCTTTGGCTGGCCTGGGAACACCTGGGAATCCCCCAGGAGAAAGTGGAACCTATAGATGGAGAAAGGGAGGGCTGATCCCCCCCATACTCTCCATGTTGCTGCCACAGTCCTCACCATGAAAAGTGGCATAAAGGAAAAGAAGAAAAAGGACAAGATTTCCTTGTTCCATCCCCCGATGTATATGCAAGAACCAAATACCCAGCTGGCATAGCCTGGAATCAGTGGTTATGTCTACACTGGAAATTTAGGTCAATTTAAGTAGCCTTAAGTCGACCTAAATTATTCCACGTCAACACTGGGCTTTCATTAAGTTGACTTAAGAAATTCATTAAGTTGACTTAGTAAGACCCGCTGGTTAGGTCAACCTAATCCTTAAGTCAACTCCTTAGGTCGACTTAAGCACAGTATGGACATGGATTAACCCTTAGGTCGACTAACTAAATTCATGTTCAGATGTTAAGTTGTCTTAATAAGGTCGAATTTAAGTTGACTTAAAGTCAACCTTATTAAGTCGACTTAACAAAGTCAACCTAACTTTTTCTAGTGTAGACATACCCAGTAACAGCTATGCTATTATTAATACAGCTAAGCTGATTGACATCAGCCCATGATCAGGTCGTGAACTGCTAATATCACCCTTTTAAAAAACAGCAACAAAAACAAAAACAAACAAAAAACAAACAACCCCCCCCCCCAAGGAATTACATGATCTCCAAAATTGGAAATTTTCACAATAACTAAGGGGTTTATTTTTGAGAAAGATCCTGAAAACCAGATGACAGGACTCCAGTTTGGATACTGAATATGCCTGGCAAGGACAGTGGAATAAAGGAATGCATCTAGAAAACAATGTAATTTAGGTATGAATATGTTTCTTTTATGTATAGGAAATTCATTGTCAGACAAGTACATTTATCTTCAAATTGTTTAAAAAGAAGCCAAACAAACAAGGAATCCTGTGACACTTTTAAAGACTGACATATTTATCGTATGACCTTTAATGGGAGAAAATCCCACTTGGTCATGCAATAAATAAATTTGTTAGTCTTTAAAAGTGTCACAGGACTCCTTGTTTGTTTGGCTGATGTAGGCTAATACAGGTACCCCCTTGGAATTTAAGAAGAAAGGAAGTGTATAATCATCTTTATTTTCTTGTCACATGTTCCTTTAACAAATATTTGAATCTTGAGTAATTGTCTGTAACAACTTAAGAGTTGTAAATGAACCTTGCTGAAATTGATCAAATTAACCAACAGCAAGGTGCCTATAACCTTCTCTAGAATCTTTAAAATCCTCTTCCTGCAGAATGCTAATGTTACATAGGGAGACTTTGCAAAGAACACAATGGCAGTTGAAATGTAATATTTTGTAAAATGGCTCTGATTCTCCTCACAATTAGTAGCTTTAAATCAGGAATAATTCCACCCAGAGGGATCCAAATTGCTGTAAAATAGGAAAATGGAAGATCAGAATAGGACCTATTTACATTTATATTCTATAAGCACCTTGCTTTTCAATCAGTCACTCACTCTTAGGAAGTTGGTATAAGAGCTAGCTTGACATAAAAAAATAAATAGCAAATGAAAAACAAAACCCTAGGATCAATAGCTTTTTCTTCTCTTTCAGACTAACTAAACAATTACAAAATGGCTTTAATTTAATTTTTTTCTCCAGGGATTTATTATAGAAGAATAATGCTATTTTATGACATTGCAACAAAATGAAAAATAGCTAAAATGTAATGGAGCAAAACATACTGAGACAAGGACTAACAAGCATATCAAAAGACGAAGGAATGAGAAAATAACTACTGGACTGTCAGCTACCAATATGTACAGGGAGCAATCCTACTTTTATTTAGACAGTGTTAAATCTGGAGTAACTGCACTGAAACAGACGGAAGATTGGCACAAAATGTCCTTTCTCTCACTACATCAGTTCTGTTGGGAAATACTTTAGCAATTATTTCTACAAGTGTATTTGTTGGTTATTGCTGAAAAACGTTCTCTGTATATAGATGCTTATCTTCCCATCACTCCTCAATCGATTTATATCCAAGTATGAAAGTATTAATGATTCTACCTTTGTAACAGCCTGGAGGAAGAAATCAAGATGTTTGATTTTAATGACTTGGATGAAATGCTATAAAGTAAGAAGCTGCAAAATTTTGACAGAGGCTATGTGTCAGAATCAATAAGAAGTCAACTCTGATCGACAGGTTATGGTTGACAGGAAAGATGGTGATGTTGTTTATAATGACAAGAGATTGGGGGGACTGAAGAGTGTTTCAATGGGATTTCTGTGTACTGTTGTATTTGTGCATGTAAGCAAAGTTATTTACGTACATGTTTGTGGAATTGGGCCCATGAGTTGGTATGTCAGTACAATGGTGTCCCTAATGGCCAAATGGGAGCTGGAGGGGTGAAGGGATATGATTCTGGCTCACACAGCTCAGCAGGGCTGTCAGTCCATTCTTGTGTCCAGCAACCTGGGAACCCTTTTTGTTCTCAGGTCTGTTAAGGACTTAGTTGGGGAACCAAGGCCCATTCATTGCAATGGGCTCCAGCTCAGTGTCTTAAACAAGACAAGGAACTCAGAGTTTGTCAATTCTGAGAGGGCCTTGAGCTCCTTCCTACCTTTTCTCAAGCCTCTGTAGGCTCTGCAGTCTGTTGCCCTGTTTTCCGCTTTCTTGGATTTTGTTTCTGGTTAGTTCTTTAGCAGCCTGCTGATAGGCAGTCCTTTCTCCAGCTTGCTATCTCCTCTCTTACCCACTTCATCCTTCTGCATCCAAAACTTTTATCCTCCCACCTACTGTGAGTCTACCAAACAAATCCTTTGGTTTCTTGGCTAATGTGGAGTACATACACCCCTATAACTTTGAGCAGGAAAAATCGGGGAGATGGGGGAGGGCAATAAAAGTATAACTCATTTGTTAGATTATTTTTTTTTCTTTTTGCTCAGTATTGTAGTTATGTAGAAATCTCAAATATATTTACCTCTTGGTCTGTATGTATGTACTACTTATGTAGCAGGGATCTCTACTGGATAAAATAAATTATAGCTAATCATGTGCATTCATTTCCTCTAATTGACTATGCTATCGAAGCTGTTCTTTAACTCATTATCTCTTATTTATTGAAGTCAGCAGGTGCTATGCATTCAGGTGTCTGATGACTACACCATCTCAGTATGTGCTGATGAACCAAAAATTCATCAGAATAATGTAAACTATTTGGTTTCTCTGAGAGGTAAGTAGTTCTGAGTGGGATCCGAGTTTGTTATTTTTCATGGACAACAAAGAATACAAATGGAAGTTATCTTAAGAATAATAGCTGAAAGTGGATTTGTTGGTAGTGTGTATAAAACTTAATGACCAAAGGGTAACCAGTGGAGATCCTACCGCACTGGTGCCTTATGCTTCCACTGAGATGCCCTCAGGCAGTAACGCAAACCCCTATGTTCTGCACTAGCATCAATTTCTGAATGATTTCAATCTATAGTCCAGTGTACTATGCTTAAGCTCTTGCTATGCATACAGTAATAGCTTCAAAGTCTGCATATTAAAGTAAAGGTTGCAAGTTACACCCCCCTAGGCCGACACAGATGGTAAAAAGGGACTGTGTCACAGTTCTGATATGATTGTCAAACAGCAGCTGGGGTCTGCAATATATCTAAGAAAACCAAGAAGTAACACACTAAATCCTCATCTGGTGCAACTTAGTTCCTCTGAAGTTAATGAAGCTAAATCAATTTTAAAACAATTGAGTCACTATTCCTTATAAAAGCAACACACATCTAATGTCTTTCATCTAATGATCTCAAAGCACTTTACAAACATTAATTACATCTCAGTACCCTTGTGTAATAGGTATTATGTAAAATAAATGTAATTAGAGCTGGTTTCAAAATAAGTTTTTGAGAAATCATTCTTCTTCTCATGTCCTTGTCACAAACTAGATGTTTCTTCAAAAACCACGTATAAGCCATGTCTCTTTCGGTCACTGCAGCAAGGTCCTCCTTTGTACAGGTCTCCTCAAAGAGTCAACAAACAAGTAGGTGCTCCATGCACTCCACTGCACTCACATATATTCAAGTCATTAGCTCCATTTGATCATATTAGTCTTTGATTTGCTTGTTTGCATGCACAGGCAGTTCAGGCATCAAGATGTTGCTCAGCCTGTATTGGCCCCTCCAGAAAGTTCCTCTGGGGTTCCAGGTTTATTTCAGTGCATCCAATTGAATGTAGCCTTTCATTCTATAATTTCAGTTGAAAAACGATGAAGTTTGACAAAACTTCTATTGCTGAAAACATTAACCAACTTGGGTTTCTTATAAATGAATTGGGCCATAGCACATGATAATGATTTTGTCACAGGACTGAGTGGAAGGTTGTGAACTATGCTAATTCCCTTAGATGCACATTCAGGTCATGATTCAGATATTACTGGATACTATGAAGAAGCTTATGCTATCATTGCTCATGCAGTATCTTCTCATAAACATAAGTGACTGATGTCCAGACATAACAATCTTAGTTTCATCACTATTTGATTAATTTTAAAAAGTCAAAGAACCTTTAATTGAACCCCATGAAGGTTTTTAAAAGACAGTTTTTCACCAAATTCTACAAGGTTTAGGAAGATGAGAATAATGGTTTCAAGAAAATATATATGGAAAGCACTTGATCAAATCAGGTTTTATATTTATATATATCAACCCTTCGCTTAAATTTTAGAGCAGCTTCCTAATGATATGATTGTAATGAATGAATACTCACGTGACCTTTACTGACCTTCTGTACTTTCAATATTTTAGTTGGTGTATGTATTCAGAATATACTTATCATCCTAATCCTGCTGACCTAAGCACTGAACTACATACTACATCAATAATATGCTTGTGGGAAGTTTGCTGTGAAAGTCTGCTAAAATTTTACATGCTTACATTAGATAAAATGGACCCTGTTCAGGCCTCAGCATCTATTTTTTTTTTAACTGATGTTTTACTTAAACTGCAATTTTTTGAGATTGCAGTGAGGATTTTCTTAATTGTTTCATAATCTCAGCAGCGTTTTTCATACTGACCTTTCCTTTGGATAAAAATGATCACACATTATTAAAGCCTAATTTTTACTTCAGGGATTTGGAAAGTCATTATTGCTTTCCCTGGAGCATATACAGCTTTTATTTCAGTCAGGGTTTTATAGTATCAAGCTCAGGTCACCACAGATCCCTCTTTGTAGCCCTTCCACGTTGTTTTCAACAGGTTCTAGTTACCAGCTACCATGCATTCTCAAAAGCTCAGCAGCTAGAACTCTGCTCATTGGAGCTAAACACCTTCAATTCATCATAAAGACTGAGCTATTTTACTAAGTATCTATCCCTGTAAAGCTAACTTTAGGAAAATATAATTTTGATACACATTTGATACACTCTCCAAGATTTGAACATTTTCCCTCCCTAATTTCAGGACAGTCCTGATCCATTTTTTAATATTGTGGCTTAGGAGATGCTTGGTAAGATTTGTGATCTGAAGTCTCTAAGGCTACATCTACACTTGTAAATTAAGTTGACTTAAGCTTGCTTAAGTCGACTTAATTTACCCTGCGTCTACACTACAGTTTCCTTAAGGAAAACAAAGTCGACTTAATAAAAATTAAGTTGACTTTATAAAACCTCATTTTAATTCGACCTAAGGCTTCAGTCAACTTTTTCAAGTCGACTTAAGCCAGTGTAGACCTGGAGTAGCCCTAAGTTGACTTAGGGCTACTCCAGGACTCCACCACTGACCTCCCTGCCAGGGGGGGGGGGAGCGGGCAGGGGAAGCCTGGCATGCCCCCCCACAGGGCAGGGCAGAGCCCTGCCCACCCTGCCCCTATGCCCTGCCAAGGTCCCTGTCCCCCTTTGCCCCATTGTACATATGTACAATGGGGCAAAGGCTGAGCCCCCTGGCACTGGGCAAGGGGTGCCCCCTGCCCCCGTGGACCTGCCCTAGGTCCCTCTAGCCCCTAGGAGTCGACCTAGGCATCCAGTGTGGATGCTCTAGGTTGACTTTGTAAGTTCCCCCCAAAGTCGACTTAAAATTTAGGTGTAGACGCACTAAGTCGACTTAAGCAAGTCAACTTAAAATCGACTTATTTAAGTCAACTTAGCTAAAGTCGACCTAAATTTACAAGTGTAGGCATAGCCTCACACTACTTCTGTTGCTAGTCTCTTCATTAGGAGCATGGGACCTCAGAAGGTCATCTAGTCCAACCCCCTGCTTTAAATTTAACTCTAATGATGAAGATTCTATCACCTCCCTAAGAAACCCACTCCAATGTTTTACCACCCTCCTAGTAGCAGTGTTTTTCCTAATATACAGCCTAGGACACCCCTCGTCCCCAAACACACACACTGCATTTTGAGACCATTGATCCACTGCTCCTTCTTTTGTCATCTGCCACAATTGAGAATGGCCTACTCCATCATTTCTGGAACATCTCTTCAGGTAGTTGAAGGCTGCTATCACCTCTCCCCTCACTCTTCTCTTCTGTAGAGTTTCCTCAGACTCTCTTTTGAAGTTATGTGTTCCAGCCCCCCTAATTAGCTCTGGCATACTGTCGTTTGGGTATGTCCACAGATGTAAGATTTTTTTTTCGGCATAGGTAAGATAAAAATGCCTATGTATTTTAGATTTTGAGACAATAAATCTAGGTATGTTATAAAAAAAAACCTGTTATGCAAAAAATATTTTATTTTTATTTTTAATAAATCTTGTGTAAAGAAAACTGTTGTTGTCCAGGTAACTTTACACAGATGGCTCCACAAGTATTTTTCAATCCTCAACCTCCAAAAAGGAGAAAATGACATCAGTTTCTAAAATGTAACCTTTTATTCATGAGTTTGGTCAGATGGGGTACCAACCAAACGGATCTCTCCCACTGAAGTGTAAGAAAAGGCTGCAGCAGGTAAACACAGGGAAGAAACCTAAAATCCAAGGAACATATTCTAGTTGGCAATGGTACAGGTTGTTAGGTTTTAGATATTTTCATGTCTTTTTAGATTTTTTTTTTCTGTTAGGACTCTTCTGTTATAGCTTAGGTACTTTTTCAACCAGCCCAAGTTGGGGTATGAACTCGCACAAGTAACAGATAGCCATACCAGACCCACCCAAGAACAATGGTTCTGTAAACAATCAATAAGGCAATAGCCAGCTTCCTACGAGAAACCCTGACTTAGATGGGAACAATACATTCCCCAGATTTTCTAGCACCCACCCCGCTTATCTGTAAGCATTGTCCTCCCTACCTCATATCCCACTCCAGCCTAAATGTCATTAAGCAGGGGGGCACAACCGTTTTTGCATTTTCTAAGGCCACTCGAGGGCCACAAATGCAATGTGTGTGTGTGGGGGGGGGTAGTGGTGGTGGTGTCACATCATGTGATGCTCCGCTTACTCCACTCCCAGAGGGCCATACAGAACATGCTAGCGGGGGCCACAGGTTGTGCATCTCTGTCATAGACTGTTTAATGTAATTAATGTTCAGTGTCAGTCATTATCATCTCTGTTCTCTCCAGATGGAAGAATGTCTGTACTTATAAGTAAACAGGTAAAGAATTCCCAATGGATTATATAACTGATAAAGAAGCATACATATTTGACCACTGTAACATCACCAATTTGAAGCTGAATCCAGTCAACTTTCCTTCTTAGTACCTTGAATAAAACCCTCTTCAGTATTGTCTATGTGGCCTGGTCCTTTACTGAAAGGACTGAAAGCAGCAATTTTCTTGCAAAGAAAATGTGCAGACATTTGCAATATAAGTTACACACACTCAAGAGTTTAGTACACCTTTGTTAAGACCTCCATTATGAATCAGATATTTGCTGCTGAATTCTTCTCTAATGCATTTTCTTTAGCAGTGGAATTGATCCATTATGTAGTACTGTGACACAGTGCAAGGAATAATATAGTGTAGTACTGTGTAAGGAGCAGCAATGAGAACAGGATATTGCATATGTAATCTTCATTTTTTACTCTCTGAAGTTGATCCATGCAAGGTCATATTTTTATTGTTTTGTTTTTCCAGGCAGGCATTTAGATTTTAAAGACATATTCAATTCATCATTTTATCATCACCTGACCTTCAGTGCAATATTTCTTGTTTGGAAATATGTTTGGAAAACTACTTCAAAGTTACGTTAGGACCAGAACTAGATTTTTTTTTTTTTTTAAACAATACCTGCCACACTGGGTCAGAAAGAAATTGTTTATCACATTCATCGTATCTTCAGTTTTATTGTATTTCTCAGGTTGATACCAGAAGGATTGAAGTTGCCTATAAAAAACTTCTTACTGTCCTAAGTTCCTCTTTATCTCATCCAATTGTATTTTGAGTTCTACTCTCTCAACGATACAATGTCTTGTTTATATTTTTATTTCCTTTGTAAATTATTGTATTGGACAGATTTATTTATTTTTTTTATAGTTCTATCTCATGTTGCTCTCACAGATGCAGATTATTATGGAGACTTAAAACTCATTAAAGATGAAATATAGAAAGTGTTTTGCAGGAGGGGTTTTCTACTTTTCTTGAAACTTTAGAAATTTTCTGACCAACTGTGGAGAGATACGTAACTTCAAGGAAGCATTCGTGGGCACATTATAGGGTTTTGCTTAGAACAACTAGTCCACTTTAACAGATATGGGCAAAGCAGCTGTTTCATATCCTTTAGCAGTTGCCTGTTAGTTCCAGCAAGTTAAATGCCATGATTCCCAACCTCACATATTTACCATTACATCCAAGCATAAGTAATACTGTTCATGTTATAGCTTTTCATCTTAGTCTCCATCTGTGAATGATAGCATGCTTTATCAATCTACCAAAAAAGGTCCTGTAATTTGTGTATTTAATCCTTTAAAACTTTGATGTTCTGTAAATATGGATCTGGTTCAGGTTCACCAGTCAACTTTCAAAATATCCAATAAAAAGGAATCTTTCTAAATGAGGGATTTAAGATGAATTAGTAAAGTATAATTCAGAATCCAAGTAGCCTAATTATGGGAGGATGTAGCAGCACCAGGTATTATTTAGGTTGTCAACTCTTCTCTTTAGGGGTATAAATATGCAATTTATGTGAAAGGCTGACTAACACAAAATTGGTCAGACATTTAATTGTGAGTCAAGATAGGAGCCTTTTGCTCCATTCAACACAATTTTCATTTGATAGAGGAATTAAGGTTTAATGATCACTGCAAGTGCATTCTGTTAATAAGTGACTATCTGAAAGAAAATGCTATTGTATTCTTCACAGTAAGCGGAGAATAAAAATTGAAGCCAAAATATTATCCTAAAAGCAACAACAACAAAAGGGGCTCTCTCCTGTACCTACTGGAGTCAACAGGAGAGTTGTCACTAATTTCAACAGGTACCCATTGAAGTTCAAAAACTTAAGGAGGTGTGGGGCCAGGTCTTTCTGAGAAAATAGTGATCTGAAAGAAAATTGGGGATATATTTTAATGTCTATCCTCTAACACTATCATACATAATACTGTCAGTCCTTTTATTAGGAGAAACTGTATGAAAATATAAGGCCCCAATTCTGTTAACAGCTATCTGCTGCACCTGCACAGAACTCATTGCAGGATTATTTGAAACATGATTAAATTTGAGTTTGTGTCTGAAAGAAATATGCAAACGCTGACCTTCGAGCCTAGAAAACCAACTGCCTGAGAGGATACATTATCAACATGCAAATAGCTCAAAGACCTCTTCTGGTAAGTGTTAAATGAAGTAGCTGGCAACAGGGCTAGAGGAGTATCTGCCAAACACCGCTTTAGATTCATTGAATTTCTTTGAAGTAGTGCATGTCACCTGGAAGAAATATTCAAAGCTGTCTGCCAAGGAATAGTGAGCTTCATTAAATATTGAATACAACAGTTAGCTATTCTGCAAAGAGATGGAATAACAGGCATAATCCAAAGGTTTATAACTAAGAAATATTACTCACTTTATACAAGGCAGACAAATTTCCCCCCCTCCCCCACCCTGCCCCCAGCACCACACATACTTTTGGAAAAGCTCAGACATTAAAGTGATTACTAATAAATACCTAGACAGGGTCAATGATATATTTATATGTGCTGGACATCTGAACCTCAAGGACTGTGCAGAATATAAGCATGAGCATAAGCCACAGAGCAGAACCATATCAGAGGCCATGAACACAGTCATTTCAGTCAGAGACATGGGGCAGGTCATTAAGAGGTCATTTAACGCATTTCCTTGCACTAAGGCAGGAGTAAGAATACTTTGGCTATAAATGAAGGATGGGGTGACTATACATTTTGTTTTTAAAGGGACAGTCCTGTATTTTAGCCCTCTGTACCGTGTCCTGAATTTTTAGTTAAAAATGAACTAAATGTCCCATAGTTTGGTATTCTAGCTCCTCACTCAGTGGGGACCTGGGGCCAGTAGAACCATTTTAAATCTCCCACCATTTGCAGCCCAGGCAGGAGTGCTTCACAGCGTGGGAAATGGAATGTCACTTCAGGATCTCTCTGCCTCTGCTTTGGTGAGTGTGGGCAAAGGATTGTTGGGAAAGAAGTGGGAGAAGGGGGGACAAGGTGCTGAGGGTAGCCGAGCAGGGCAGCCGGTTGGCAGGAGGTACTATGGAGGAAGGGGGAGTCGGATCCAGGTGCCATGGGTGCCAGCTGGGGGGAGGGAGGTAGGCCAGGGAGCCACTTTCATGGGCACTGCAGGGAGGGGGCAGCCGCAGAGCACAAGGTGCTGGTGGGGAGGGGGAGTGTGACCAGATACCTCACCCCCACCACCTCTCCCATTTTTTTTCCACTTTCTCTCTGGTCACCCTTCTGAAATATGTTGTTTAACTTGTTCTTATTTGCTTCTAGTGACAAGGATTCCACAACCTAACCATGGATTCCACAACCTAACCAATACAAAACTTTTAAAAGAAATTCTTAGGTTTTATTTGTAAATCTGTGTCTGCTAGACCTGAGATTGTGTACTTGGTGTCTCAAAGCCCACCCTCAGTGTCCACTTTGCATTGTAAACCTGTGCATTTAAGTGCTGGACCCAAGTCTCAGAGCCATGTCAATGCATCCATACTGAATTATGCAGACCTCCTGACTTGGGTCTGCAGTTTCAGCTGTCTCCACACAGCAAAATGATGGGACTTCAACAACATTCATAGCTGGACTCTGGCTCTGTCCCCTAGAAGCATCCTAGCACCCTGCTCATAAGTGGTTGCTGACCAAGGTCAGTCAGACTGAATTGTGTGTGGACTGAAGTGGGGCTTGGACTTGACTCTTAGTCAGGTCAGTTTTGGTCTGCAGTAGACATACCCTTAGAAACTCGTGTTCTCTTTAGTGAGGCTGATAGTCAATACACAATAGTCAGGGTTGCCAGGTGCCCAGTTTTCTACTGAAAGGTCTGGTGGAAAAGGCAACCTAGGAGTGTTCAATCAACACTGATGACAAGACACCAAAAATCCTGGTATTCCTCATATCCCAATTGTCCCCAGACTCTCACTCTGGTGGCTTACTCCCACCATCCTGATTGCTTTCAACCCCTTTCTCAAGGTATGTCTACACTAGAAAAGTTAAGTCGATTTTTCTTAGGTGTACTGTAATAAGGTCGACTTTAAGTAGACTTAAAGTCGACCTTATTAAGGTTGACTTAACAAAGTGTACTGAGTTGACTTAGCTTTAAGTCGACTTAGTCCACTTTGTTAAGTCGACCCAATCACTGTTAAGTTGACTTAATAAAGTCCAATTAAGGGTTACTCCACATTCACACCATCCTTAAGTTGACTTAAGGAGTCGACTTAAAGGTTAAGTTGACCTAATGAGTGGTATTTATTAAGTCGACTTAACCTCTTATTAAGTCGACTTAAAGAATTTCTCAAATCAACTTAATGAAAGCCTAGTATGGACATGGCTTAATTTAAGTTGATTTAAGCCTCCTTAAGTCGACTTAAATTGCCAGTGTAGACACAGCTTCAGAGACTACCCTGACTCCATCCTACTATGCCCCAATTGTCCCCAGGTTCTTGGTTTGGGGTCTGATCTTTTCAGAACCGCAACCCAATGGCTTTGCCCAATTGGGCAGGCAAACAGGCAGGTCAGACAAATGAATGATAACATATTTTAACTAGAATTTGATTTACAAAATATAAGGCTGGCCTCGGCAGCAACCCCATTATTATAACAACCTGTGGATTGCTTTGCTATATTTTTTCCTCTTAAACTTTGATTCCTTTTGGGATATCTCTTACTGCCTCTTCCCACACACATTCTCTATTTTTTTGACACTATCAAGGCACAAAAAAATGAAGCATTTAATTTATTTTGAAATACCCCAACTGTGTGCATTCAGTTGCTTCTATCCTTTGTTTGGTTTTGTCATATTTAAATGAAAGTCTCCCATAGACTTTAGGCTCTTAGGCTATGTCTACACTAGAAAAGTTAAGTCGACTTTATTGAGTCGACTTAATAAGGTCGACTTTAAATTGACTTAAAGTCGACCTTATTAAGTCAACTTAACAAAACTCAACTTAACTTTTCTAGTGTAGACATAGCTAGTGTAGACATAGCCCCTTTTCTACCTTATTAAGTCAACTTAACACTTTAAGTCGACTTTAAAGGTTGATTTAGGTGCTAATCCCTGTCCACACTGGTTTAAAATGATCTAATAAGGATGACTTAAGCATTAAGTGAACCTAAAATGAGGTGTTATTAAGTCGACCAAACTTTTCCTTAAGTCAATTTAAGGAAATGCTTAAGTCGACTTAAGGAAAGCCCAGTGTGGATGTGGAGTAGTTTAAGTCGACTTAATTTGTAAGTGTAGATGCACCCTCTGTGCCAATCTAAAATCCTTTATTGAAAAAGCCAGAAATTGAAATTCTTTATCCGGAGACTATAATCCAGCTGCACCAACATGCCTACCTTGTGGTAAGGGAGCATTCAAGTCCCTGCCTTCTGTAAAGAATGTCAACAAGAGTGCCATATTTCTTGGTGACATTTGTTATGTGTACTACTATCTATTGCAAGCAGGATTAGGCTGTAAACTCATTTAAGACAATACACGAAACAGAATCTGAACGCACAGAATTTAGGAAGTATGAGAAGGAGTATTATGTAGTGCACTAGATCAACACAGAAACTCAGCTGGGTTTAAGATTTACTATGTGAATCTAAGGAATGGACAAGCAAATTGGAAAGTATTCTTGTCAAACAAGAAAACAAGATAATGAAGAAGAGGGTTTTATTTACTATTCATTTGATCATTGCCATTGTTGCTTTAACAGAAAGAAATCCATCTGGATGAGAAGCAGCAGAAACCTACACTTTCAACCTTTGCCTACACAGGGAGGAAGAATTCAGAGTTATTGGCTAGTGGTTGAACTGAATCCATCAGTCCGCATAGTATTATCTATTCTATTCATTCCTATTTTAGCTGAACTTGGCTTGTAACACAATTTGGCATGCACATGGTACTTGCTTGCACATGGCAGGAGTCTACATACAATAAATCAAAGTTGTGCTCCTGTGCTCTATCTCTCAACAAGGCTCTTTATGGTGCTTGAAATCATTTGAAAAATAAGCAAACTAAAAGAAACAATAAAATAGGCTATATTAATCTGATGTAACTGGGTGTAACTGTGTTGTAGTCAATAGTGCTTCCCTGTTTACACTAGTTTGACCCAATTCTTCTTGCAACTACCAGATTATAACTATAATAGCTTCATGCCTTTCCAGTATTACTGTCTCACTTTTCCTCTGGAGCTGTGTGTTGTTTCCCTTTCTGGCAAAGGAGCTTGGCTCTCTGTTGAATGACAACACAATATCTCAAACAGAAGACAAAGTAACTTCTTATCTCCTTCTCCTAGCTAAACAGTCTCACCCTGTAGAAGCAGGGGAGGCTCCTCAGGTCCTCACAGAAAGCCCAGGCTTGCCATCCTTAAAGAAAGACAGCTTTCTACAAGCTCACAACACAAATGTATTAATCAAGCCTTCACTTATCATCCTGGTCGTCAGGATGGTTCTCTAATTCAGCCCACCACCAAGTCTTTCCATTTTCTTCTTGACTTACCACACCTGCTATCTGCTTCACAAGCCTTTATGGTGAAGAATAACACTTCCTCCTCAACATTTTCTATAGTCTGGATGGCATATAATGACTGTCACATGATCCCTGGATACAGATCTTTTAAAGGATTAATGTACATCTGGTTATAATAACGGATATCAGATGCAGGAAAGTGGAGGAGGGAAAGTCAAACTAGTTGTAAATCAAATTGGTGGCCAACCTATATCATCTCTCTTTCTCTGGTAGTTACCTGACGAAAGGCTTATAATTTAGCTAAATTCAGAATGATTATCACAAGGATAGCTCCTACTGACATCCAAGTCCCTGATAAATGCATGGAAGTTCTAGAGCTTCTCAATGAATTAGCTATTTAAGAAGAAGAAGAAGAATTAACACGGTCAGCACAAACTATTTTTCCTCTAACCTCATTCTTGGAAATGGTTGAATCATTTTAGCTGAAATTAAAACAAAACAAAACAAAAACACAATTCATAACAGCCATACCACATGCACACAAATATCACTCAGCAGAAGCAAACACATATCATGGTAAATTTAATCTAAAACAGTTTCACTGAAATATATTTCATAGTGTACTATATGGCTCTGTGAAGAATGTCACATAAATATGAATTGCAGTTAGGTAAATACAGATAATTCTTTGGTATTTTATCTTCTCCTACTACAAAATATGATGAAATCTGGTAAAAAGTGTCTTATAAATGGACGCACTCTTTGTTTGAAGTTGAATTAGATCTTATTTTTGCTGACTTTGTGAAAAGTTAAATGAACATCATATTTCCCTTGATTCACTTCTTCATTTCTTGCTATTAGAAAATAAGACTTAGAGCAGTGAATGGAGTTGATTTTCTTTCTTAAAAAACAAACAAACAAACAATCAAATAAAAAACCAAAAAACCACAAACACATACAAAACCAATGCCTGTCACAGATTTTAGGGTGCAAGCCAGACCAGACATCCTCATATGTGTTATAATGGTTTGCTACTAAAGATCCCATCTAGCTCCCATCTAGCTTTATGTGCTAGATAGGCTTGGTACAGCAGCTCTGACACTAGCAGCCAGTCTACAGCCTCAGTCTGGCTCCCACCAGTCTTGGTTATATCAAACAAGATGACTCCAACCATTCCCAGACCTGAATTTTCCCAAAACTATGTGCTGTGCTGTGTCTAGCCCTCTTTTAATAAGGTTTGATTGTTCCTTTAAAGAGATAAAAGCATATCACAGCTTATTAACTTGACTGGAATAGATACCCTTCTCCCTGGAAACACAGCAACTGGTTTACTGTACAAATATAACTGATTTATTAACAATGGGACATAGGTTAAGTGATGGGAAGTAAAAGAAATGAAAATACAGATAATTACAAGCAGACAAAAGTGAAAACACAAATCTAAAAGTCTAAAATTTAATCCTAGCAAGGTAAAGGCTCTGTTAAAGGTGGTTTATTTCACCAATCTTCCTTCTTCATATCCATAGTTGACTTTCTCTCAGTCAGGATCCTCCACACAAATACAAGGTACTGGCTTCTTTTGTCTTCCTAGATAAAAGTTCTTTGTCTCATGAGGTTTCTTACAAATATTCAGTTTTCAGAGATCTTAACCCTTCCTTCATTAAAGGATCCATCTGTTTCAACTTCTAAGAGCTCTGGGACTCCCTCCCCAGGCAGAGGGGAGGATACCTCATGGCATCCAAGGGGCTAGGCCGAAGGGCTGGAGCAACAGGTAAGTCCAGGGAAGTTGCTGCCTGACCTGGCCCTTCTTGGGGCCCTTCACCTGAGGTACTACGGGGTGCCCCTCAGCACCTCTCCCAGGCTGGGGGATGAGGCTGCTCCATCAGAGCAGAGCCATGCTGCAGAGGGGAGAGGCAGGCACTGCACACTGGGTAAGTGGGGGGCACCGGGCGCAGCAGAGCCAAGCCTGCATTTCCAGACTCATAAGCCTCTGACCCCCCACTCCCTTTCAACAAATAACACCCCCCCTCCTTGGGGCAGCTGAGTGGTGGCACCGGGACCTGTCCTGCCTAGTGGGAGGGGGGCACCAGGCTGTGGGGGAGAGTGCACAAATGAGGATTTGACTCCCGGATACTGGAGACTCTTGATACACCACTCCTTTGGCAAACATCACAAGCCAGACAAGATGCAAGAGCCCAGACCTCTTAGAGGGGCCAACCTGGTGCCCCTTCTGTTGCCCCCCACCGCCCTCGGTACACCACTGTGCGAAAGATAACCTCTGTCTTTGCTTCTGTCTTCTAAAGTTCATCAACCTTGTTTCAGGAGTTTGGAAAACCTCCTTCCTGTGAGCTTTCCAGATGCCTGTTTGTAAATGGGATTTCCATTGTTTTGCTTCCACCCTGCTTAATTTACATGAAAGACAGCTGTGATGTTCTATCTTGTCTAGGAGATGCTATTTCTCCCTTTGTTAACACACAGACTGTAAAACCTAGTTTTTTATGAGTACCCTTAATTCCTTATATGGTATTAATTTATATATTTTACAATGATATTAATCACAAATATGTAATAGGTTTTCATAAGAAACCTCAGCTGATAACATTTCATAAGACAATAATAGTGTATACAATCAGTTGATTCCATCGATTATCACTTGAGGTTCAGACTCTCTGTCTTCACAGACTAGGGGCTTGCCTACACGAGCACCGTATTGCGCATTAAAAAACATTACCGCGCGTTAACAAGCAAACTGTACATACGTGAAACGTTATTGCTGCGCACTAAGCGCCTTGTTGCAGCGCATTCCAACAACCACTCTGACGAGAGTGGTAACAGCTGTTGCGGATCATCTGTTGCGCGTTTGAGCTCGTGTGTACCCTTACCGCGCACTGATTGGCCTCCGGAAATGTCCCAGAGTGCCAATCAAGGCCACTCTGGGACATCGGAGTTGTCATATGTCAATTTCACTGCTCTAGCTGAGCAGTGAAATTGACATATGGGCTCCAGGAGTCAGCTGAAGCCTCAGCGCTTTAAACCGCGGCTCCAGCTGATTGCCGCCCCAGCTGGGGGATCGGGTGGCGGCAGAAGCTCCTGCCGCCACCCGAACCCCTGGACTGTGCTGGGGGGCTGGCTCCGATTCGAGCTGGCCCCCCAGC
>ML685903.1:6009739-6070473 GCA_007922175.1 Pelusios castaneus
GAGTCCCGGAGCGGTGCTGGGTGACCGGCTCGGATTCGAGCCGGCCACCCAGCACTGCTACCGGGCTCTGTGCATCAGCTGCGGCCGCGGTTTAAAGCCCCGCGGCCGCAGCTGAGTCCCGCAGCCCGGGAGCTGTGCTGGGGTTCGGGTGACAGCGGGGGCTGGCAATGCAGCCCCCCCTGCCACTGGAAGCTCTGCAGCTGGGCTAGGGGGCTGGCTGTGGGCAGTGCATGGTGGGACAGGTGAATCCAAGGGTGAATGCTCCTTTGCGAAAGAAAGAGCACGTGTGTACACGAGAAAGCGCAATACTTATTGCGCTTTACTTGTCCCGCAATAACTTATTGCGGGACAAGTATTCTCGTGTAGACAAGGCCTAGGTAACATTTCTCTTCCCCACATTTCTTTTCCCTACTGAAAGCTGTCTCCTCACATCACTTGTTAGTTTGATAGCTTTGTTTACCTAATATGCAAATAGATCTTCAGTGTTTCTTCATAAAAACAGGACTCATCAGAGAAGAAAATACACATTAATTCATCTAGGGCAGATCTGTTTACCAAGTCCCCCAGTATGCCTGGTTTAAACACATTTTAGACATTATTCCAGTATGTATCAATAACTCCTAGTACACATCATATACATACATCATGCACAAATATTAATTAGTAAGTTATTAGTTTTTAAATGATACCTCATAAGGCATATTTTGTACAAATTAAAATAGCATGCAAAGGATTTAGGGTCAAATCCTAGATTGAGTTTTGTGTCACTCTATTGTCCCACCTACCCTGGCACAACCTGAACTTGATTAAGAAAGGAGACACTGTGTTGGCATTGTGAACAAAACAGTAATATTCAAAGGGCTAATATATACTAATGAGACATGGGACTATACTGGGAGTGATATGGAAACAAGCCCACCCTGCAATTGAGTTCCAGGGCAGGTTTGACTCAGACAGGCATCTTTCTCTTCTGAATGGACCAGTAAACAGGTGGCAATGTGTGATGCAATGTGCTTTGCCTGTGGACTAGTTAGGGGCACAATAGACCAGTTGCCTTTGAGGTGATGTGCATGTGATCCTCTTCTGCTTGTAAAGAATAAATAGGTCACTATAGTCCATGTAAATGGATTTAGTTGCCTGAATTCTATATTAATTACTTATATACTTGTGTGCTTTTTCATTTGAATGAGTTATGTGGCTCTTTATTTTTTAATATTAATGCTGATTTCATATCCTCATGTTGAAAGTTCTCTGAAACAATTACATTTTGAAATGGAATCTTAGTGAATTTTAACTTTGCTGGTAGACCTGACAATTTGGTGATAATGGTAAATTGTAAAGTAATGCTATTAATGACTTTCATGACTTTAGTAACTATAAATTAAGATTTTCAACTTCTGACTTTATAAATTGGGATATTTTACAAAGAAATTTTCACATAAACTCCATAAAAGCTAGTGATGGAAAATCCTCAAAGATCTCACTAATAAATCAAAGTTATTTTTCTGCTGAACAAACACTTCTAACAATTTTTTTTTTTAATCTGTAGCCACTTATCTCTTGTCATTCTTCCAGGGCTTTAATATCTACTTTTGAAATGGTTTTTGACACATAAAATATATAAAAAAAATGTACTTACATTTCATCTTCAGTAATGTTTATAATTTAATTTGCATGCCACTCAAGATCACAATTTTGAATATTAAAACAATCACTCACTCAGTGTACCAGTTAGTCTGTTCCTCACCTTTCATTCCACATTTATGTAGAAATTGTCTATATAACCCTCCTGCCATTTTACTTCATGGTTAAGAGACATCCATTATTTATTTTGTGAGATATGGATAGGCACATTTACATAAGGAGACACTCATTTGCTTCCATGTGTGTTCCAAAGTTTGCAAAACACATTTTAAGAATAGAATAGTCATCTTAGCATCCCTATCTTAGGTCTTCCATCCAAGCAGTGACCTAAGATGATCTTGTTTAACTTGTGAGATTTTATAAGATGTAGAAGGAAAATGAGTTGTAGAAAATGATCTGACTCTTTATGGACTTGGAGTTCTAGATAAGAGGGACACAGTGGTGAAATTCAAATAAGGGAATGATGTGGTCTGACTGATGGCAAGGAAGATAATTTTAAGATCTTGACTTTGGGTGGATTCAAAGAGAATGATGTGAGAATCAGACATGCCAGAAAGGAGGTACTTTCAGCAATGGTAAGGTACCAGAATTTAGGTTTTACTTTCAATTTTAGCTCTGTATTTCCTTGACAATTTTAACATTGCATTACAAGTAGCTTTTGGCATTTGCTTGATTTTTGTTTTGTGTCATTTTTGGTATTCGTATGAAGGATGAAAATTGCCCTGGGAGCTTTTAAGTTACTTGATTCATAGTTGTTAACTCCCCCCACCACCTTCCTCTGTAGCATGGGGCATGGGTCACTTGCTTATGGATTCTCTGTACCTTGAAGTCTTTAAACTGTGATCTGAGGACTTCAGTGTCTCAGTCATAGGTAAGGTGGGTGGCTGAGGTTCTGTGGCCTGGTTTGTGCAGGAGGTCAGACTAGATAATAACATTGATCCCTTCTGACCTTAAAGTCTATGGGTGTATCTACACTGTAAATTAAGTTGACTTAAGCAGGCTTAAGTCGACTTAATTTACTCTGTGTCTACACTTGAGTTTCCTTAATTTGACTTAAGCAGATCCTTAAGTTGAATTAAGGAAAAGTTAGTTCGAATTAGTAAAACCTCATTTTACTTCGAACAAACCCTTAATTAAGTCAATGTGGCCATATTAGTTCAAACTAACTGCTTAGTTCGAACTAACCGGCACATTGACCTTAATGCAACTGACTAATTCAAACTAAGCAAGTTCCATGCATGGCACTTGCTTAGTTCGAACTAGCATTCTAGTGGGGCCATGCTAGTTTGAATTAAATTAATTTGAACTAACTAAAATTAGTTTGAATTAGTTAGTTTGAATTAACTAATTCAAACTAACTTTTGTAAGTGTAAACATAGCCTATGAGTCTCTGAGGCCCCATGGAAACAGTTAGTTTTGACCAAGACATCAGGAAATAGGATAGTTTAAATTTCCTGGTAGTTCACAGTTAGATGTAAACTCTGAGGCCATCTATCATATTACAAAATCACTTTTCAGTACCTTCACGTCTCTAAGACATTCTTAAGTGTAAGCAGGTTCTCAATGATGTCTCCCCTGACATCTAATGATGAACTGGGAAGAAGATTTCAGGAGTTGACTTTGTTTACACCCATCCTGCTTAGGTGCTCAGCATGATCGGACTGCTTTGCCCAAGTGATCAACTTTGGCTACTGTTGGGTTACAGATCACGTTGAATGCAGGGGTAATGCAATGTTATTCTCCTTACTCTATGAGTAAAGGCAGCAGAACTGTGCTTAGCCTGTACTCACTGAGGGTCACCCTCAACTGACCAGAACTCGCTAAGAGGGGCTTGGGTGACAGACTCCAGTGAAAGATGGTGGGGATGGGGTGCGGACAGGTGTCTCTTTAGGATGTGTGTCCCTGCCTAAGAACCCTAATTCTGGTTTAACCTGTCCCTCAAAGACAGAGCTAATTAAGGCTCCATTACGAGTCTTCTACTTTTAAGTAATCACTAGAGCTAAAATCACTTGTGAGGTAGCATTCCTGTCTAGCCTGTTTACCAATAAAGTTCCCCAGCTAAGAGCTGAAAATCACTAAGAGGTGGGTGGAAACTTAAGAGAATAACCTGTAGAGTTCACAAGAGATGAGCAGGTGACAGCAGAACAACTGAAAGTGGCATAGCTGGCAAGGTGGCCAGTGAGGTGGAGCGGTAAGCAGCTGGCAGGATGCATGACAGAACAGGTAGCGGGGAACCTGGTGGAGCAGGCCAGCAGCTGACAGAACAGCCAGGAGAACTGGATGGCCAGCAAAATGACTGGCAGTGTGGTTTGTGAGTGGTCAGCCAGCAGAGTGAGAAAAGGTTTTTCTCCCCCCTACTCAAGCTAAGTGTGCAGATGGACCTCTTAACCCTAGGTCTTTACACACCAAGGACTACAATTGTGTGTGGGCGGCAGTTAATGGAGAGACATTTTAAAGGAATTTTTGGTTCTTACCTGAGGCAAAAGAGCACTTCCCAATGTACTCTGAGTTGGTTGTTTTACTCATTATTCTGCTTATGAATCCTGCTCATATCATTTTCTAAAGTTAGTGCCAAATAACTTTCCTCTTTTTAGTAAGTTTCTTGTCAACATCAGTCTGTGCTTGGAAGAGGGGAAGTATCACCTCTAAAGGCACCCAAAGGATCATGTGTAGTTGTCCCAGGTTACTGAATAGGACCTTAAAATGGTATTGTCATGTATTGGTGAAAAGAAATCCCTAGATACTGAACTTCACCCTCGTTGTTGACAACTCCAACTGGCAGAAGGATTACATAAATTAAAGGAAATTAGGAAAGCAAACACATTTTAATTTGCATGCCTGAACTTTCTCACTTTAAATGTTTGCAACTACAGAACCAATTTTCTTCAAACTCATCTCATTAGAACTCAGTAAGATTTTAAAAACCAAGCAAAAATCAGCCTTGGTGTTTCAACTTGTATCTCTATATAAATTATCCATAGGAAAACAAATCTGAGTAGACAACAGGGAAGCATATTTTGAGTTGTATTTATTTATGTATATATTTTGCATTATGTGTCTCTTTAAAATATCAGAGCTGATTTTGTTAAAAATATCCAACATGTTCACTTCTTAGCTGAGATTAATCATATCGAAGATTACAGTTGAAATGAAATTTGTTTGAGAAATTATCTGGGAAAGTGGTGCCAAAATGGAAACTAGAACATGACGTTAGTTATAATCTGGGGTATCTTGACCACCTGAGTGTAAATTAGCTTTCAACCTAATATAATTTCAAAAGGTCGTTAGACAGGGTAGTAGTAAGGTGACAATCAAGCTGAGGCTTGTAGAGTCCTACATATGTGACAAAGTGGATAGGGCTTTTAAAAATGTCAATAATACTATAATTTCTGTTATTTACAACACTTAGAGCCTTTCAAGGTGTTTTACATTTAACAGCTGTCAATGTACTAATGCAATAATAATAATTTAGGTGCAAAATTGCATCAAGTGCTGTTGTCTACTATTTTTATCTTATCACCACTGTATTATCAAAAATACCATTTCAGAACCATTTAATAAGTAATGAAATCAAAGGCAATTATTTCAAAAGCTAAAATAATGAATTTTATAATGAAAAAAGAAAATGAAAATGAATGTCAGAAATTAATTACTGCTCTGTAAGATGATTGCAAAAGAAAGCAATAGTCTAGACATCTGCTTTAGTCCATACTGTAGAGCCAAAGACTTTTTCCTTTATCAAGATATAGTCTGTAGCTAAAGTGTTTTTGTAATTTTAGCATCTTCCCTTTAGTTTCCAGTACTCTATCCCCTTTTTGGATGTTTATATTTGAATCCCCATAATATTGTCTGGAATTCTCACAAATCAATTGCGAATTCTTATAGAAGAAGAAGCAATATGAATCAAAGTGAGATGAATGAAAGAATAAAATATTCATATAAAAATAATAACTTCTTAACTTTATTTTAAAACATACAGAGATAGAATGATTCCAGCCAGCCAGAGCATAGGGATGCTGTACCATTTTTTACTAGACTGCTATTTCCCACTTATGCTACTTTTAGGCTGACTATTTGACAGTTTCTCTGATTTGCATATTGACACATGGTTCTTGTTCAATAATATGTATTTTATGCACCTTTATATTTGGATTAGCAGATGGCTCCTATTAACCGGTCAAGAAACAGGGATTATTTCTTAATACTGTGATTTACCAAATCTCATTATTCTAACTAGTTACTGTAATCCCTCTTCTCATACACTCAGACTTTAAAAATCAGAGGGACCATCATGATCATTTAGTCTGTCCTCCTGCACATTTCAGGCCACAGAATATCATCCACCCACTCCTGCAATAGACCCCTAATCTCTTGCTGAGTTATTGAAGACTGCCCAAGGAAATCTTCCCACAACAAAAATGACTATCTCAGATTCTGACCCTCTGCTCTTGCTCATCAATTTCAATTTAACTTCCCATCGTACCTCCTGCAAGGAAAAACTCCTGGATCAGTTAGTACTTTTTTTTTTCCCACTGGCATGAGGGTTTGAGGAAAGTATGCTGAGAAAGCTGAGATATTTGTTGCATTATATAATTACACCAACACAACTCTTTTTCCTGTCAATGGGAAATGCCACTTGTCCACATAAAACTTATCTCACATCAATGTTTTTTTTGAATATTAATTGACAAAAGTTATCTCAGACTTCACTTAAGATAAGTCTCCACTGGGGAGAGTTGTACTGGTATACTACCTGCTTGAATTCATCCTGCTTCCAGAATATCAGATAGTTTTATTCAATGGCAATTCTTCAAGGAAAATGGAGCAGTTGATTTGCTTAACTGTCTATAAAGTGACATACATTAATAGGTCCTATTTTTAATATAAGTTAAGTTTTGTTCATATTTGTACTATTTGTCATATTTCAAGCACTTCTCTTCCCTTGTGTTGAATTTTTACACTAGTTTAATGTCCTCTCCTTTCCTAAAACTTTACTTTCTAAATTGTTTCCTCACCTACCCTTAAATTATTTAGTGTTAACCAATGTCTAAACATTGTTCACATTGCCAATATAATGCTTGACAGATGACTATATAAAAGCTATCTTCTCTGTGAATATCCATGAGCTCAGCATACTAAATTAATGGAACACTGGTTCCCCATGTAATTTCTTTTACTAAACACATAAGCAAATTAAACTGTTGAATTTTGTTGTGCATTAAAAGCTATTTTGATAGTTTCTTTTCAAATGGCATTTTATGGAATTTTATGGACAAATAAGGAAATATTTTTTAAGTTAAACAGAATTAATGTTTAAGTAATATTAGCCAGTTAATATTTACTTTAAACTTTGTACATGCATGAAAATCCTGGTTTTTCTGCACCCTCTAAATTTTAAAAAAAAGTACCAGTAAAAACATATCCTGCTAGTACAGTAAGGGAGAAGAGGCTGTAGGACACTAGTAGGTAAGGGAGAAGTAAGCTGTAGGACACTATTGACAAAAGAACAAATGGGAATAAACTGGAACTGAATAAATTTTGGCTGAAATCAGAAGACAGTTTCTGAGCCTCAAAAGGGGTGTGGTTTTGGAACAGCTTCCCAAAAAGAAGTTGTGAAGCAAACAATCTAATTAGTTCTAAAATGAACCTTGCTAATTTATGAATGGATTATATGACAATGTAGTCTTCAATAGAAATGGATTGGACTTGATGACCCTTCTAGCCTTATGCCCTATGTACAATATTAGCTTTTCAACTCAGTAAATGTTTATCAGATCAACAGAGGCACTAAATCTATTCTGAGGCAATAGAAGCTCCATTAAGTAACTCTTTTTCACATAATTTAATTAAATTAAAAAGATTTTCATTATTCTAAAAACCCCATGCAAGATCTAATGTGTTCTCTTTTGCAACAGGGACCTCTGACTCTTGCCTCCACTTCTGTCCACAAGCTACTCAAAAGGCCTTTATGCTGGCTAAACATCTGGTGCAGTTAATTTTCATATTGGATTTCCACTACATTTGCAATATATGCAGCTCTGGCCTAGCCATCCCAAGGCAGCCCAGCTCCTATATCATGTAGGAAGCAATTTTATTCTTCTGCCTGATGCCTGGTTCACCCCTTTCTACTCCCTTCCTGTGCCTCTTTGTAGGCTCTGCCTAATGACTCAATTAGCCTTTCAGCTCTGCACCACCCACAAATTAAGCACAGTCTGCTTAATCAACTCCATTCTGTCTCCCTTGATTGGAGCTGCTTTAAACAGAGTACGGTCTAAGGACTTTGGGCCACCCATTCTATCTTTGTTCTCACTTTTTAGTTAATTAATATGATACACATATACTATGTAATTATTAGAGGCAGAATGATGGGAGGAACATTGCTGAGGTCCAGAAAGGAGCTATCTAGATTTGAGTTGAGTGGTATTTGTGTGGGGCAAAAGATGCCAAAATCCCCAGAAAATTTGAAATCTGAAAGAAAATTTGAAACTTGAAATAAAGTCTTTTTAAAAACATCTTTCTGTTACACATACCTTCTATACTACAAAACTTTTTCATTTCTTTCATTTTAATTTTACATGTTTAAAATTATGTTTTACAGCATTGGGGAAGGCACTGGAAGTCTCCCCACTTCCTGGAGAGACTGTCACCAGAGTAAGCTGTCATAACATGGGAATAGATATACTTACCCAAAGGAAACACTTTTACGCCATCATCATTATGGAAATATCTGACCCCCCTAACGCCCTCATGATTAGCAATCCAAAGAAGACATAGGTCAGTGGATCTAGTTAAGCACAGGGTTTACTGTAAAATTGCTTACTTTTGAAAATATCCTGACTTTTGATTAAAAGGAATTCTGCAGGGTGGCATATTTCAAATAAAGACAAAAGGCAGGATAATTCATTATTGATTTAGCAAAATGTTAAAAATATATAAATTACTTCAGTCACCCTCATTAGAGAATTTATGCTGATCAGACCTCTGGCAATCTGAACTATTTGCCCTTTGGTAACTTCTTTTGGTAAAGAGGTCTCATTGCATGCATCATTATTCAGAATGTTATTAAGGTTTCTCCTAAAGTAATAAGTCACCATTGAAAGTGCTTCTCTTTTTATTGGTTTTGAAAACTTTTAATATCATTATATGTATAATATATTCTGTAATTTATACTGTGATCTAGTCTCCTCTTTATCAGTTGGAGCCACATGAAATCTTACTTCTAAGTTACCCAACTGGAAAAATAATGTGTCTCTCTGATAGGTCAATATTTCATTGAGCCATTCTTCAATTTTATTGATATGCTTAGAGGTTCATTCTAAAAATATCAGCAAGTGGGAATTTTTGCTGCCATGGCTATTTGGGGAACCGATAACACTGAGTCGAAAAGGACACTAAGTCTGCAAAGCTAGAGAAGAGACCATTTTGAGGCCAAGTACCCTTGAGTGTGTCTACACTTGTAAATAAAGTCAACTTAAGCTTGCTTAAGTTGATTTAATTTACTCTGCATCTACACTACACTTTCCCTAAATTGACTTAAGCAGCTTGCTTAAATTGACTTAAGGAAAATAAAATCAACTTAATTAAAATTAAGTCGACTTTATTAAATCTACTTTTAATTCGACTTTAGGTTTAAGTCGACTTCCTAAAGTCAACTTAAGCCAGTGTAGACCTGGAGTAGCCCTAAGTCGACTTAAAGACAACTTAGGGCTCTCCAGGACTCCCCCACTGCCCTCCCTGCCGGGGCGGGGGGCACAGGGAGAGCTTGGCATGCCCCCCAGAGGGCAGGGCAGAGGCCTGCCCCCCTTTCCCCTATGCCCTGCCAGGTACAATGGGGCAAAGGCTGAATCCCCTGGCACTGGGCAAGGGGTGCTCCCCCCCGCCACCGTGGACCCCCTAACCCCTAGAAGTCAACCTAGGCATCCAGTGTGGACACTCTAGGTTAACTTTGTAAGTTCCCCCCTAAGTCGACTTTAAATTTAAGTGTGGACATGCTAAGTCAACTTAAATTAAGAAGTGTAGACATAGCCCTTAATAGTGAGAGATTTTAAGCAAGGCATGCTATTCAAATACTTCCCCCTTCATAACAGCATCATTTCAGTCTTACCTGCAATCAGCTTTAATCAGCAGCTCCTCATCTGAGTGTTGATTTCAACAAGGCATTAAGAATGACAGGAGATGGTGCTTTTAAAGAGAGGTAGAGCTTGGAGTCATCTACTCTACCAGAGCTTTAGACCGTGTTGTTTCAGCAGCTCTCTCAACAGTTTCATATAAATGTTGACAAATATGAGGGCAGAGGGGAATTGCCTTGTAGAACTCCAAGATGAGGGGATTAGCAGTGGAAAACTCAGTTGCCCAAAATATCACTTTGAGTTCCATCTCCAAGAAATGGCCATTTGAAGACATTTCCATTCACCCCTGCAGTTTCTTAGAGCTGGGACAGGAATATCAATACTACCAAATGTCACAGAAAAGGTCACACATTCACTTGTCTGCAGAGAGTAGGAGATCAAAGATACAATTTGCTTTCTCTGTACCAGGTCCTGCTCTTATGCCTGCTAGAGAGATCCTAGACACTGGCAGCTAACAGTTGGAACTTGAGACAGTTTCTTGTTTGTAGAACTCTCTGCTGTAAGAATGAAGAGTAGGTATGGTGTAAGTGGGGTATGAATACATAGGGATGTAGATAAAATGTGACATTAGAGGCAATCTGTACAGACTGATGAAATATGTGGAATAAATTCTGTGAGTGATACCCAGTTCTAACAAACCTTACTCCTGCCAGGAGAATATAAATAACCAATTTGACCAGCTGATGTTGTCAATGGGTAAGACTCTGTCGAGTGTGAAATAACTGACTTACTTTCTAGTGGCAAACCAAATCAAATTAAAATGAACTGTTTCCTTCAGTGCAATGACAATATTCTGAACAAGGGACAGCATACAGAAATTCCAGTAAGCAGTGTCCCAAACAATGGCAAATTGGGCCTCTCTTAACCAGAGTGCCAAAAAACTGTACTAAAAAAGTAGGGATACTCCTCAGGAAATCAGGAACTATATAATCTAAGGATCTTCTCATAGGTCTCCTGATTAATTGTGTTTGTTCCAATTATGTTGTGTCTAGTGACTGAAGTCTAATGTCTAAGGACATGTTTGAAAAAAATGTTTTGTGTAATCTCTCTCTCTTATATCATAACTATATTGTCTATCACTCATTTCACTTTGCACTTTAAACATTAAATATGAAGCTACATTCTGTTTCTGTTAACTATAAAAATATATATGATGTAAAATTAATTCATTTTCATATGCATTTTAAAACCTCATGCTTAGAAAACTGGAAATATTTTATGCTATATAAAGCTGATATTACAGTCTAGAATCAGTAGTTATTGTAAGATGTAAAATAGTCTTAATTCCAAATAGCTTTTCTTTTCTAGTGCAAGTACATTTACTGTATACACAACACTTAAGAGCACGACAGTTTAGCCATTATACTAAAGGTGAAACCCTAGCGATATTGAATTCAATGGGAATTTTGCTACTGACTTCATTGGGGATAGATTTTCATGCACCGCAATTAACATCTTCCTAAAACCAGTCTCAATCTGAAGCATAGAAGTAGTGTTCTCTGTGAGATCATAAAGAGTGAGAATGATGAGCTGGTGGAAAACTTCACTGTCTCTCTCTGCATAGCAACAGTAGTGGAGAAGATTATTCTGTGGCTGTCTCCAATAGCAAATTCCCAAGTAACAGCAATAAGACAGCTACCAAGGATAACACAATCCAAGCAGCTGTCTTTCTATAATAAAGTTGCAGAGTCTTGCTTATATCACACTCCAAAGCAAACAGAACATTCCAAAGCATGTTATTTCCTTATCTCTTCTGCATGTGATGTAGAAAGTATCTTGTCTGTCTGTCAGGTTTTGCTTGAGCGTTGGATTGATTTCCCAAACACAATAATCTCCTATGTCATTGGCTGAATAGAGTACAGTAGACTGCTTCTGAGAATCTTAATAATGATCATGGTAGCACCTCTTGTGATGATGATGCTCTGGATGACTGCTATAACCACCAATATTAATTTCATATTGGATGTCTAAGCTCATTATCTAAAACCTGCAACTACTCTATTTAAAAAAAAAAGAAAGGCATGTCAGCCCCTTTTGTTTATCACATGGAATATTTTCAGGTCTTTCTTCAAACATCAGATCTCTTCACTTTTCCCAGTGATAAGCAGCCATCTCCCATGTGTACAGCATAGCTCAAAGATTAAATAATTTACCTTTTTCCTCTAACTCCATATCCTTTGGATAAAATAGTCTTGTTTTATTTTATCTGGAGCCTATCTGACTACCAGTTTTGGCAATGTGTCTAAGATCCAACTATACCCAGCATTAAAAATTCTCATTCTGTTCCTTCTTAAAGGGCTAGATTTTATTTGAGGCACCGATGTGAGTGAGGAGTGATATATGAACTGAAGTACTCTAGGAGGAATAGAAACTATGCTTCAGGCACACTGTGCCTCTGTCTTCCTTTTACACTACTGTCTCACAGGAAGCAATACATTATTACCCTTCACCTTCGCTACAGTAGCTCAGCTATTCTGGACAGCAAGTAAGATGGTGAATTAGATACATGGCTCCAGTCATTTTTCATTGACTTCCTGCCCACTTGGTCAGGAGAGGGAAAATATATGTAGTTCAGCTTTCTCCTGCACTCCTAGAACTAAAGTCCACGTAGCTTGTTCAGGAGCATTGGTGTGTGTGTGTGTGTTCTTATTTTCTTTTATGTCCTTTTGTCATTTGAATCATAATCTATCAGAGAGAAAATATTATGCCCTTTCTTTGATATTGCTAAGTAGTCATTCAAGTGTGCGCATTGCTATTGTTCTTCCAAGTTTAATATAGACTGATCATTTCTCCTTTATAATAGAGTTTTATTTGGAATGATTTATTAACTTATATGGCACACATTCCAAGTTGCTAGGCTCTGACATCTTATATGGAGCACTCAGGATTAAAGTTAAGTGAACATTTTTTATCTTTTTTATTTTTCTGAAAAAAAAAAAAGGCTGGTTTGCATCAACTGAAACTTTTTTATAAATTTGTGTCAAATTCAGCTGAAACAAAACAAAGAGCTGAAATATTTTGTGTTGACCTTATCAAGACATCATTTTCATACTAATTGAAAACAATACTTTGTTTCAAACTTTACCTCCATTTTGATGAAAAAACGTCCAGAAAATGAGAAAAAGAAAACAACAACAACATTGTTGGTTGATCAAAAGATTTCATTCAACCCAAAATAATTCTTTTTGATCATCCTTATTTACACATCTGTACTGAGGAGTCCATTTCTGAAATGATGCCAAGCTGAAGAGAAGAATGAAATGATTTTCCTGTTTTTGATGAAGCTTACTATTTAGTCAGTGCTAAATCATACTTGCCAAAAATGAGACCCTGAGGCTCACAAAGTGCGTGGGAAAAGAAAACATTTTTTTCTCTTTATACCAAACTACACAAGCATCAAATATTTGAAATGTTTTTATTCCAATGAATTCCCATGAAAAAACTATTTTATGTATATTCTGTTTTATAAAGTAGAAGATGAATGCTGTATCCATGTTGTTATTATTCGAAGAAATAGAGAAACAAATAAGAAGCTGCAACTTTATTCCTATTATTAATACAGTATGATTAGGTGCTATCAGTAGGAGAAGGATTGGGCCCCAAACCACAAACAAAATTTGTATTGACTTTGACTAACTAAAACCTATTTTCTTCTATTATAGCAGGGGATTTAAAGGGATTTAACAATACAGAAGATTTTGCAGTTACAGCTTGTGTTGAAGTAGGCAGAAATAAAGGAAAATTATATTGAAGTCAAAATTTAAATATGAGGCAACAGAAAACAAAAGACCCAACGTCCCCAAAACAAGAAAACAAAACAAAAAATAATAATTTAGTTCAAAACAGCTACTAAGAGCCATATTCAACCATCCTTGCTTACATTGAATGCTCTCATTGATTTCAGATGGAATTCCTGAGTAAAGTCTTACTCATTATGAGTTAAGAATTGCAGAGTATGGCTCTTGATAAAGATTTTTGTGCCATTTTACATTTAAGTTCTAGTTATAAAAACTCCTCTGTTCAATAATGACACACACTGATACTTTATGATGAATCAAATTCACATATAATGGTATAAAATTGTTTTAACAATAGCTATTGTATTACCACTGATAATATGCTTATGGCAACTTTTCATTAAATCACTTATGGTAGTCTTCTGTAAAATGAATTTAGTTTCTAACATATGCTATTATATGAAAAAATGTAGCTATCAATCTTGATACCTTTAAGCATTTCTATTTATAAACTGTACATTATATTAATGTGTTACCGGTTTTTCTCTTCTAATTATTTCCAAAGGCAGAGCAACATTAAGAAAAATGTGTGAGGGAATGAAGAGAAAAAATAAAGAGTTAAATATGGGAAAGGGGGAATTTCAGCTGCATGATAAATATGTAGAAGAATAGTAAGACAGGATGTCCTAGATGTGCTAGGTGCCCTCAGCTCCTATTTACCTTAGTACAGCCTCATTTATTTTACTGAAAAATGAATCCCTTCATACACTCAGCTCTAATATACACTCAGGAAAAGCCAACATAAAACTCATCATCAGAAGAGACATTAAGCAACTCTGTTAGCATCACACTGGGAGTCTGTGGAAGAGCCAGAAAACAACCAAGATCATTTGATTCAGTTAAATTATTGTTATTTATATTGTATTAACTTATAAAGGCCCTAATCAGGATCAGACCCCACTGTACTAGATATTGGACAAATGGCAAGGAAAATGTAGTTTTTGCCCCAATGAGTTTACAATTTAATTAAAAATAAATGCAAAAATCAGCATAATAAATTTAAAGACAGAAAGGAGGTACTAGAGGAAGGTTTAAACGTTATTATTTTAACAATTTTATGACTGTGGATGAGAAGGAATTGGGGGAAATCACACTGCTGCTATATAGAATTGGGGTCAAAAGAGGATTTTCTCAAAGAGGAAAGAGGATTTCATATGGCTGGATAAAGCCAGCCCTGCTACCAGGAGCACGTAGAAGTTCTTAGGTGCATGCTGTCTTTTTTTAACCTTAAGTTAAAACATTGATTTGAAACTCTACACATAAAAGTCCATGATTTCCAGTCACCAACACCATGAAAAGTGCAGTGCTTTGGAAGCGCTGTATATTCAAAGTCTTTTATGTTAAATTGTAACAGATGGACACATGAAATGTTCAAAGACTCTTGTATCAACTTTGTGTGTGTGTTTATGAGCTGGCTAGTAATGTTTTTCCTGGTTCAATACAGGAACTAAAATAATTGGTTATGTCTGCACTTGCAACTTAGGTCGCCTTAAGGACGCCGCGTCCACACCAGGCTTTCATTAAGTTGACTTAAGCGCTTCTTTAAGTCGACTTAATAACTATCACTCTTTAGGTCAACTTAATGCCTAAGTCAATTTGTTAAGTCGACTTAAAACTGGTGTAGATGCCCTAAGTCAACCTAATTGGCTAAGTTGACCTAAGTGGCCTCCAGACCTTCCTCCCAGAGTTCTTGGCACCAGAAGAACCTGACCTAGCAACCACAGGGCAGGATAAACCCCTGCACACTTTGCTTCCCAGAGCTGGCCAGGCCTGCCACTGCAATCATGGCTGAGGGTAGCCAGTGCCACAAGCGGGCCCCCTCCTGGACCCACCAGGAGATCCTGGACCTCCCAAAAATCTGGAGGGATGAGGCAGTGCATTCCCGGTTGCAGGGCAGCCACTGCAACTGGGAGGTATATGTCTCCATCTCCTGGGCCCTGGCAGAGAAGGGACACACCTGGGACACCCAGCAAATCCAGTTGAAAATCAAGGACCTCCACCAGGGCTACCAGAAGGCCTGTCAGGACATGGTCTGGGGGTAGACCCCACTACCAGCTGCCAGCAGCTGGATGCCTTCCTGGGCACATGATCAACTCCACTGAGCCCTCCTCCATTGACGATGACCAGGAGGAGGGCTCGGTGGATGAGAATGTGGTGCTGGCACTGGGGGAGACCAGCTCCCAGCCGCAGGAGGGCACCTTGCCAGCCCCGGAGCCTGCTGCCAGTCTGGAGCTTATCCCTACCCCAGTGACAGACCTGGCCCCAGAGGAGGACGAGCAGGCTCCCCCCACTGAGGAAGAGCCAGGCGAGGGGACAGTGCACCAGACACCTGCGGGACATGCCAGTGAGTGCTCGCTTCCTCCCTCCCTGCGGGCAGGGCTGTGCATGCTTGTGGAACAGGGTCTGCAAGGGGACATAGCCCAGGAACAGGCAAGATCGGGGGCAGGTACAGAAGCCATCCCATAGGGTATAGGGGCTGGGGGCCATGTGGTGGTGGGTACCCAGACACAAGCAGTGCAGTGGCATATTTGGAAATGGGGTGGGGGATGGTAGGTGGGAGCGCCAAGGCCAGACAGCATGCATCTGACACTGGTGGCATGTAGCCTCAGAAGAGACTCCCGAGGCAGGGCTGCCTGCAGCTCACCCCCA
Source organism: Pelusios castaneus (assembly GCA_007922175.1). Classification (NCBI taxonomy): domain Eukaryota; kingdom Metazoa; phylum Chordata; order Testudines; family Pelomedusidae; genus Pelusios; species Pelusios castaneus. The sequence goes on from ML685903.1 coordinate 6,025,959, forward strand.
TGGGCACTGCACCCGACCTGGGTAGCAGAGCACTGTGGCATGTACCAAGGGGTCCCTGTCCCAAAGGACAGATTTTAGGAAGCAGGGGGATGGTCAGGGGACAGCTGCTTCTGTCAGGCTGCACACCACGCTAGCTAATGGGAGGAACTCTGTTCTTTGCTTCTCTCCAGCAGACCCTGAGCCCTTGACATGTGGCACTCCCGGGATCCAGCTAGCCCTGACCAGGAGGAGGAGGGGACACCGTTCGAGGGATGAGAACATCATGGAGCTGGTCTGCCTCACCGAGAAGTTGGAGACATGCTTGACGGCCTGGCATGAATGGGTGGATGCCCACCAGAGGGCCAGGCAGAGGATGCTCCAGCGCCTGCTCAACCTTGTCGAGCACCAGACTGTAGACCTCAAGCGCCAAACCATAGCTCTTGAGCGCCAGACTATAGCTCTCGAGCACCAGACAGAATCCCTGGAGCAGCTGAAGGAACACTAGTACCCTTAGCAGGCCGAGAGTGCCCCTGCCCTGGATCCCAGCCTCCCTCGTTACCAGCGGCCCAGGACATGGGGTGGATGTGTGCAGGCCCAGGGCCCACCTGCCCCAGGCCACTAGCACCGGTCCCCCACCCCGCCCCGCCCCGCCCCTCTGCCCCTCAACCCTCTCACTGCCCCCAGAGTCCCCAACCCCCACAAGTCCCAACCCCTCCCCCAAGCCCCTCACTCTGCCCAAAGCCCCCAACCCCCTCAGCTCCCACCTACCTCCAGTTTCCCCCCCCCCAAATAAAAACCCTGTAGACTGTTACATCATGTCTTATGCTTTTTATTGGTTTGGGGATGGGGGGGAGACAGGTGGGTGGAGTGGGAGGGGGCAGGCATGGGCAGGTAGGGGAGGTGACGATGCCTGGTAGCAGGCCCACCTCTCAGTACTCCTTGCTGATGAAGTGGACTTTCAGCGCATCACAGATGATCACCACTTGCCGCAGAGCCCGCTGCATCTGGGGCATGGTGTCAGATTGCTTGAACTTTGCAGCCAGGCTTCGGCTTCGGCCTCCCAGAAGTGGGGGAGCCTTCCCCCCCACAGCTCGCAGAGGCTGTGGATGACACAGCAGGTGCTGACAACCTCCGGGATGTTTCTTTCGGTGAGGTGCAGGCGGGTAAAGAGGTTCCTCCAGCATGTCTTCAGATGGTCAAAGGCAAGATCGACGGCATCTGTTGAGCCTGCGGTTGAACAGGTCCCTGCTGTCATCCATGTTGGCAATATATGGCTTTATGGCCACAGCAGCAAGGGGTAGGCTGAACTAGAGTGGTAGGTGAACCACTACAAGGAGTGGTAGGTGAACCACACTACAAGGGGTAGGTGAACTAGAGTGCCTAGTGGTAAAGGAGAATATTGATATAATAGGCATCACAGAAACCTGGTGGACAGAGAGCAATCAGTGGGACACAATCATTCCGGGGTACAAAATATATCGGAAGGACAGAACAGGTCGTACGGGAGGAGGAGTGGCACTATACGTGAAAGAAAATATAGATTCAAATGAAGTAAAAATCATAAGCGAATCCACTTGTTCCATAGAATCGCTTTGGATAGAAATCTCATGCTTCCATGACAATATAACATTAGGGATCTACTATCGGCCACCTGACCAGGATAGTAAGAGCGATGATGAAATGCTAAGGGAAATTAGGGAGGTTATCAAATTTAAAAACCCAATAATGGTGGGGGATTTCAACTATCCCCATATTGACTGGGAACATTTCACTTCAGGACATATTGCAGAGATAAAATTTCTCGATACTTTGAATGACTGCTTCATGGAGCAGCTGGTATGGGAACCCACAAGGGGAGAGGCAACTCTAGATTTAATCCTGAGTGGAGCGCAGGAGCTGGTCCGAGAGGTAACTGTAGCAGGACCACTTGGAACTAGTGACCATAATACAATAGCATTCACCATCCCTGTGGGGGGAAGAACACCTCAACAGCCCAACACTGTGGCATTTAATTTCAAAAGGGGGAACTATACAAAAATGAGGGGGATAGTTAAACAAAAGCTAAAAGGTAGAGTGACTAAAGTGAAATCTCTGAAAACTGCATGGGCGCTTTTTAAAGACACCATAATAGAGGCCCAACTTCACTGTATACCCCAAATTAAGAAACACCGTAAAAAAACCAAAAAAGAGCCACCATTGCTCACCAACCATGTAAAAGAAGCACTGAGAGGTAAAAAGACTTCCTTTAAAAAGTGGAAGTCAAATCCTAGTGAGGCAAACAGAAAGGTGCACAAACAGTGCCAGCTTAAGTGCAAGAGTGTAATAAGAAGAGCCAAAGAGGAGTTTGAAGAACGGCTAGCCAAAAACTCCAAAGGTAATAACAAATTGTTTTTTAAGTATATCAGAAGCAGGAAGCCTGCCAAACAACCAGTCGGGCCCCTTGATGATGATAATACAAAAGGAGCGCTTAAAGATGATAGAGTCATTGCAGAGAAACTAAATGGATTCTTTGCTTCGGTTTTTACGGCTGAAGATGTTAGTGAGATTCCCAAACCTGAGCCGGCTTTTGTAGGTGACAGATCTGAGGAACTGTCACAGATTGAAGTGTCACTAGAGGAAGTTTTGGAATTAATTGATAAACTCAACATTAACAAGTCACCGGGACCAGATGGCATTCACCCAAGAGTTCTGAAAGAACTCAAATGTGAAGTAGCGGAACTGTTAACTAAGATTTGTAACCTGTCCCTTAAAATGGCTTCGGTACCCAAAGACTGGAAGTCGGCTAATGTAACGCCAATATTTAAAAAGGGCCCTAGAGGGGATCCCAGCAATTACAGACCGGTAAGTCTAACGTCGGTACCGGGCAAATTAGTTGAAACAATAGTTAAGAATAAAATTGTCAGTCACATAGAAAAACATAAACTGTTGAGCAATAGCCAACATGGTTTCTGTAAGGGGAAATCGTGTCTTACTAATCTATTAGAGTTCTTTGAAGGGGTTAACAAACATGTGGACAGGGGGGATCCAGTGGACATAGTGTACTTAGATTTCCAGAAAGCATTTGACAAGGTCCCTCACCAAAGGCTGTTACGTAAGTTAAGTTGTCATGGGATAAAAGGGAAGGTCCTTTCATGGATTGAGAACTGGTTAAAAGACAGGGAACAAAGGGTAGGAGTAAATGGTAAATTCTCAGATTGGAAAAGGGTAGCTAGTGGTATTCCCCAAGGGTCGGTCCTAGGACCAGTCCTATTCAATTTATTCATAAATGATCTGGAGAAAGGGGTAAACAGTGAGGTAGCTAAGTTTGCAGACGATACTAAACTACTCAAGATAGTCAAGACCAAAGCAGATTGTGAAGAACTTCAAAAAGATCTCACAAAACTAAGTGATTGGGCATCCAAATGGCAAATGAAATTTAATGTGGATAAGTGTAAAGTAATGCACATTGGAAAAAATAACCCCAACTATACCTATAATATGATGGGGGCTAATTTGGCTACAACGAGTCAAGAAAAAGATCTTGGAGTCATTGTGGATAGTTCTCTGAAGATGTCCGTACAGTGTGCGGAGGCGGTCAAAAAAGCAAACAGGATGTTAGGGATCATTAAAAAGGGGATAGAAAATAAGACTGCAAATGTATTATTGCCCTTATATAAATCCATGGTACGCCCACATCTCGAATACTGTGTACAGATGTGGTCTCCTCGTCTCAAAAAAGATATTCTAGCACTAGAAAAGGTTCAGAAAAGGGCAACTAAAATGATTAGGGGTTTGGAGAGTGCCTCGTATGAGGAACGATTGAAAAGGCTGGGCCTCTTCAGCTTGGAAAAGAGGAGACTGAGGGGGGACATGATAGAAGTATATAAAATTATGACGGATGTGGAAAAAGTGGACAAGGAAAAGTTGTTTAAATACTCCCATAATACAAGAACCAGGGGTCACCAAATGAAACTGATAGGTAGCAGGTTCAAAACAAATAAAAGGAAGTTCTTCTTCACACAACGCACAGTCAACTTGTGGAACTCCTTACCTGAGGAGGTTGTGAAGGCTGGGACTATAACAATATTTAAAAGGGAACTGGATAAGTTCATGGTGGCTAAGTCCATAAATGGCTATTAGCCAGAAAGGGGTTAAGAATGGTGTCCCTAGCCTCTGTTTATCAGAGGATGGAGACGGATGGCAGGAGAGTGATCACTTGATCATTGCCTGTTAGGTTCACTCCCTCTGGGGCACCTGGGCACTGGCCACTGTCGGTAGACAGATACTGGGCTAGATGGACCTCTGGTCTGACCCAGTACGGCCTTTCTTATGTTCTTATGTTCACCTCCCAGGATCAGGATGGGAACCTGCATGTCCCTGAGGATGATGATGTGGTTGGGGAAGAAGGTGCCCGCCTGCATGCACCAGTACACGCTGGAGTTCTTGAGGATGTGGGCATTGTGTGCCTTTCCTGGCCAGCCCACGTAGATGTTGGTGAAAAGCCCTCGGTGGTTCACAAGAGCTTGCAGGACCATGGAGTAGTACCCCTGCCGGTTGAGGTAGTCCATGACCTGGTTGTCTGGGGCTCGGATGGGGTTGTGGGTCCCATCTACAATGCCCCTGTAGTTGGGGAACCTGAGTCCTGTGAGGCTGTTGAGGGTGTTATGCATTCAAGAAGGGGGAGAAAGACTCTAGACACCTTTTTTGGTGTTAATCACTTTGTATGTAACTTTTATTAATCTGGTATGAGGGTACGAGTTAAGAAGAACATGAGCCACAGTTCAACAGTTATAATGAGCAGACCATCTAATAAAAATGTCACCACAGATACAGTAGGTAACCAGATCTATCCTCAAAATGGGAAGGGCAAGCTCATCCAAGTAGGTCTCTAGATACTGATACATATAGCAACAGTATAAGGCAGAGAAGCTCTAGCTTCTAATTACAGCTCTAAGTTATGCAGCACAGAATACAACATAGAAGACAAGCCACCATGCTTTTAAACTCACACATCCATTATTGGAACATGCTCATACCTGTCAGATGCAGGGCTTACTTAAGACTGGCCAGGTCAAAGTTAGCCCAGGTGCCAAGGTTTGAGGGGGTGAGGAAGTTGCGGTGCACACCAACCCTATTACATTGATGTCTTCCTTTTTGTAACTCCCAAGTCGGGTTAGTTTTATGGATGAATTAATCAAGGGGGCTGGACTGAGCCACCCCTCTTTATCCTCTTTCATTACATTCAGAATTGCCTTCCACTGATCACTTCTCCTTTCTTGATTGGCACTCCTGGGTTCTGGCCAGTCAGTGAGTTTTGCCCTGGGTCAGGAACTTTTATATGCATACCACACATGCACATTTACTTAACCATTTGTGCTGCCCTTAGCAATTTCAAGTTTAGGCCATGGACATTGCTAGATAATCAAAATCTGCACTTCTTATACAATCAAAGCTGCTTCATCCAGCAAATTAATCGGGGGGGGGGGGTTTTCTTCACTTGGAGAGGCCCACCCTCTATTCTCTTAAGGGTACACTTGCACAAGCTTGCTAACCACAAAGCCGCTTGCCAAGTGTAATGTCAAAAGGGGAAATTTAACTTATGCTGTTGCCACAAACCCCTTAATCATGGAGATTGTTTTCTCTTTAACATTACTTAAACAAAGCTGTTAACATAGGCCTTATCTTTTAGCTGATTCACTCTGGTGGCCCAGCTTCAGGCCCACTCAGGGTCCTGCAGGAAAAGGGTGCCCTGCAGGTTGCTCAGGGTGATGAGGCTTGTTGATGGCTCTGGGGACCTGCATGAGGGCGGCCCCCACAGTGGATTTGCCGATCCAAACTGGTGGGCTATGGAGCGATAGGAGTCCAGGGTTGCTAGCTTCCACACCGTGATGGACACTCACTTGTCCACAGGCAGGGTGGGTTGGAATCGAGTGACCATGCACTACAGAACCGGGGTAAGCTTGTGGACTAGCTTGGGGAAGGTGCGCTTCTTCATGCAGAAGTTCTGCAGCCACTAGTCATCATCCTAGATGGTGAGGACAATGCAGTCCCACCAGTCGCTGCTGGTTTCCCATGCCCAGAAGCGATGGGGGATGGAGGGCACCGTCAACGTGGCAGCTTACAGGATCAGCATGGTGGTGGGTGTGCTGCTGTCTGCTCCCGCACTGTTGGGGACCCAGAGAAGTGTGATCCAAGCTATGAGAGTGCTGGGCAATGCATAGCAGGTGCTGATCATCCCCCTGCCCCCAGCAACTCGCTGGAACAGTGTAGTCCATGACCTCCTCAGGCTCCGTGTTTCCAGGCACAATGGGGAAGGTGCTGAGCTCACTTCCTCTTTTATAGGAGTAGCCGGGGGAGGGAGGCACTTCTCTGGTGCCATGTGGCACACTCCTCACAATGCACAACCCTCAGTTAAGCTAGCAACTGCCAGTGTGGCCATAGACTTATGTTTCTAGTATAGACTCTCTAAAACGACTTAACAAGGTCAACTTTAAGTTGACTTAAATCAACCTTTTTAAGTTGACTTAATAGCGTCAACTTAGCTTTTCTAGTGTAGATATACCCATTGAGGAGTAACTAACACAAGTCTCTTATGAAAGTAATGTGCCTGTTGATGTTTTATCCCTGGGGAAATAGCATATTGGCTTGATGGATATATTTGGCTCAAAAGACCTGGTAGACAGAGCATATTAAGTGACCACCCCAACACACAAGAGCAGATGCAAGACCGCGACCAAGAAAGAGACTCTGTGTGGATCCTGAAGTCCTTTGGAATCTGTAGGGTCTTCATATGGAAGATGAGTAGCACCTGGTAAGCTGGATCTTTCTGTAAGCTGTTTACTGTTTCAATATATGTTTTCTCTGAAATCTTTTGTTCTGAATGCATAGTACTTTGCTTTATGAAAGCTGGCTGGTCAATGAATACTCTTGTAATTGTCCTGAGAGGACACAATGGAAGGTGCTATTTAAAGTTAGATATTCTGAGGTTATCAGCATGTAGGAGTTTACAGCTTAAGTCCCTGGTCTAGAGAGAAGTGATGGCTAAATGCCTGATACCAAAGTGGTGTGCCCTCAAGGAAACCACAGCAGGTTCAGGGCCAAAATTGGGACAAAATTAGACTGCAAGGTAAGAGATTCAGAACCTCTATGGTCAGGGCCTCCATTTTCTGAAATGCTCCCAGTTCTACACACTGTGACAGTTAGACAGGCATCACTGCAGGATCTTTATGAGTGGATGACTTAGTGGTGTAGGGAGAAGGATTTTATGTTTATTAGGACCCAGGGAATCTTTTGGGAAAGTACGAGCATATACTGAAAGGATGGACTTCACCTAATTCAAAATGGAACCAGATTGTTGGCATGTAACATTATAAAGGCTATAGAGGACTTTATAAACTAAGGGGTGGGGGGGAAATTGACAGGTGGAGAGGAGCCCATGGCTTGTACAGGGACATCCCAGAAGGGATGCTCTATTAATGGGGATTCTCTGTATTACAGAATCCCTGGCTATGTCTACCCTTGCACTTTTAAGTCGACTTTAACTAAGTCGACTTAGTGTGTCTACACTTAAAATTAAAGTCGACTTAAAGGGGAACTTACAAAGTCAACCTAGAGTGTCCACACTGGGGCTAGGGGGACCTTGGGCAGGTCCACGGTGGCAGGGGGGAACCCCTTGTGTGCAATGGGACAAAGGGGGACGGGGACCCTGGCAGGGCAGAGCCCTGTGTGTGCTGTTGTCTGGATTTAGGGAAGCATTTATGATATTATTTTCAATGGATATCTCATAAATGCTATAATCCATAGGAACTATGTCATGTTTGGTATCAAAAGAAAGGTAGTAATTTGCTGGGAATGATTATATAGTTTATGTCTAGGAATTCTATTTTGATTACAAGTTAGGAATTTGGTGTTATATCTATACTTTAACTTATGTTATTTTATTGAAATACCTGAGAGGCAGGTGTTTAAAACCATTGTGTCCTTAATGTTTAGGAATTTTCCAGGTACATCAAAAACTGGTTAGATCAACGGGCTCAGCGGGTAGGAATCAAAGGCTCGCTCTCTGGTTGGCAACCTGTAACGAGTGGAGTGCCCCAGGGGTTGGTCCTGGGGCAGGTTCTATTCAACATCTTCATTAATGATCTTGATGATGGACTAGACTGCATGCTTAGTAAGTTTGCGGATGACACCAAGCTGGGGGGAATGGTAGATATTCTGGAGGGCAGGGACAGGATCCAGGGAGACTTGGACAAATTGGAACACTAGGCTAAAAGAAACCTCATGAGGTTCAACAAAGACAAGTGCAAAGTCCTGCACTTAGGACGGAAAAATCCCATGCACTGCTACAGGCTGGGGACCGATCGGCTAAGTAGCAGCGCTGTAGAAAAGGACCTGGGGGTTATGGTGGATGGGAAGATGAATATGAGCCAACAGTGTACCCTTGTTGCCAAAAAGGCCAATGACATATTAGGCTGCATCAGTAGGAGTATTGCCAGCAGACTGAGGGATGTGATAATTCCCCTCTATTCGACACTGGTCAGGCCGCATCTGGAATACTGTGTCCAGTTTTGGGCTCCCCACTACAGAAAGGATGTGGACAAATTAGAAAGAGTCCAGCGGAGGGCAACAAAAATGATTAGGGGGTTGGGGCACATGACTTATGAGGAAAGACTGAAGGAACTAGGCTTATTTAGTTTACAGAAGAGAAGACTGAGGGGAGATTTGATAGCAACCTTCAACTACTTGAAGGGTTGCTCCAAAGAGGAGGGAGCTAGGCTGTTCTCGAGGGTAACAGAGGACAGAACAAGGAGCAATGGTTTCAAATTACAGCTGGGGAGGTCAAGGTTGGATATTAGGAAAATCTTTCTCACTAGGAGGGTGGTGAAGCATTGGAATGGGCTATGTAGGGAGGTGGTAGAATCTCCATCTTTGGAGATTTTTAAGGCTCGGTTAGACAAAACCCTGGCTGGGGTAATTTAGGGGGAGTGGTCCTGCTTTTTAGCAGGGGGTTGGACTAGATGACCTCGTGAGGTCCCTTCCAACCCTATTATGCTATTATTCTATGTTTGTATGATACAATGGTCCCAGGGAGTAAACTGATGAGCCATTAAGGACACAATGCTTGTATTCTTTATGTCCTTAATGGCTCATCAGGTTACTCCCTGGGACCATTCTACCTGAAAAATTCCTAAACATTAAGGACACAATGTTTGGTGACATCCTGTCTGGGGTGTTCCCACAGAATCATACAAGTTTAAGTGTAGATATAACACCAAATTCCTAACTTCTAACCAAAATAGAATTCCTAGACATAAACTATATAATCATTCCCAGCAAATTACTACCTTTCTATTGATACCACACATGACATAGTTCCTATGGACTATAGCATTTATGAGATATCCATTGAAAATAATATCATAAATGTTTCCCTAAATCCAGACAGTGTCATACCCTGCCCACATGCCCTGCCCTTTGGGGGGCATGCCAGGCTCCCCTTGTGCCCCCCCCTCCCCGGCAGGGAGGGCATTGGTGTAGTCCTGGCGTAGCCCTAAATCAACTTATGGCTAAACCAGGGTTACACTGGCTTAATTCAACTTTTTTAAGTCGAATTAAGCCTTAAGTCTAATGAAAAGTTGGTTTAATAAAGTCAACTTAATTTTCATTAAGTCGACTTAAGCAAGCTGCTTAAGTCAACTTAGGGAAACTGTAGTGTAGACGCAGGGTAAATTAAGTCGACTTAAGCAATCTTAAGTCTACTTAATTTACCAGTGTAGATGCAGACATAGATGAGGGTTGGAAGGGATCTCAGGAGGTCATCTAGTCCGGGCCACTCCTCAAACAGGACCAACCCCAAACTAAATGTTCCCTGCCAGGACTTTGTTAAGCCAAACCTTAAAAACCTCTAAGGATCAAGATTCCACCACCTCCCTAAGTAACCCATTCCGTGCTTTAGCATCCTCCTGGTGAAAAAGATTTCCTAATATCTAACTTAGACTTCCCCACTGCAACTTGCGATCATTGCTACTAGTTTTGTCATCTTCCACCTCTGAGAACAGCCTAAACCCATCCTTCTTGGAACCTCCTTTCAGGTAGGTGAAGTCTACTATCAACCTCATCACCCCCATTCTTTTCTTTTGCAAACTAAACAAGCGTAGTTCTCTCAGCCTCTTCTAATAAGTCGTGTGCTCCAGCCCTCTAGTCATTTCAGTTGCCCTCCTTTTGACTCTCTCTAATTTTCCAAATCCTTTCTGTGGTGGGATGCCCAAGACTGGACACAATATTCCAAATGTATCCTTACCAGTGCTGAATAGGGGGAATAAGCACTTCCCCCAATCTGCTGGCAATGTTCCTACTAATGAAGCCCAACATGCCACTAGCCTAATTGGCAATAAAGGCACACCATTGGATCAGTTGTTGATTTAGTCCTAAGTGGAGGACATGATCCAAGATGTGAATACACTGCTTGGTAATTGTGACCATAACAACTAAATTTAACATCCTGTGGGAGGGAAAAACCAGAAAGCCCACCACTGTGGCTTTTAACTTCAGAAAAGGGAATTACACAAAAATGACAAAGTAAGTCAAACAGAAATTCAAAGGTACAGTCAGAAAAGTGAAATCTATGCACTTTATGTGGAAACTTTTTAAAACACCATAATAGAGGTTAAAATTAAATGTACACTCCAAATTTAAAAAAAAGAAAAAGAGAAGAAAAAGTGTGACCCTGGTTAAACAACAGAGTAAAAGAAGTGTTTAGAAGCAAAAAGGCATCCTTTAAAAAGTAGAAATAAATCACAACTGAAGAAAGTAGAAAGGAACATACACTTGGGCAAATCAATTGTAAAAAGTAAAAAAAAAAAAAAAAAAAAAAAATAGAACTAGCAAAAGACACAAAAAATAACAACATTTATTTTAAGTACATCAAATGCAGGAAGCCTGTCAAATAATCAGTGGAACCACTGCAAGATTGAGGTGCTAAAAGAGAACCGAAGGAAGATGAGGCCATTGCAGAGAAGCTAAATGAACTCCTTGCATTAGTCCTCACTGCAGAGGATGTGAGGGAGATTCCCACATCTGAGTTACTTTGTTTTAGGTGACAAATCTGAGAAACTGTCTTAGACTTCAGTGTCAATAGACAAGATCTTGGAACAAATTGATAAATTAAACAGTAATAAGTGAAGAATCAGATGGTGTTAGGCCAAGAATTCTGAAGGAACTCAAATATGAAATAACAGAGCTACTAACTGTGATGTAACCTATCACTTAAATCAGCTTCTGTACCAGATGACTGGAGAATAGCTAATATAGATATCAATTTTCAAAAATGTTTCCAGATATGATCCTGTCAATTATAGGCCAATAAGACTAACTTCAGTACTCCAGCAAACTGAGTCAAAACTATAATAAAGAAGACAATTGCCAGACACATATATGAACACAATTTGTCAGGAAAGAGTCAATACAAGTTTTATCTCAAATCATGCCTCTTCAGTATATAAGAATTAATTGAGGGGTTCAACAAACTTGTGGATGAGGGTGATCCAATTGATATAGTGTACTTGGTATTTCAGAGGGTCTTTGATAAGGTCTCTCACCTAAGGCTCTTAAACAAAGTAGACTGTCATGTGATACGAGGTAGTCTTCTCATGATTAATAACTGGTTAAAAGACAGGAAACAAAGGGTAGGAATAAATTGTCAGTTTTCAAAATGGAGAGGAGTAAATAGTGGTGTCCCTTAGGGTTCTATACTGGAACAATGCTATTCAACATATTCATAAATGATTTTTAAAAAGAAGTAAACAGTGAGGTGGCAAAACTCACCAATAAGCCAGAATTACTCAAGATACTTAATCTAAAGCAGACTGTGAAGAGTTACAAAGGAATTTCACAAAACATGGCTATTGGGCAACAAAATGGCTGATGAAATTCAATATCAATAATTGGAAAGTAATATGTATTGGAAAACATAATCCCAAATATATATACAATGATGGAGTCTAAATTAGCTGCCACCACTCAAGAAAGAGCTCTTTGGAATCTCTGTGGATAGTTCTCTGAAAGCATCCACTCTAAATGCAGTGACAGTCAACAAACAAACAAACAAACAAACAAACAAACAAACAACTGAATTTAATAACTATTAGAAAAGGGATAGATAATAAGATTGAAAATACCATAATGTTACTATGTCAATCTGTGGCACATCCACATCTTGAATACTGGTATAGTGGAAAATGAAAACCTGAAATATGAGGCCTAGTATTACAGATCAGGCATGAGGCCTGAGCTAAAGTAGCAGTCAAGCCCTGCTATTCTGCTGTTAGCAAAAGTCATGCTGTGAGCTTTTTTTCAAGTTCAGAGTTGGTATTGCAAAAAAACATTTTCTTAAAACACTAGGCACAAAACACTCAGGCAAGCACATTCCAGAAAAGTGATACCAGGAATGGTACCAGCTCACTCCTCAAAGACAACTCGCTAAGGTCAAGTTGACAATGTGATGAATAGAGGTGTCTTAATAAAATGATTCATAGAAGTTCCAGACGGGTAGCCATGTTAGTCTAGTTCAGCAAAACAAACAGTGAGTCCTGTAGCACTTTAAAGACTAACAAACTTATTTATTACATGAGCTTCTGTGGGTAAAATACAACTTCATTGTTTGATGTGTCTGATGAAGTGGGATTTTACCCACAGAAGCTCACATGAGAAATAAATTTGTTAGTCTTTAAAGTGCCACAGTACTCATTGTTTGTTTTTATGATAGAGAGATATTTTGGCCATGCGATGGATAGAGATATTTGATTGAACCATCTGTTAAAGATAAAGGGTGATATCTTCACAAGCGGTAACTACACACATCAGAGGGGTAATATGCACTTATTGGTAACAGTGTAACACTTATTGGTAACAGAGAGGATCTCAAAGGCTATGTCTACACTGAGAAATTTAGTCAAATTCCAAAGGGGTAGCCGTGTTAGTCTATTGTAGAAAGACAACAGAGTCCTGTGGCACTTTTAAAGACCAACAGATTTATTTATCGCATGAGCTTTCGTGGGAGAAAATCCCACTTCGTCAGACGCTTTGAAGATGGGAAACTTACAGAATGGGAGGAAATTAAATGCAGGGGAGTGTGTGACATAGGATCAGGTCAGGCTGTAACAGCAAATCAAAATAGGTGTTAGGATTTAAACACTGGGGAACAGCACATAGAGGAGGCTGAGGTCAAATCACTTGTTGTAATGAGAGAAAAATCCATAGTCCCTGTTTAACCCCAAAACAACTGAGTCAAATTTGCATATAAGTTCGAGTTCTGCAGTTTCTCTTTGAAGCTGTGATTTGTTATTCATCTGTTTCAAATCACAGTGGCTGTTAGCCAGGATGATCAGGAATGCATCTCTATGTTTTGGGTGTCCTAAGCTTCCTTTAGAAGCTAGGAGTGGACAATAGGGTCACTCACTAATTTCCTTCTTCTGTTCATTCCCTCTGAAACATATGGCATTTTTCACTATTGGAAGACAGGATACTGGGCTAAAAGGACCATTGGTCTAACCCAGTTTGGGTAGTCTTAAAAATAAATTATTGCACATTTTCCAGTCTTTTTGAATTGTAAAGTATCCCTTTGCTGCTTCAGTGTTTGGAATTGACGATGAGATTTAAACATTGAGGAGAATGCATTACAAAAGGTTAAAAGTAAGACCAAAAGTCTTCAAATCAACAGTATCTTGGCAACCAAACCTTCTGAGTGTACTGAAAAGTGCATTTCATGAGATGCCTTTTCCTCATTCCAAGAACCAGTTCAGTGTACGGACATAAATATTAAGTCAATCTGTTAGAGGTAAAACACAATGCTTACCAAAAGTTTGAGCAAATAAAAAGACAAACAAAACTACCTTTTAAAAACCCACTTTCCAGTTCAGCATCTGCAAAGTCTAATTCTCACTAAGGTGGGAGGAAATGGTGGAAGGAATCATTGCATGAGTTTTGGCCAACCCTCTGTGCTGCTTGTATATATAATCTTACATAACCATGTCAAAGTAATGTATTACTTATTAATGTAATCTTTAAAGATGATCCTGAAACCATGTTTTCTGGAACTAAAATATATTCAAAATCTGAATTGTATCTGGATAAAAATAAAGATATAAACTTATTGCAATAGTATGAGTTCAAGATATCAGTGTATAACAGTGGCCAAGTGAATCTGATCGTTTCTTAGAGATGGCTGGCAGAAATCAGGATAGTTGAAATCTAGACCTAGAACTGAATATTCCTGACTTGGGTCTATTTACATTCAGCCATGAGCAGTCTTAAATTTACAATTGCTTTCAAACACAGGAGTTTTGCTTTTTCTCAGAATGAAAATGAGTCTACAACAGCAAATAGTTTAAATGGTTATGCATTTTGGTTAAATGGAGTTTAACTGATCATTTATGTTTGTGCAATGAGATTATTCCAGTTTTTGTAATTTATCTAACTTTTTTTGCTATAATCATTGGGTTTTTTAAAAAAAATAAACTGAGAAGATGGATTGGAGTGTCCAACATCCTTCCAGAATCAAGACAAAAAGTGCCACCCAAAAGTATCAGGAGGAAGGAAGGTCATTATCTACAGTATTATGCAGCCCTGACCTTCTTAAGAAAAAGAAAATAGCTTTCAGGGGATGTCTGACCTTTCTGTTGACTAGGAGAGCAAGCAACAGAGCTAAGATTTATAACTTTTCAAAGATTCGTTGTTGTGGAAGGCTGCAGGTCATTACAGGTGGCTAGAGCCTTAAATAGTATATTATTCTGGGAAAAAGGCAGATCTCCATCTTCTAGTCACAAACAATGCTAGTATATTGGTGATTTTAATTTAGTTTAGTTAAATATATGTTATTTGTAGGTATCAGAGAGGAAAAGGGGGCATAGTTTCAAGTTAGTGTATGAAAATAAGGGTCCATTTAAATCAGTGTTTATTCAGAGTTTGAATTTGATACTGTTTGTATAATTCATTAAAAGAAGTGCAGTCTCTTTACAGTTCACACCCCTCTTCTTGAAAATTCAGAATTATAACATTTTCTTATTTATATATAAAATGTGGAATAAAGAATAATGATTTTGCTTACTTTAAATAGAAGATGTTGAAATATGGGAATATCTGATGAAGTTCAACTGAGGTCAGAATCTACTTAACTATCTAGGCATCTATCATAAGTTGTGTTACTCAGTCATTCCCATGGGGTGAGGACAAACATCTCACTCAACTTTTATAGCATTCCCTGAGTGATGGCAATCCTGTAGATTGGTTCCAGGGTACCTCCCAGCAACTCCACACCCTTCCATTTGTAGCAAACAATAGACATCAAAGGGAAGATACTTTGAGAGACAACAAGAGGCCAAGTCCCCCAGAGTTTCCATCAAGGAAGGGGAAGGAGTTTTTTCAGACTCCCCAAAGGAAGTCTCTGCTCCTACTCTCCCACAAAGCTAAAGAAGCCACAGCATAGTTCAGGAGGTTTCAAGGAAATCCATACCATCTTCCTTCCCAGGGGCTCAGGTAGGCAGTACTCTCAAGCCATTCTTCTGTAAGTAACCCAGCATCCCAGTAACAGCAAACTCACTTCCCGCTTATTTCAGAGTGCAACCCCAATTGAGCTGGGTTCCTCCCTTTTAAAGGCCCAGCCCCAGACCTGACAAGCCCCACAGGTGCATCAGATTATGAGTGATTGTTAACTAAATGAGTTCTTTAACCCCTTAACTGGTATGTGTGGGTGTGTGGGAGGGTTGTATCTTCTTCCTACAATAGCATACCATAGTATATCTTTAACAGAAATCATTAAGACGCAGATGCTCAATGGTACTAGGCTCCTAACTTTGGTTGAAACCAGCATCTAAGCCCCTTTCCTTTCAGCTCGCTGAAATTGAGACACATAATGAAAAAAGAAACTGAAAAAAATACATAAGGATTCTCAACCTCTGTCAAACAAGCCATAAATCAATCAATCACTCTTCATTCCTTCAACTTCTGTATTGCTTCAGTTTTCTTACAGATGGTTTGTACAGCACATTGAAAAATAAGCATAATAGGATCACTGCATGCAATTGAAGCAAGCAACAAAAATGCACAATAAAAACACATGACTAAAACTGTATTGTAACATCACAAAGAGTATCCTACTGCTCTGCAGAGAATATCCCCGAATTCAGATACATTACCAGCATTCTTTACAATATTGAATTGTATTATTATTTCACTTCAGAAACCTGTGTGTTTACAGGTTCAAGTTCTGCTAATAGCATGCCAGTTTAATGTTCATCATTATATTTTGTGTGTGTTTATGGCATCAAAATGAGTCTTTTCCATATTACATATTTTAACTTTGCCAGCTGGGGAAGTGGTAGATCTAGCAGGGTGGGATGAGAGGGCAGGAGGAAATTTGCCTTTTCAGAGAAATTAATCATTAGGGAGCCAGACCCAGAAATATGCAGACAGACATAAGTTTTACTGAACATAAGCTCCAAGTACACAAAATGAAGTATGATAACTTATATACCAAGTGCTGGTCAGAGGATTTGCCTATTTAGCTGTGAAGCTGTGAAGCTCAATTTAAATAATAATTTGTCCCTTTAAATTCAGAAGTGACACATACGGGGAGATGGGGTTCACATGGAATCATACGCCCACCCTTCCCCCTCCCTCCCCCCGATTCCTGCCTTCAATTTCCTATTGCACCAAGAGATGGCAGGTGACTGTGTGGGCTCAGTCCTGCTTGACTCCTAACATTTCAGGGCTTTCCCCTCCCTGCATTCTCCACTGATACACAAAGCAGCTAGTCTCAGTTTACATTGACCTCCTCTCCCCTTGCTCCTTTTTTTGGGCTCTCTTCTACCACCACCCCCAGGATTACACTCAGAGGCAAAACATCTCCTGATAACAGCCTTGCCCACCTCCCCATGGGACAGGTACACTGGGGAACAGGGCTTCTCACCTGTGAATGGCTCTGCTCCAGCTGCCAGCAAAAATACATCCAGTTAGTAGGCAAGTTTCACCTTTCGCCATGTCTCCCTGGCTTCCAGAGGCAGTGAATAGGGTTGTCATCAAGAGTTCCACATTACCACTAATTGTTCTGTTTCTAGTAGACTGAGATGAATAAAAACCATAAAAACTGAGACATTAACTTGAAATGGCCTTTTCTGTTTTTACCTTAGTTCTGTGCATCCTCCTTTGTCTGCTTCCTCTTTGTTTTGTTTTGTTTTGTTTTTTGAAGTAGTAAGAAGGTCTGAATTACAACAGGTAATTTTGCTTTCCTTTTCCCCTAATATGCTGTTCTCCACTGTTTGAATCTAAACAACTGCATTGATTTGCTGTAACAGTCTGAACTGATTGTATGACTTACACTTCCTTTCATTTATTTTCCTACCATTTATCTGTACTTTCCCATCTTCAAGCATCTGACAAAGTGGGATTTTCTCCCACAAAACTTGTGCGATAAATAAATCTGTTAGTCTTTAAAAGTGCCACAGGACTCTGTTTGTTTTAGTGTAAGCACTCCAACTTGTTTTGAGTTCAAAAGAAATTGAGACCATTCAGTCATCATAGGAAGCATTCAATATGGTAGCTACATATAATCATACGTATAATGTGGAACCTACATGAATCAAGTACTACTTATAATAACACATATTAAGTTAGCCTCATCATAACAAAACTGTAAATAAAATCTTATGATGGCGTATCATTAAAATATCAATTCACTTTATATATAATCAGGTACAACTGTGAATGCTTTGCCAGGCCTTCTATCCCTAATCATCAGTAAGTTCTGGGATAAATGCCTCTAAGGCCACTGATCATGGAATTTGTCAGAGTCAAAGGGAGATATGCAATCTATGTAAAATAACTTGCATATCCCCCTTCAACTTCCTAACATCTACCCCTCAAGGTATCTCCCCTGTGATGAGTGGAAGGGAAATGCCCTCCCTTCAACTCAGTGCTAGTCTTCTTCCATCAGTGTAGACTTGGCCTTACAAAATCACTCCCCACAAAATCACTCCCCACAAAATCACTCCCAGTCTGAATAGAGACTTGGAATGGTTATCACACTACAAAAAGTGATTGTTCTGTTCTGTTCACACATTTATCAACAGATGTGATAGGCCCCATCTGCTCTCTGAACTGATTTTGCTACACTTGCTCTCCTCCACCCTGACATGTGTATATATACTTCTCCTCTGTGATTTCCACTTCATGCATCTGACGAAGTGGGTTATAGTCCACGACAGCTTATGTCGAAGAAAATCTGTTAGTCTACAAGGTGCCACAGGACTCTCGTTGTTTTTTATTGGCAAGTTAGATTGACTTAAGGAGGCTTAAGTTGATCTAACCTAAGCCCAGTCCAACATTGGGCTTTCATTAGGTTGAATTAAGAAAATCCTTAAGTCGACCTAATGAAAACTTAGGTCGACTTAATAAGAACTGCAGGGTATTCGAACTAACCCTGCATAGGTTGACCTAACCTTTCCTTAGGTTCACCTAAGCACAGTGAGGATGCATAAGTCCACTTTCTTAGGTCGACCTAAGGGAAGTTAGGTCGACTTACTAAGTCCCAGTTAAGGATAACCACTTTGTTAAGTCAACTTAATAAGGTCAACTTTAAGTTGACTTAAAGTCAACCTTATTAAATTGACTTAACAAAGTCAACCTAACTTTTCTTAGTGTAGACATAGCCAAGGTGTAATAAAGTGAGATATGTGGTCTTTTCAAGATGTTTATATTTATAGTTGATGTAGGATTCCCAATTGCACACAACATATGTTCTGGAACTACATTCTTTCATTTAATTTTTCATGCATTAGGTATAGATACCTAATAGTAGCTGAATAAATTGCCACACTATGGGTGTGTCTACACTAGCAAATTAAGTTGACTTAATCAGGCTTAAATTGACTTAATTCACTCTGGGTCCACACTGGAGTTTCCTTAAGTCAAGTTAAGCTGCTCCTTAAGTAGACTTAAGGAAATTTAAAGTCGACTTAATAAGACCTACTTTTAGGTCGACTTTAATTCTTAAGTCGACTTAAGCGGTGTAGATGCCCTAAGTCGACTTAGTCAACTTAAGGCAGGGGAAAAAGGGAGCCACTGCTCTCTTCTCCCCAGGAAGCCGCTAGCAGCTTATCCTGTGGAGAGCCAATCCCACTGGCTTGGCGCTCCAGCTGCTGGGGAAGCCCCAGAGGCTTCTGAGCAGCTGGAGCACCGGCAATTGCTAGGGAGCCAACTGCTAGGGAGCCCCCCGGGGCTCCCAAGCAGCTGGAGTGCGGTCCCAGCCAGAAAGGAGCAGCCAGGCTCCATTCTGGCTGGGACCACTGGGCTCCCCGAGAGAAGGGAGCCCTGCGGTCCCTTCTGGCCGGGTCTGCGGGGACTGATCGGTCCCGGCCAGAAGGGAGTGTGGGGCTCCCTTCTGCCCATGACCTGACCAGTCCCGGCCAGAAGGGAGCGGAGTGGTCCAAACGAGAAAGGAGCTCCACACTCCCTTCTCCCCTGGACCGCTTCCCTGGACCATGAGGGGCTGGCTTTCCCCAGGATGAGCCCCCGTATCCTGGGAAGCCAAGGCTCCAAAGGAGTCTACCTCCCCCTGGACCTAACTAGTCTACTTAGAGAGTCTAGTGTAGACTCTCTAAGTCGACTTAGTAAGGCCAGGTTTAAGTCAACTTAAGAGTCCTGTGTGGACTCTCTAAGTCAACTTAATAAGGTGGACTTAAAGTTGATTTAGTAAAGTTTAGTAAAATTTCTCAGTGTAGACATAGCCTATGTGCCTGGTTAAAGACCCCTTCACAGAGATAGAACCATACTAAATTTCACCAGAAAGCATAAGTATATACATCAGAGATTTAAAAAACTACTGCTCACTCTTCATGATCTCTAAACATCTACTAGTATTTTGCAGGTAGTTGCTATTGAACTGTACATCCCTTATAATAGTTACTGCTTTGATCTCTATGGGATAAAATTGGACATTAATGCTTTCTGTAAAGGCAGATGGTTGTTTCATTAACAGACAGAATGAGAAACTAAAACATAAATGAAGAAGAATAGAACAAAATCTATATGGTTTGTTAACATTAAAAAAAGTAAAATAGCATGTTAATGCTTTTTGAAGAGACTTGTCAGTTTAGCTGTGAAATGGTTGTCAAAACATACAGATGGATATCAAATTTTGGCTCCTAGATGTCATTGTAGGCATTGTTCTCTCACTCTGAATTACAAATTTTAGATTCCTAATTAGGGCACTGTGGAGTAGGTGTGATATGCTGATTTATCTGAAGAATTGCTTGTTTGATTTAACTATGATTAAGCAGCTTTATTTTTTTATTCCATAAATGATATATTACTCAAACTACTTTTGTAATTAAGTTATGCACACAGTAAATGAAGAGATTAATGCTTAATTTACTGAGGTCTTAACTATAGTATGTGGGACTCCATTCACTAAAGAAAAAATTCTATTACTATGCATGTATAATCTTATTTTCTGTGGAACTTCTAAATGGTGGTCATAGTGTATAAAGAACAGCATTCATTCCAGAAATGGCTGTGAGTTTAGCCTCTTCCTTAGAAAGTGTAGTCTAAGGGTTAGCTCCTCATGTTGTATATATTGAACAGCTCCATAGATGACATTGTGGCTCAGGGGCATGCCCAGAAATTTAGGGGCACTTCTGTGCCCTCTTTTCCCCCATGGGGCATTCACTCTTCCCTCCTCCCCTTTCTCAAAAGGAGCTCACTCCTCCCTTTCCCCATGACCATGGCTCCAGGCAGAGCTTGCTTTTTCCCTCACCCCCCACAATAGGAGCTTGTTCACCACCCCGCCCCCCTTCACACACACAGATGTCGTCCCAGATGAACTCTCCCAGATGAACTTGCTTCTTTCCACATCCTTAAATGACCTCAGGAGGAGCTCACTCTTCTGCCCCCCAGAACCATGACCCCAGAACCAGAGGAATTCTGTGCCCCTATAGTGGGGTGGTTTCCCCAATGAGGAGTTGAAAGAGTTAAAAGGCCCAGAGAGGGGAATGGTCAATGGGAGCTGAGGCTGCAGGGCCAATTAGGGCCCAAGAGCCAGTATAAAACCCGGGCTGCAGCTCCTTTGTGGTGCAGTGCAGTTTGCCCCAGACCTGTGAAGAGGAAGGTTTTGCTATTATTGGGGTGGTAGGAGATATGACCCTGGACAGCTTACAGGGGCACTGCCAAGGTTTTGGTGAGACCACAGCTTTTCTATGAGGCCTTCAAGTACCTGGGGAGATATGGATATGGCTCAAGGGACCTGGTGAGGAACAGGTCAAATGGAAGTGAAGGGGGTTGAGGTGTTACTCAATGGACTGTGTAGTATCCTGGGACTGTGGCCTTGGGAATTAGGTGGGCCTGGGTTCCACCTGACTCCTGTAGGCTGCCAGTGGGTGTTGATACTGCAAGTGAGAGGTGGATGGATAGTGTTGGCCAGTGATACAAGTGGACTAGCCAGGATTGGATATACCCTGCAAGGGGGAGACTGAAGGGACTCTGTTAGAGGTCTGATATCCTGCAAATGACTGCAAAAAGGCATGAAAGAGACTGAGCACCAACCACCATATTGGAGACCACTTGAGTAATTCCCTGTTCCAGAACCAGGGGCTTCCTATCAGGTGGGTCCCATCCTGCTGAGGGTCTACAGCCCCAAGAGTTTTGGAGGGGCCTGCACCACTGCTTGTCCCCTCTCATTCAAATTCCTGCTGTAACTACTACGATTTAGACAAACTAAGATTCTGGCCCTAGGTGGATTAGAAAGCTTAGGGAACAAATTTATCTCCACTATAACTCTACCAAGTAGAGTAGATTTGTATCAGTGCTTAATTTGACCGTATATGATTAGCTTGTTGATCAGATTTCATCTATATTGTATTTCAGTAGAGATAGAGAGAATGGAAATTTTGTTCAAGATTTTATATTTTCGAAATTTCTTTGTTGCAATTCAGAATGAGACTCCAAACTTTCTCTACAGAAGAAAATTTGAGAAAAAAAGATTAATCAAAACACTGTTTTCAACAAAATTGCTGCATTTGTTTCAATGGTTATTATAAAATAATATAACATACAGAGAGAGAATTAAAAAAAAAACCAACAGTAGTTTTGCAAAAAAAAAATTGAAATGTTTTCTTCCAACAACTAAAAAACCCCAAAACAACCTGAATGCTTTGACATTTCTGAAATTGTCTTCCTCTAAAACAAAATTTCTGTAAAGTTTACATGAAATCAAAATGCTTTGCAAAATATCTTTTTCAAATAGAAAACTCTTCCATCATTATTTATTTATGTATTTATTGATTTGTGAACAGCTCAGATTTTGGGTACTTAATCCCCCTTGCAATATGAAGATTTGTAGCATGGCTACTGAACATCCATGATTTTCTAGGAGAAGCAGCTCAGATTGGTACCCTTGTGGTTTTGTATTGTTTTCTTCTTCTGCGTCATGGATTGTGTGCTAAAATTATCTGGATGTATCTCTCCTACTCAATTCCCTGCTATTGCAGGGTCTCTCTTGTTCTCTGCAAATGACACTTATCAGTTTAGTCTCCTGAGGTTTTGAAATACTTTGATTTAACTAGCCATTTGGCTCTGGATACCAGGACTTATGGTATCTGGATTTGATGTAATGGTCTGTGATATACAAGAGTCATACTGGATGGTCTAAAAGATAGCTCTGGCCTTAAACTCTATGGCTATGTCTACACTTGCTAAAATTAGTTTGAATTAGTTAGTTCGAACTAACTAATTCAAATTAATTTTAGTTAGTTTGAATTAGCTTAATTCGAACTAGCATAGCCACACTGGAATGTTAGTTCGAACTAAGCAAGCACTTGCTTGGTTAGAATTAACGATCCTCATTCATTTCAATGGCCGGTTAATTCGAACTAAGAAATTAGTTCGAATTAACATGGCCACATTGGTTAATTTGAACTGGTTAGTTCGAATTAACCCCTTAATTCGAATACTCTATTAGTATTATTAGTTACTTATTAGTTCGAATTAAGGAAGCCCTTAATTTGAACTAACTAAAGCCTAGTGTAGCCATGGCTTTAGTTAGTTCAAATTAAGCCTCCTTAATTCAAACTAACTTGCCAGTGTAGACATAGCCTATGAAGCTCCATGAAAGAATCTGAAGATTGAAGCTACTCCTTCAGGGAGCAAAGACCAGCAGAAGCACTGTCAGAGGTCAGCAGGGTTGAAGAGAGAATGATTCCCAAGAGCAGAAGGAGAAGAGGCAGCCTGGGAAGAAAGTAAATGTTGAAGGTGTGCCTTTGAAATATTAAAGGGCTAGAGCATTCCAGAGGTGTGAAAGCCTCTCAAAATCCGAGTTGATGATAACCAAGGATTGATAACCATATTGAAGGACAGCCCTTTCCTGTTTACTTGTTTATATTTTATGAATTACAGGAGCTTTACCCAGTAGTTTTGGCACAAAGTTTTACTTTTGGACAAAAAAAAAAGTTATAATCTCTACCACGAGTTGAAATACCCTTGCAATTTTATGTGGGTCTTAGTTTTTTAAATTAATTGTTCCGTTAAAGTAAATCATATGAAAGTGAAATATATATCTCATCAGCACTGATATATTTTTGGGCTTCTAAAAAGATGTTCAATCGCTTCAGGATACAGGACATAAATTTAACACCCATTATGATTCTTACAGTGGGGTCATGATGTAACAAGCCATTATTTCCACTGCCAAGCAATGATATGCCTGCTCTGAGATCCCATATCAGTGGTCCTTATGTGATCATCAGTGCAAGGTTACATAAAGGGACTTGAACAATTATATTTTTACCCCTTCAATTTTCTATCCAATACACTTATGGATATTAAACTATTTCATAGTAATGAGTCATTACTATTCTGAACTCTACTTGCTTCTGGCAATAAAACCTTGATATTTGAATTTTAGTAGCCTACTGAGAACTTTTTAAATCTAAACTAGAAAACAAAGACTTAATTCACACCATTAACACAGCACAATTAGTTTTGTTTGGAGCACACAAAACAGCCATTTTATATTTTCCAGACTAACCAAATATGTAAAATTAAGGTTATCATATTATAAAACAAATTGATTGTAACAGTATCATGATGTAGTTGAGTTATCTGGAAATAATTCACAGCAGTGTACATGAAAGTGTCACGTACATATATATTTATATATGCTTGATAGTACTTTAGCTCCATTACTAATATTCAACTATGTTTATACTGGCTCACAAAGACATTTTTATCAACAAAAATAGACTTTTTTTCTGATTTTGGAGGTTGAGAAAAAGAGGAAGTTTACTAAGGGGATTCTTGATTTCAAATTATAATTGTAACACTTATAAGACGATTATGAGAGGGTGCCAGTATTGATTAGATTTTATTAAAATTTTAACAACTTCATTGGTTAAACACATTATATTATTTGTATTCCACATTTTTATGGTGCTTGTTTTATTTATAATTTAAACCAATAGACAAATACTAATAGACTCAAGTTCTTAAGGATGCTTTATCCAACAGTTTCCACATAGATGGATTCTGATCATGGGGATTGGTCCAGGGCTAGCTCTTAATGGTGTGTGGATTGTTTTCTCAACCAGCCTACTGAAAACCCACAGTCTTGCCTATATCTGTTTTATTGTTATTTATTTGTAGAACCTAGGAGCACTAGCCATGGACCAAGACTTTATTGTGCTGGGCATGGTACAAAAAAACAAACAAAAAGACATTCTCTAACTCTCAGTAGCCTTCTCAGACTGAGGATCATTTGCTACTTCCTTAATCTCAGATTTCTTCAAATGCTACTGCACCATAAACAGTCATCGTTAGACAAAATCTTGTATACCACAGTCAGAGAAATGATAGGGTTAGTTGGCCACATAGCATTTCTAAATCTATGGACCTTCCCTCGAAGTAGTGCTCACAGATACAGGGCCTAGGTGTACCATTGAGCTCTGGCCAGGATATTTGCTTGCAAACCAGCAGGGTCAGTATTTGACAATCACTATTATAAATATTGCTAGCATCAGTCCAGTAAAGAATAATCACACATTTCAAAGATATTTTGGGGCTGAAAAAAATATGAGATGTTTGTAGGTGTTAATTGATTATATGATGGACAGATCTATTATTACTTTACACAACAATGCACATTCATGGGTATTCTTGTACAAATATATTTTGTTTTGAAATGCAGTCTTAGAGGCAGCAAGAGCTGAGCAGCTTATGATGTTGGTGCCAAATCTCTTTATTCACCTTGTTAACAATAGACAGTCTATTTTTTCTTTAAAATGAGAATTTTGGGATCCATAATACTGCTTGTCCATAAATATATTATTGACCTGCCATGAAAGTATTTTTTTTTTACTTTTATATAGCATTTTATGTCTGATACTGGCTTATACATTGTATTTGTATATATCATCACCTATCAGTTTGTAAAACTTTACTGTAACTGGGAGATGAGAATATTGTACTTGCTAAATTCTTTTTCATATGAGGATTTGTGTTTGCTGAAGTAAAAGATCAAGGTCCATGGTACAAATCAACTGTTAGTTACATTTGTTGATGCCTATGGCTACATCCGCCTTAGCAACTGTATGCATGTCCATGAACTCAGCTGTGCTAGGCCCCCCTCTTTCTTCCCCCATAGTTAACATCTAAACTCAGAAACTCAGAAATGCATCTGAAGGGGAGGGGAAAGAGAGGAAGCTAGTATGCTTGTGAGTGTGAGTAAGTACATGCTTTCGGCTGTGGCATAGACCAGTACAAATACCAGTGTGCAGGGCAGCAGGGATGACAAGAAAGTATTGGTCTTGCATTTTAATAGTCATCAACTCCAATTCCCACAATGCACTGAACCCTTTTCCATCCAACCCTTGCCCAAGCTATAAAGATCTCTGTCCTCCCATTTTGTGGCTGGAGTACACCATTATCCACAACTTCTCTTGGAGCAGTCTATCAAACAAATGCTACACAACTATTCTGCTACTACCAAGTTTCTAACCGAATCCCCTTTTTCCAGGGTCACTGATGTTTTGATATGGTTTTAGGAGCCAAGTTACAAGCAGGCATAAAGTTCCCATAAACAGACACCACAGAGAATTGTATTGTTCATGGAGAATTAAGTCCTGTTGCATGTCTAAATTAATGAGTCAAGATTGTTGAAATAACAAGACCAACTGGAATTATATAATCTAAAATTATCAGAGAATAGTACTACACTACAGAAATCAAACAGACTAAGACCTGGATATGTGTCTCCTCTAAATCTGGAAGGTCCTCGAGTTCATTCTCCCACTAAGTATTCATATTTGTATCATTATACAGGATTTCAGACAAAGAAAATCTCATTGCTAAGAATATTCTCCCAGAAACATATGTTGTAATGTCATTTCTATATATTCTCAGTTTACCTGATTTTATGTGTGACAGCATGACTATTTACAGCTGGGAAGACTAACAATTTGTCAAGTTAATATCTCTCCATGGATCTTTCTTACCCCACAATCATTCTTCCATATTGATTTCCCAACAGAAGACATCTGCTATAACAATCCTCAAGTCTATATATATTTATGTCAGTATTAATAAATTCCTGAATAGAGTTACTTATTGGTCAAGGACCAGTGTTCTGGGCTTTATAATTCAGATATACTCTTTGTTGAAGATTCTAAAGAATAGTTAATATATGAATTAATTAAAAATACAGAAAGAAAGAACTAAAAGGATTAATATTTACTAACAGTCCCTTCTTCCTTTTCAGAAAGTAGCTGGCCTTCTGAAAGGTTTAGGGACTCAGCCTATCTGTGACAGGCTCCATAAAGGGGAATGAGGCAACTCAGATTTACAGGGAGTAGATAACTTAGTGAGGAAATGGAAGGCAGTTAATTAGGCAGGAAAGGATTAGGCAGGAAGGGCATAATAATAATAAACAGTCTCAGTTACAGATGGATTCCTGAGGAGGAAGGAAGATCCAAAGGATGGATGCTCTTTTGGATCCTGAACTAGGCAGAAGCTGTTTAGGCAGGGAGGCCAGGGAGTGATACTCAATAGGGACAAGAAAGGCTAGAAAGTTCTCCAGGAGGCAGTGAAGTCTGAGGAAGAGCTGCTACTGGAACCTAGATTTCTTTTTTTTTTTTTTTTTTTTGGTACTTCCAGTTCTTATCTGGAATCTGGGGAAAGAGAGCCTTTAAACCAGTGGTTCCCAACCCATGGCCTGGGGGCCAAAAGTGGCCTGCAAAGAGATCTCAAAGTGGCCTCTGGCTGCAGAACAGAGTCTCTGCCTAAGGAACCAGGTAGAGTGTGTTGCCACAAGATTAAAAGATCAATGATCCCCTCCTCCTGGCTGTATCAGAGAGCAGGTATCTAGGTGCTGGAGTCCCTGCTGGAGCCAGAGGGAGGGGAGCAGTCATTTTCCAACCCCCTAGTTGCAGAAGGGAGCCACTGCCTAGGGACTCAGGTGGAACATATGGGGCTACGCGATACATGCTGCAGCCAGGGAGATCTCTGAGGACACAGCATCCTTGATGAACTCCTTCTGTCTGGCTTTAATGGGGGTGGCTAGCTAGGAGAAATTGGTGGCTCTTGTGGGTTTTGAAAATGGTATCTGTGGCCCTCAAATCAAAAACATTGGGAGCCACTCCTTTAAACCATTGTGCAAATGTTATTTTCAGAAGGCTTTATTAGAGGGAGACATTGTTAGAAAGTATAGTATTTGGCTTTTTGATCAAGATGTTTAAGTGACCTCACTGAGAGGAACTGAAGCAGGCTACATCAGAGCCATATTCAGCTATAAGGGGTATAGCTGATGGTGCCCCTTTTTATATTTCTCTCTTCAATCCCAATCTCCTGAGCTCCATGACATCATGAATCTTTCCTGTTTTTTCCATATGGGTATTTATAAACCTGCCAGTGGGGTCCACTAAGCCTTGCAGAACAAGTGAATAGTAACATTTTTCCTTATATACTCAGTCACCCCTTTTGGTGGTCTAAGTATTGAGATGTGGCCCCTGTGATCTTCAGCAACCATACTTACTGAAATCCAGCTATTATTTCTGACATTTTTTAATTGCAACTACCACAGTGTTAATTGCCTCAGAAACTTGCACAGCCGTTACCTGACAATGGATATTCCAACCCCAGAGAAATTTTCAATGGTCTGAAAGTGCTGCCAGCTTCCACAGGTCAATAGTCACCCACTTTTGCATACAGTGTGGATCCCTGAATCCAGTGTTCTGATGCAAGTTTCTCACACTGCTCTACAAAGCTCTGATTCCTCATTCGGAAGTTGTGAAGCCATCATGGGTCATTCCTGGTTTCCAGAAATATATGATTTTGTCACACTAGGCTGGTTCTCCTGCACTAGAAGTGATGGTCCACACATGGTCTTACCATGGCTCTACCAACATTTACCATATCTGTGTCATAGGAGTCAAATAAATTGTCATTCACCCTCCATGTCAGATGTCTTCAACATGTCAGAAAACTGTGCCCAAATTCCATTTAGTATTTTTGCCGATTACCAACTCCACTGTATACTCATTTTTCCTATAGTAAGGGGCAAGAGCTGAACCAGATCACCATACAGTTGCTCAATGCCTTCCACCCAGTTTGGCAGGAAGGAGATGTGAGCAGTAGCTGCCAGGGGCAAACATGTGAAGTCAGTGTAGAGTACCAATATACAACAAAGTGGTTCCTAGCCTGTCACTTTGTGATACACAGAACCCTCAAACAAT
Source organism: Pelusios castaneus (assembly GCA_007922175.1). Lineage (NCBI taxonomy): Eukaryota > Metazoa > Chordata > Testudines > Pelomedusidae > Pelusios > Pelusios castaneus. The sequence continues at coordinate 6,054,683 of ML685903.1, forward strand.
GACCATGAAAGGGAAGTGCTAATGTCATGTAACACTACACAATAGCCTGAAGCTGAAGCTTGGAAAATTCAGACTGAAATAAAGCTTTTTGTTTTTTGTTTTTTTTAACAAAGATGGTAATTAACCATTGGAACAATTTACTAGAGCTTGTGGTAGAGTCTCCATCACTGACAATTATTAAATAGTTATTGGATTTTTTCCCCCCTAAAAGATAGGCTCGAGGAATTACTTTGGGGAAATGTTATGGGCTATGCTATACAGGAGATCAGACTATATGATCGCATTGTCACTTTTGGCCTTCGAATTTATGAACAATGACAATCTAAATATGGATATATGCATGTACAAAGTGTGGTATCCCTGTCTAGTACAGAATAGGTAGGCACTCAACATGGGTATTGGGAACACATGCAAGTGTGTACATAGTCAAGTAAAGGAGTATGTGCACTAGTATAGACATAGGCTGTAGTATAAAGAAGAGTTATCTGGTATTAATGGTATAGTCTCTATGAATACTGAATCTCACAGGAAGTTGTTTATCTTCCGTTATCTCCTGGAAATCATATGAATTCAAACCACATTCATGATGTTTCCGTGCAAATCTGCCATTCCTAGAATTAATTGTATTAATATATTATTAAAGTTATTACAACTAATGAAAACTATGAGCATGATTTTGTGATATGGTGAATATATTTGGTTTAATATCTCAAAGTTGAATGTAAAACTCTGCATCTCAGCCTAAAGAATGCTTATATAGTATTAATATTAAGATTCACCATCATTCTATTTTCATTCTCCTTCAATATAACTGATAATTGCAAATATTTCTCCATCTATTTTAGTTCAAATTGTTTAAATGTGCTCACTCCAGCAGCATTCATACACCTTGGTGTGTTTTCTTTCCACAGGTATTCTAGATAATATATTTAGTGGAATATATATTTAGGGAAACAGCTACCTTTAAGCTGATCTAGAGAAATATTGGTGTTTAAACCTACTTATATATGTACCTATTCATCTTTCCTGTAATAGAAACTATTAAAAATGGAATAATATGAATCACTGACTGAAAAGAAAAAAAAACTATCCCATTTCATCTACTGCCATGTACCCAGATGTAAAGTTTAAAACAAAACAAAAAATAAAAAAGTAAAAACCTCCATGACAAGCAGCTACAATAGAAGTAAAGTTTAGAAGAAAATTAGTACATTCCTCTAGGGAGTATGAAATGAAATAACATATATTCTATCATACTAAAAGTAGACTGCAAATTTTGCATGTCTTGCTCTTTTATCAATAATTAATTTCATTCAAAAGAGCTCTTAGCGGGAAATACATTTCTGATGGTACTTCTTTCTGGCCATGTTTATCACTTTCACTGTAACTTCAGAAATACAAAGGTAATCACTTCAGCAGATAATAAGCAATTATGTACTACACCAATGATTCCATCTTTTTTTCTGCAATACTGCAACAATAGACCTCTGGAACATAAGCTCACTTAGCAACATGGTAACAATTGTCATGGAGGCCAATCTATTACTATAAAATAATGGCTTCTTACTGCACTGGGAAATGGGGAAAACGTCTGAGTTTGATTCAGGGAAATTTTGTGAAAAATATTCACAAAAGGGCATTGTGGAGCTATAGAGCATTGAATCCCCACTAGTGAAAGAGCCACATTTTCAACAATTCTAAATGGTTAAATGGGTGCTTCACTAAGCAGTGCAGTTAATTCACCAACTCACTGCCCCACCCTCATTCTCTCCTGCACTGAGGAGAGCTCTGTTGCAAGCAAGAATAGAACTCTGTTGCAATAAAGCAATAGAAACCAAATTTAGAATTGGTATCTTCCACTTCCTCATGCTAAGACTATTGCTTTGTATACAGGAAGGGTCAGACAGAACAGTTTAGCTACATAAAAACTAGAGAAAACATGAGTTTTATTTTATTCATAGCTTAAAAAAAAATTGAGTATTTTAAATTTACCCGGTTTCCCTTGTACAAGTTTGAGTGCCTAACTGAAATAACAGAATCTTGTCCCTTTAAATATCTCTTTTGTTGCTCCTAGGGCTAGAAGAGTAATAATATAAAAGAAACATATAAACTGGAGTAGTAACATAGAAAGACTACATATGAAAGCATTAAGAAACCAGCCAAACCACAGCAAAGCTACATACAAATGTAGGTGTAGTAAACCAGTGCTCTCTCACTTTAGCATATTTGTATAGAATTCATGTGCATTGTTCTATCTGTGATATTGTAACTAATCACTACAGCTTGCTATAATGGTGCTAAGAACTTTAATTTAAAGGAAGTGGAGTTCTGTGGATACCATATCTTTAGCAATTGTGGATCCATCACAGCTGAAATAGCATTGCTTTTGTAAATTGGGACTAACATACATTGGCAAGTTGAAGCATAGAAACTTTTACTTCACCTCCCTTTATTATGTCTGCCTAGAAACAGTGCTGTTAATCTCTTCCTTTCATTAGCAGCATTATCACTGAATTATATAAAAGCAAACATTCAATCTCAGTCCGGCAAACCCTACACAGCCTAAAAACAATGTCATTTTCAATTCTAAAAGTTTTCAGTCTGTTTTCAGCCCATTTTAAGTACCAAAAGAAAATTGTTCTGTTAAATTTACTGAGTGGGAACGTGATCTGCTGGCTAGGGAGTTGGACGAGAAGTCAGGCAATCTGGATTCCTTTTCTGCCTATCATACTGACCAACATTTTCAAGTTAAATTCAGGAAGATTTGGTCATGAGAGAGGGGTAACCAGGGCAAGACTGCATAGCACTGAGACACTGGACAGTATCACTCATTCAGATCTGACTCAGTCACCCTCTGTCACGACAGAAAGTCAGGTAGGCCAGTTCTGAGGGGCACCGCAGGAGACATTATTAAATTGGAGGTCAGGAGGTTTTAGCTCATAAATAGTAATCTCCTTGACAGCCCAGGTTTTCCAGGACTCATTTAAAGACAAAACAAATCAACAACAACAAAAAACCCTGCAGCTATAAATCTATACCTTGAATATTCTCAAGATATTAAGTATTAAATAAGGATATAGTCATAAACACAGTTCAAATGCCTACTTTGTCCCTCCTACTTATTTTTTCTTGCCTCTTCCTGTTTCCTACTACTACTATTTCCCCAACTATTTTATACCATTTTTCCATGGAATGCCTTTTGTGAAGAAATCCATAAAGCCTTTCCTCTCTTTTCCTTCTTTGAATACCTCTTTTTCTGTGATACCTACTAGTTTTTGCAAAATACTCATAACAGCTAATTAGAAAGTCATGGAGAATAATTTGATGCTTAAAAAACAAAACATTATAGCTGTGTTGTGTCTGAGTCTATTATTTTTTCCATATCTTTCATATATTGTCTTCCAGCATTCTGAATCAAAGTACACTTACGTCAATTGAAAGACTCCCATGGCTTAATTAAAATACAAGTTTTTTGGGGAGAGGAACAGCATTTTAACATATGTTTGAAAGTGCATACCACATTGTGTGTGTTATAATAATCCAAATATTATAACAAAAATGAGAGACTCATGGACCAGATTCTCAGGAGGCATGAACAGGAGTTGTTCCATTGAAGTAAATGGAGCTATACCAATCTACACTGGCTGAAAATGTAACCTATAGTGTTTTGTGGTAAAATAAGGAGACTAGCAATAGTTTGTTGCTATTGATCTTTAGGGTATGTCTAACCATAAAATGCTACAGTGGTGTAGCTGCTCAACTGTAATGCTTCAGTGTAGACACTACCTATACAAATAGGAGAGATTACAACTTCTTTGTTGTTAATTCATCTCTCCAAGAGGCTGTAGCTAGGTTGAAAGGAAAATTACATCAACATAACTCTGTCTAAGTTGGAAGTTAGACTGATATAGCTACACCTCTCAGGCAGGTGGATTTTTCATGACCCTGAGAGATGTAGTAATACTGGAATAAATACCCGATGCAGAGTAGGCCTTAGTTTAACATCCTGGTATCTTTGGATGACTACTCATCTATGTATGATGAGTGTAGGATAACCAATATGACACTGATTTTTTTTTTTAATCTTCCAAAGACAATTGTGGTAATTATAGGCCAATAAGCTTAACTCCAGTGCCAGACAAATTGGTTGAAACTATAGTAAAGAACAGAATTATCAGACACATATATGAACACAATTTATTGGGGAAAGTCAACATGATTTTTGTAAAGGGAAATCATGCCTCAATCTACTAGAATCCTTTAAGGGGTTAAATAAGCATGTGCACAAGGGTGATCCAGTTGATACAGTGCACATAGATTTTCAAAAAACCCTTGACAATGTCCCTCACTAAAGGTCCTTAAGCAAAGTAAGCTGTCATGGGATAAGAGGGAAGGTTCTCTCCTGTATTAGGAACTGGTTAACAGATAGGAAACAAAGTGTAGGAATAAAAGGTCAGTGTTCAGAATGGAGAGAAGTAAATAATGCTGTCCCCCTGGGGTCCATACTGAGACCAGTACTATTCAATATATTCATAAATGATCTGGAAAGAAAGGGTGACTTGCAAGGTGGCAACATTTGCAGATGACACAAGATAATTGAGTCCAAAGCAGACTGTGAAGAGTTACAAAGGAATCTTACAACACTGGGAGATTATTACTCTGAGTAACATTGGCATGTGGGCTATAAAAGGCTGTGAGTCTGCTGCTGAGAGAAGTAGAGCTTCCATGCTGCTATAAGTGCTATAACTGCTGATTTATAAATGTTATTTTAAATTTAGTTTATATGGTATTTGGATGCAGTTTCCTCAGAGCCTCATCCCGTGAGTGCTGAGTACCTCTTGAGAGATGCTGAGTGGTAGCAATATCCAAAGAAACCCTTGAGAAATGAGGGCACTCAGCATCTCCCAAGGCTCACACAACACCTTACAGAATCAGTTAAATTTAACTCAGATAGCCTTTCTTGAATAAAGTGGAAGAACATTTCCCCAAGGGATATCTCTGATTTAGCTAAGTTTTCATAATTAACAAGCAGCTACACATAATATTATCACGTATCTCTGACCTCTTTAACTTTTTGTCATCTCATAAAAGCTCTGGGAACATTTTGTGATTTCTTACGCAAATGAATGGCTATAACTTTTGGATGGTAAACAAGCTAGTGATCATGTTTTATTAAGATCTGATCCTCCGTGTTGCTGATAGTTTTCACCAAAGTCTTCTTCAATAGGAGTTTTGAATGCTGAACACTTCATATCTGCTCAGATCATTTCAGTATATGGTTTTACATATGATAATTTGTGTCCTTTATAATTTAAGCCATTGTTTTAAAAAAATCTGCCACATCTGACTATACAATTTTTGCTTGTACAATATTTTTATGACATATTTAGATGACAGGATTCACATTTATTATTTTTATTGATGAATTATCAAATCAGTTTAATTAGAATTTGAAGCAGAGGACAAATTCAAACCTAATGTTAGTAGCTACAACTCCATTTCCCCATTTAAAGCAGAGTTGCCCTGCCATGTTTTACTGTTATTCTATACTGTTAAATCTATAGGAGTCTTTCAATTGCCGAATATGAAGCAGGTAAAATATTTGTGAAAAATTGTTTTGACCAGCTGTCATGTAAATGTTTGGCCTCGGCCTGCAGCACAAATTCCAGCACCCTGCAAGATGGGAGGGTCCCAGAGCTCAGGCTACAGTCTGAGCCTGAACATCTACACTTCAATTAATCAGCTCCTTTTCCCAGGCCATGTGTTTTGGAGGACACTGCTTTATTACATTTAATCTGAATTAAGGGGAGCTGTTGTATTAATCAGTTTAAGCCAGGTTTTAACTCAACACACATCGCTGATCGCAACAACAAATGAGTCTTCCTGCTTCTCCAGTTTCAGCGATGTTGGTTCCTATACTCTTTTCTTCTGTGTCTCCCTCCCTCCACAAATACACATTCCAGAAGTGATCCTAGGAATCTGATCCCAAAATCAAATGGCTGTTTTGGGATCAGCATTAGCTCCATGTCTGATCCTTCTTCTGTGTCTAGTCCCTGATGCAGCTGCTCCTCTTTTTCTACCCTTTTTTCTTTTTCCAAGAGCACATCTAGAAAGAAAGCAGGGTCCATGCACTAGACAGGGCTGATCACACAGGCAAACTCATAGTAGAATGGGCACGTCTTCAGTGATTTGCTGAGCATGGTGTTGTAATCCTTTGCCGTCCTATACATAGTCTTTCAGGGTCTGATTTTCTCCTTGCACTGAAATCTCAACTGCTGGATCCCTTCTACTGCCAGCTGTTTGCACAGTTCCTCTTAATGTTGCTGATTTTGGGTATATTTCCCCAAATTATAGGTCTAACTGACCTCATACTGAAAGCTTGCTGTCAGCTTCTGGCCAGCTGGCAGCATGCTGGGAGAATGATCTCTCAGATGCCATGTCTATTTGAACGCTGTGGAACTGCATCAGAAATGTAGCATGAAAAAATGGGGTTAAAAACTAATCTAGCATAGTTAACTTCCAGTGCAGAAAAAAAGGAAGAGGTAGAGAGGGATTGGGTAAGAAAATATGCCCCAGGTAAAAAATAATGGGGAATTATTAACAGCTGAGTTTTATTAGCCTGCATCCTCACTGAAAAATAGACATTTGGCCAGCCCAGGTTGAAAAAAACCTAGGCACAAGCCTATAGCCTCAGCTGACTAAGCTATCTGAGTCTTAAAGCACTCTCAAGACAAGATAAGAGATTTTACTCTGTGGGTGGCAGGGGTTTAGAAGCAACACCCAGTTTATAGCCTGGGTTAATGTAACCTTCGGGTGGGCTAAATTCATTTAATTGCCCTTCTCCAGTGCCCCACAGAAATACACCCCAACCCCTATGGGGAAAGCAGCTGGAGACCCAGGATCCAGTCTGTACAGGACTCACGGCGAAGCTTGCTCAGAGCTACACTCACACATTAAAATACTACTAAAAACAAACATAACAATGAACTTTATTAACTACTAACTAAATGAACCTTATCCTAAGAAAACAAACTACAATTAACCAAGAACAATCCTTGCATGAAAGATACCCAAGAGTCCCAAAGTCTGTGTGGAGTTCACCCAACTCTCAGCTACAGTCTCTGTTCCAGTGTGGAAGCTTGAGTGGCAAGAAATAGCTGTCCTCTTCTTTCTCTGCTGGGATCCTCTGTAGTATTACATGCAGGCTTTCTCTTCTCCTCTGCCACCAGCCCTCAGTCCCATATGCATGTCTGCAAGGTCTGGTGCAAATGACTCCTTCACATGGAGAAAACATCTTGTTCACTCCTGGCTCAGCTCCTCTCCAGAACACTGAGCACATGGTCTCTCCTCAAGGCAACTCCTGCCTGCTGTCTGCTCAGGCTGCTGCTCTCCAGTCATCTGACTGATCACATCATACCAGCAGGGTACACTGTGGAGCATGCTCAAATTGCTACCACTCCCTGCTTCTGGAAGTTTCCAGTTGTGGGTCACTAATCTGCCCAACAACAGTAACCCACCCTCAGCAGGTCTCTCAGAGATAGCCTTTTCAGGCATACGGGTTACATTAACTCTACAGGAAAGACATACAATCAATCTACAGAAAGAAAAATCAAAGTTTGAGTGCAAGATCCATAGGAGATCATTATATCTAATTATACCTCTGTTGTCCAAAAGAATCTATTTTGTTATTAAGGGGCTATAAAGGGTTCCACTCACCACAGGTATGTATCCTTCTGACTGCATCTGAGAATTAGCTTTTGCCCCATCTGATGCCTCCTTCTGTTGGTTACTCCCACTTTAACCTACACCTCCATTCTTTCTCCCTCCAACTTGGGGTGATCAATCTTCATGATCTAGCCCCCTGTCTGGGTCATTAAGTAATCATCCCATTTCAAAGTAATAAGGTCCCACCAGACAATCTGTCCATATGTTATAACAGACAGTCACCTGTTCCAAATCAAGGTCCTTTGTTCCTCCTGGCTACATCATCAGACTCCCTGGTCCAGGACAGGACAGGATGGAATGGAACAGACCAAACCAGACCAGACCTCAGGATTTTCTCTTCTCCTGGATCTCTTCCTTTTCTCTCACCATTTCCCTTTCCCTCTAGGGAGTGACTGCAAACCTCATCTCTGCAGCTTCTCTCCTCCTTTATCATGACTTTATACTCTATACTTTAAAGCTCCTTTCCCAGGTCTCCTTCATCTGCCATTAGCTTCTGGTTCCTTTCCAGCTGTAGTTTTGAAGGTTATTTGGCCTTTTCTGGCCCACATTTACCTATTTAGTGCTTGTGTGGAGTAGACACATATAACCATTCATTGGGAGAGTGACAATAAAAGGGGAAAAAAATGAGAAATAGAAAGGAAAATTGCAAAATACGTAGAAAAGGAAAAAGAATTGAAAAGCAAGACAAAGAAAAAAGAATGTTGAAAAAAAGGGAGTGATGAAGAGAAAAGGGACAAAAAACCAGGTGAGATGTAACAAAGATGATAGGGACATAGGAATGCAAGCGTAGACTCCACACATACAGGGTAGGCTCCTAACCTTAATGTCTAGGGCTATGTTTACACTTACAAAAGCTAGTTCAAAATAGTTAATTCAAACTAACTAATTCGAACTAATTTTAGTTAGTTCAAATTAACTTAATTCGAACTAGCATGGCCCCACTAGAATGCTAGTTTGAACTAGCCATGTCCATGCAGGGCATTTGCTTAGTTCGAATTAGTCAGTTGCATGAAGGTCAATCTGCCGATTAGTTCGAACTAAACAGTTAGTTCAAACTAATATGGCCACATTGACTTAATTCAAACTAATTATTTTGAATTAAGGGTTAGTTCAAACTAAGCAATCGGATTTATTAGTTTGAATTAAGCAAGCCCTTAATTTAAACTAATGAAAGTCCAGTGTGGACAAGGCTTAAGTTAGTTCAAATTAAGCTTCCTTAATTCAAACTAACTTGCAAGTGTGGACATAGTCTCGGACCTGCAGTAATAACTGAAAGGGACTGCTAACAATACTGAACAAACCAAGAACCAGAAATAGGTTTGTAAAATTCCCTAGGGCAAACATTTTTTACAGGATTTGTGCACAGGATTCCTATTCAGCTGCAGTGGGAACAGCCCATGTATAGCCAATGATAGAATACAACCCTTGCTTAGCAAACAATGAGTAAAAGTATTAATGGAATTATTTCTGGCAGCCCTAATCAGATGGACATCAAATATACATCTGGCATCTCTCTATTTATACACTGATGCAATAGATTAATTACTAGATTTTACATTTACTTAGTTAAGTTACAATAATAAACATACTTTTTCTTTAATTTATAGCTGTGTGCAGCCAATTTTTTTTCATTGCTAATAATATCATTCTTCTCTTCAGGGTCATTTATCCTTCATGAGCTCATACTTTCAAGGTGAATGGATTTCAGTTAAGAAGAACAAATATATTGCTTCCAGACATGCTTTATAAATGTTGTCTGGTATGCTGTCAGTATCTTAAAAGCCAAGTTATAAATAAAATGGCAAAGGTTGGTTTAAATGATGAACAGAAAACATTTCAGCTTTATTAGACAGATGCATAAAGAGTACTCAGCTGCCTTAGGAAACTATAAGGATCTATACCTATATAAAAAAAATAGGGAAAAAAAAAAGAAAACTGGTTACTGGTAGAATTTGTTTTTAGTCAAATTACAGGAGCATTTAATTAAAATTATATAACACTATATGAGGTGTTGTAAACTCACTCATAATTGCATGTTCTAAAAACTATCATGTTAAATGAAGCTTGTGATGGAAATGAGTGATTGCCATTAAAATATTGGCATTTTCCACATATACAACACAGTTACCTTCATTATTCCCTATTAAATATAAGGGGTGGAAGAATCTATAACCTCTTGGATACTGCTGTGTGGAAGCTGATAGTGAATGCTCACTTTTCAATTGGGACCTGTGTATATTGTTGTGTTTTATTAATCTACAAAGTAAAGCTAAACTGTCTGTTTAATGATAATTTGTCTGGGGTTTTGTTTGTTTGTTTGTTTCAAATCCGATATGAAAAATTGTATTGATGCCTCAAAGGGCACTGCCCACATTGTCTATACCATGAAACAAAGAAATTAAATAAAATAGAAAATACACAATATACTGAGAATATTCTGAGTATGGAAAGGTTAATGTCAATGCCTACTCAAGCAATTAACTATGTATTTCACTGTCAAAACTAGATATGATGGCTTTCTGAAATAGTGTCCAATTATTTGGGATCAAAGTTCTTGCTTATAGGGAAAAAATGGAAGGGTGTATGACAAATGTTGGTTCTTCTGTAATAAACTGATTAAATGTATTACATGTTATTTTCCTCTTATACATAAGAATTTGGAATGGCACACAAACAGCTTGAATTCATTTAAAAACTCAATTGAAAATTTGAGGCAATTGTCTGCAGTTCTAAACTGTATAGTATTATTGGAGGATTCTCGGCAATCTTTTGGAAGCATAACAAAAAAGGAGTCTTGTAACACTTTCAAAGACTAACTTTTTTTGGGGGGGAGGGGGCATTAGCTTTCATTTGTGAAGTCCCACTTCATCAGATCCAAGACTGGAGAAAACTTACATTGGAAAAACAAAATAATAATAAAAAAAACCCTTACAGTATGAGAGTGAAAAAACTATTGTAAGATTTTTTTTTAATTGTAAGTTTTCTCCAATCTGGGAGAAGTGGGATTTTACCCATGAAAGCTCATGCAAAAAATAAATGTGTTAGTCTTTATAAGTGCCACAAGATTCCTTTTATGTTTTGCTGAACTAGACTAACATGGTTACCCCTTTGGAACTTTGTAAGGATGTTATGTTATATTATGTTTCTAGACAATTTCCTCCAGTGTTCAAGTATTGATGGTACAAGTTGTTATATTACAAGCACTAATGTTTAGCCATCTACTGAATTGTAATGAAAGAAAAATGGCTGTGCCTTATTTGTAATAACATTTCCATGTTGTATGATATTCTGGATCACTTAAAATAATACAACATGGAAGTTAATTTCATTAACCTGTAATTGCCAGGATCATCTCTGGAACCCTATTTAAAAACTGATATTACATTAGCTACCTTCCAGTTATCTCATACAGAGTCTTGTTTCAGTGATTGATTATATAGTACTGTTAAACAAACAAGGAGTCCTGTGGCACTTTTAAAGGCTAACACATTTATTTATTGCATGAGCTTTCATGGGAGAAAATCCCACTTAGAATCATAGACTCATAGAATCATAGAATAATAGGGTTGGAAGGGACCTCACGAGGTCATCTAGTCCAACCCCCTGCTAAAAAGCAGGACCACTCCCCCTAAATCACCCCAGCCAGGGTTTTGTCTAACCGAGCCTTAAAAATCTCCAAAGATGGAGATTCTACCACCTCCCTACATAGCCCATTCCAATGCTTCACCACCCTCCTAGTGAGAAAGTTTTTCCTAATATCCAACCTTGACCTTCCCAGCTGTAATTTGAAACCATTGCTCCTTGTCCTGTCCTCTGTTACCCTCGAGAACAGCCTAGCTCCCTCCTCTTTCGAGCAACCCTTCAAGTAGTTGAAGGTTGCTATCAAATCTCCCCTCAGTCTTCTCTTCTCTAGACTAAATAAGCCTAGTTCCTTCAGTCTCTCCTCATAAGTCATGTGCCCCAGCCCCCTAATCATTTTTGTTGCCCTCTGCTGGACTCTTTCTAATTTGTCCACATCCTTTCTGTAGTGGGGAGCCCAAAACTGGACATAGTATTCCAGATGCGGCCTGACCAGTGTCGAATAGAGGGGAATTATCACATCCCTCGATCTGCTGGCAATACTCCTACTGATGCATCCTAATATGCCATTGGCCTTTTTGGCAACAAGGGCACACTGTTGGCTCATATTCATCTTCCCGTCCACCATAACCCCCAAGTCCTTTTCTACAGCGCTGCTACTTAGCCGATCGGTCCCCAGACTGTAGCAGTGCATGGGATTTTTCATCAGATGCTTTAAAGATTGGGGAATTTACAGAACGGAAGGAAATTAAATGGGGCATAGGATCAGGTCAGTCTGTAATAGCAAATCAAAGTGGATGTTAAGATTCAAATACTGGAGAACAGCATAAAGAGGAAGGTGAGGTCAAATCACCTGTCGTAATGAGAAAAAAAATCCTTAGTCCCTGTTTAACCCTCAGGCAACGGAGTCAAATTTGCATATAAATTCCAGTTCTGCAGTTTTTCTTTGAAGCTGTGATTTGTTATTCATTTGTTTCAGCACAGAGATTAATAAGTCATCAATGGAGTGAGCAGAGAGATTGAAGTGTTCCCCTATTGCTTTTTCAATGTTATGATTTCTGATGTCAGACTTGTGTCCATTTATTCTTCTGTTTGTCCGATATATAAGACAGGGGGGCATTTCCGGCACATGATGGCATAAATCACATTGATGGACAAGCAGATGAATGAGCCCTTGATGGAATAGCTCGCTTGATTAGGTCCTGTGATGGTGTCTTTTATGTAAATGTGGGCAAAGTTGGCAACGTGGTTTGTTGCAGGGATATGTGCTTCAAAGAGAAACTACAGAACTGGAATTTATATGCAAATTTGACTCTGTTACCTCAGGGTTAAACAGGGACTATAGATTTTTTTTCTCATTACCAGGGGTTAAAGTAAGCTGGAACACTCATAAATTTGGCAGACCAGCGTTCCAGAACCCAGAAAAACAGAAGACCTGGGCGGAACGTTTGTGCCGCCGTCTCCTGCTGCTACCAGGATGGAGAGTTTTCAAATCTCCTGCCCTGAGCATGTTCAGACAGAGAGTGCTCAAGGCGGAAGCGGCCTGGCCAAGGAGCGGCTCCAAGTCTGGCCACCCCTGCAGATCTGGGCCTTCTGCCAGGAAAGGGGGATCCGGGGGCCAAGAGGAGCGGGGAAGGGGCCCCGGGGGGGCGAGAAATGTGGATGGGGCCAGGGGGATTGAGGAGCTGGCAGTGGGGAAGGGGTTGCGGGGGTCCAGTGGAGCAGGGAAGGGACTGGGGGGGGGGGAGTCGGGGAACTGGTGGGTGAGGGAGGTGAGAGGATGGGGGAGAGGCTGGGGCAGTCAGAGAGCTGACAGGAGGGCAGGGAAATGGGAGGTGAGAGGAGTGGGGAAAGGGCCCAGGGGAACGAGAGGTTAGGGGAGCTGGTGGATGGGCAGGGAAGGGACCCGGGGAGGTTGAGAGGCAGAGGACCAGTGAGGGGGCAGCAGAGGGGCATTGGGGTGGCTGTGTGCTGATCCCCAGCAGGAGCAGGTGCGCCCCCAGCACCATTGCCTTTACTGCGGGATGAGATGCAGGGGAGGCTGCTCCATCATGGAGCCAGTCCCCTGGGGTGCTGGGAAACCTCCCCCTCTCTAGCCCTGTCCTGAGTGCCCTGCCATTCCCACTCTGATTTCCCCACAGGCCCAACCTCCAGCTGCTCTGCAAGGACAGTCCTCCTGTCCTGGCCCAGCCAGGGCACACATTGAAATCTGCTGCTGCGGGCAACACTGGCTGAGGAAAAGTGCCACAGTCCTGCCCTCCCCACTAGCAGCAGCCCCCTTCCAGCCATAGCTGCTTTAGCCCTTTTCCCATGAACCCAGCCCTGCATTGCAGCCCCATCCCTCCAGCTCTAGGGCCAGCAGTGGAGGTGGACATGGTCCAAGACCAGCAGGGAGGGAGATGAAGTAGGAGGTGGCCATAGGGGAGCATGTTTGAGAACTCAAATACGGCCCCCACAACAAAGCTGCTGCCTAGCCAGTCTGTCTCCAGAGCCTCGCTGGGTACCACTTGGGCGGTCCTGCCTTCAGTGGCTGAGTCGGAGTAGCTGAAGGGACAACATCAGGAACGCTCAGTGGGGGGGATCTGCCACCTGACACCCTGTCACCTAGTGCCAGAGCTCCCTATACCCCTCTGGCACCCCACCCCACCTCTGCCCTGTCCTCCCAAACACCCCAGCCATTCCTCCTTTGCCCCAAACACCCCATCCCTGCTACCCTCGCCTGCCAGGGTACCTATGCTTTTCTAGGCCTTATCTAGCCAAAATTTGCTCACTGAACCCAGTGATAAAATGTCCTTTGACTTCAGTGCGACTGAAGTTCAGGACCTGTATTTGTTGCTTAGAGAGGATGAGACTCTGCACTCCTGCAAGGATCCTAGGGATATCCTATTGTAATTGGGGATATATATGCCATCAAGGCAAAGATACCTTTGGTGGTCAACAACTGCAGTAGCAGCAGCATTATCTGCACTGTACATTTGGACATACCACAACTATCCTATAAAGATGCTTAGATCCCATAAGAGGGATTTTGATCCAGGGTTTGGTCCATTGATGTACCTTACTGTGGTCTGATCTAGGGGATTTACAAGTGTTTTGACAGGGGGTTCCATTTACAATCAGAAAGGGCGAGTCTACACTGGCAAGTTAGATCGACTTAAGGAAGCTGTGTCCACTCAGCTACTCCATTTAAGGAAAGTTTAAGTTGACTTAATAACATCTCCTTTTAGGTCGACTTAAGCCTTAAATTGACTCCTTAAGTTGACTTAAGGCCAGTGTAGATGGGGATTAATGCTAAGTCGACTTTATTAAGTCGACTTAAAGCCAATATAATGGCAATCTCTGCTGTTAAGTCAACTTAAAGTAGACTTAAAGTTTAGTCAATTTGTTAAGTCAACTTAATTTTGTAAATGTAGACATAGCCTAAGATTCTCTAGGCCTATCTACCTTGGCTTATCTTTGAGAGGACACAAACAGCACTCCATTCAAAGGACTGACACTTACACAGCAAATTCTTCTAAAACAAATGCTTCTTTATTAATTATAATAAGTTAGGTATTAGATTGAAAGTCAGAAATAATCAATTCAGAATATTATAACAGTTCTGAAATTGCAATTCCATATTCACACTACACTATAGTATTCCTTTAGCACTAGCTACAATGCTATGAATACTTAATTGCAGCAGTGTATAACATACATACAAAGTTACAGCATATGACATAAGGAAATCCTTAATACATACGTATAGGGCTAAAGCTGAAGATTTTGTGATGGACAGGTAGCAGTGCTGCTCACAACCTCCTCCCCCCATGAGTGACCCAACCATGAACTGACGCTGAGCTTCATGCCCAAAGCATTAGCTGGAGCCAGTCTCCTGTGGGAACTGGCTGGGGCCTGATACAAGGTAACACCTGCTGTTTTGCAAGGCTTGGCTGTGATGCACTTTTATCTGTTCCTTCAAGTTACCTCGACCTTGAGCCTGAGCATGTTAAGGGAAAGTGGGCTTGATCACCCTGCCTTCTCCTGAAATGCTATATGTTAGCACAGTCCTTGAGAATCTGTGGACTTCACTGTAGGACCATGGACCAGGCTGCCTTGGTAGCTTAAGACCAAGGTGCCTTGGGAACCTCCTTGGCGTCATCCGCAGTCATCAGAGGTATCCGGTTGCTGAAGGGACGTAAGCTCTCATCATTTATTACTTTGCTTTGCTTGCTTAGGGTATTCACCCTGGCATTCAATAAAAAACATCCATCTTTTCAAAGGTCTCTGTGTCTGGTGAATCCACACAAATTTACCCCTTGGGGTACAGTTTGGGGGAAAACACATGAATACTTAGCACACTGTGTGACAGGCTGCTCCCCAAATCCAGTCTGGTGTGCTGCTATGACCACTTGAACCCCGCTCCTGAACCCCAATTTACCCCGCTCTGCTGGGTGACCACTCACTCCTGAGTCAGTCCACACCAGCCACCAGCGTGTAATTGGTCC
>ML685903.1:6080473-6178609 GCA_007922175.1 Pelusios castaneus
GGACCAATTACACGCTGGTGGCTGGTGTGGACTGACTCAGGAGTGAGCGGTCACCCAGCAGAGCGGGGTAAATTGGGGTTCAGGAGTGGGGTTCAAGCGGTCATAGCAGCACACCAGACTGGATTTGGGGAGCAGCCTGTCACAAAGAGCAAAAGGAAACAGATAACAGACCTATGCACAAGAACAAAGTCATATTTTACTTCAAATAAGTCATGAGAAAGACAAAATAAATGTTTTAAAAGAGATAGCACAGAAATAGGTAATACATAAATAAAACACATGCCTATTGCTTCTCAAAAATGGGTAATGAAATGAAATCATAGATAAAATCCTAGAAAGAAATATTACTAGCTTTGTAACAAGAAATATGACATTCTCTTTTTTTTTTTCCCTAGTAGAGAGGCTCCTCAGGCAAAGCCTAGTGCATAAATTAAAACAACCAGGGGACAGATGCCAGGAGCCATGTGTGTACAGAGGAAAGGAGCACTTACTCTTACTCAGTGGCAGGTTTGTTTTCCTGTGTTCCCCATTTGTAGCAGACCTGCTTCCCAGAATCCTCCACTCAACGGTCTTTCAATGATATATTATAGTCTGATTAAACTCATTTCTTGCTTCAGAATTCTCTAACAGATGTAGCTTAGATTTATTAATTTTCCTGACTAGCAACAGAGATTTTAGCAATACATGTAGAGACAGGACAATTGGTTCATTCTCAAATTTGTTTTTTTTTTTTTTTAAACACTGTCAATTGTCTCTTTTTTCCAACGGTTGCTCTGAAGTCATATAGCCATAGTAAATTTGAATACACTGTGTTTGTTGTGCTTTCACACACATCATTCTGAGTAATTTTTTCAAGGTGGTTATTATGGCAGAGTGACAGTCTCACATAATTTGTACTACTGAAGTCTCAGGTAACAGAGCTTTGTTTTATTTTATTTTTTGAGTAATGCACTTCATTCAATGGAAGGCAAATGTGCATGTGGCATAAAAAACATGAAACACATTTTTTTAAAATTCATTTCAGTCTTTTTTAAATATAATATTACCCTAGCTCTGGTCTCATACTTGAGTCCCAAATATCCCTAAAATTGTATGCAACTGGCTGAAAGTAAAATTTGCTGTGCACAGCAGTTATCTACGCACTGCTCTCTGAAACTTGTATATCTGGGTCATTTCTCATGAGAACAGTGTACCATGTACTTGCTGAAATAAACAATGAACGTGAAGCTCTTTAGGTGTACAGTCAATTAAAAAAGCTACCTGTGATTTTACACATCTTTCAAGTAATTTAGATATCCAAATGAAAAATTCAGCAGTTTGGGACACTGGGTGGGTAATACCCCCTCAGGTACAAGAATCTGTAAGTCAGTGAATGGGTTAAACTCCATTCTTTATGAAAAAAACTACGAGAGTCCTCTGGCACCTTAAAGACTAAAATTTGCCACAGGACTGCTGTTGTTTTTTCTGTACACAGACTAACATGGCTACCCCTCTGGAAATCCTTTATGAAGTTTTAATAAAACAGTGATAAAATGCAGTTAATAATTTTAATGTAACGAACAATCAAAGTGAAATGAAATATAAATTCATAACATAAGTTAGACAAAATCTTAGCTTTATTTTAACTTTTTGAAAACTTTATGTTTGAGAGACACCTCCACAAGGGAAATTGCATAGGAAAAATGTGAGTACAGCATTTTGTGGCATTGGACATCTCTGTAAGTGTAGTATTTGTAAGTGTAGTAAAAGGGTAAAAAGCATCTCAGGTTTCTCAAATGATGCATGCATGACACCAAGTGTGTGTGGCACAAAACTCTATAAATGTCAGATTGCAATATATTCATTTTGCTGAAGGCAAATGACAGAGTGCAACAAAATGCTGTAATATGCACTGGTCAGGGACGGTTTGCAACATTACTTAGTTATACACAATTCATGATCTCAGCAAAAATTTGAAGGGAGAGGTTGAGGTGTTTTCTCTATTTTTAATAGAGTTCAACCCTTCTCTAGATACTATTAAATCATCCCTGATAGAGAGATCTTATACTTGGGACTCATAAAAATACTTCTAAAGAGCACTTTCATTTGCCTTTGAAATCTATGCTTTTGCACCAAGTTCTATGTACTTTCAAGCATTTTACAGGAGACAAAAACTTAACCACCCTCTCTACCTCCTCCCTTCCTGCCTGAGGCTACCAATATCAGTCAGTCAATCTGAATGGCTATGTCTACACTGGCAATTTAAGTTGACTTAAGGATGCTTAAGTCGACTTAAATTAAGCCACCTCCAAAGTAGGCTTTCATTAAGTTGACTTAAGAAATCCCTTAGGTCGACTTAATGAAAACTTAAGTCGACTTTATAACTACCACTCATTAAGTTGACTTAACCCTTAAGTCAACTCCTTAAGTCAACTTAAGTACAGTGTGGACAGGGAGTAACCCTTAAGTTGACTTTATTAAGTCGACTTAATGGTGGTTAGGTCAACTTAACAAAGTGGACTAAGTCAACTTTAAAGCTAAGACAACTTAGTCCACTTTGTTAAGTCGACTTTAATAAGGTCGACTTTAAGTTGACCTTATTAAAGTCGACTTAACAAAAACTCTACTTAACTTTTCTAGTGTAGACATAGCCAATGAGACTGACACTATGTGCTCTATATCTTGTGTTGACCCTATCCCATAACATGGATACATGCAGACATTATGGACCAGATCCATAGAGAAACATTTTTTGTCTGTAATGTTTCTTATATTACTAGCAGAGCAGAAATAAGAGGGGTAGTTACTATTAATGGACAGGTTCCAAAGGGGTAGCCGTGTTTCCTTGTTTGTATTAAATCGACAGGTGACTGATATTAGAGATCTGGTAAAGAACAGATAGATGTTCCTATTTTTTAATGTGCAGATACTATCTCTAATATATAAATAGAATACATTTGCAGTAATTGCAAACTATTCATTCATATCTCAAATAAGTCTATATATTCTTGAATTAAGCATAAACGTTTTCAGTGAATTGCATTTAAAATAATTTCATTTACCAAATCACTTTACCTCCTTTCTTAATGCCATTTAGATGGGTAAGAAAAAAATACAATTTCCAGTCCTCCGCTCTTCTCTGTAAGCACATGATCCTTTGGTATACTGGATTTTTCACAGAGATTTCTGTGAGAGTCTGTGTCAAAATATTGACAGCAGAGCTCTAGAAATATTTTGTGTTATCTTTGAAGTATAAAGATAGACATCTTTTTTCCCTTCATGTTTGCTTTTTGTCCCCCTGTGGCACAGTAGAGGGGGACAAACTCCTTTGTGTTTCTGTCATCCCCAACTCAGCTGACTGGTCTGGGGAAAGTGGGCCAGCAGGGAAAAAACAACTGAATGTGCTGATTAAAGTAAGTCAGAACCTTGCATAATGAAGCAAGAGGGAACAACTGTCCCCCTACCTGGAGGGGCTGTTTAAACCAGTCAGGGAAACACCAGAAGGAGACATGGGCAGGGAGGAGGGTAGATACCCTGAAATTTAATTTTCCTCCTGGCAAGAGAGGGTGAGCAGCCCAGAGCCTTCGGGTCAAATGGGTCTGGCTTGGAAGTAGAGATTGTACAAGTACACCATAAATAAATGAGCATTGGTGATTGCACCAGGTGATGCCTATAAATCTTTTTAGTTTGGTGGGATAAGACCATTGCAATGATCCAGAAAGGCTGAGGGCTGTTGCAATCTGCCACAAGTGGGGGCTTCCATGGGATTTCTTCAGAGTCCTTGTTGAGTATGATTCCACAATGAAAGAGACCTTGAAATGTCTGATAATGAAAGTTCAGGAAATGCAGCAGTTTAACCAAATGTAATGAGAGGACCTGATGACGTGGAGGCTGACCAGCAGTGGAGCCTCCAGGATTTCATTAAAAAAAGGCAGTTGTCCAGCAGCAAAAGTTTCAATGTGTGGTAAGTCCAGCAAGCAGGGATGGTGCAAGGACAGTGGGCTGGTGAAGACATGTTGGATGGTCCTAGGGTTCAAGACCTGAATGAAACAAAACCTCTAGACAAAACCAGGAGAAGGAAAAGGAACCCCATGGAACCTGAGGGTGACGGTCAAAAAGTAGAAGGGGAAATGAGGACAGGTAGCTCAGACCCTGCACAGCCTGTAAAGATTTGAGAGTGTTGGGGAGGTCATATGTGGAAGAAGTGCCTGGACCAGGCAGTTCAAAGTCCCACTGAGGTGGCTCCCCTGAGGGAGAAAAGGGGTCTCCCAGTGGTGGTCCAAGGACTTGAGTTCCTAGACACTGAAGAATCCCACTGGGAAAGTTTGAGGATGCAGGAAAGGGAGCATCCCAGAAAGAATCTAACTATTGGATCTATGAGGACAAGGAACATTTGGGGGAGGTGTGATCATACCAGGGAGGGAGGAAGAAGGACTGCTGGAGGAGGGACCCAAACCCCTAAAGAGGATCCTGAGAGTCACCAAGAGGAGAAAAGGGAAGGCCCTCATAGTAACCAGTATATCAGACCAAAGAGAGGGAGAGGCTGGGTGAACCTGGTAGTTCATAAAAAAAGGGATGTGTGTGACAGACTAGAGAGTGACAAGCCCATTGGTACCTCTGCCACCTCCAACCTAGCTGCAAAGTGGGCAAGCAAGGTCCTAGACAGCAAAGAGGAAAGGAACAGCAGAATGTGCTGATTAGAGCAACCCAGAACTTTGCCTAATAAGGCAAGAGGGAAGATCTGTAACCCTAGTTAGTGAGAAGTCATAAGTAGAGGGAGGAGGGTAGGATCCCTGCAACTTAGTTTGCTTTCTGGCTAGCTCAGAGCCTTGGGCCCAATGGGCCTTATTCAGGAATAGGGATTGTACATATATGTTGTAAATAAGTGAGCATGAATGATTGCACTGGGTGACTCCAACAAGTTTTGTTGTTGTTGTTGTTGTTGTTGTTGTTTTTGTTTTTTTCTTTGGAGAGACAACCCAAAAGTGCAGGAGGCTTATGGCAATCTGTCACACCCGCCCCAGGGATCAAGATCAAACGCTAATGAAACAAAAACAGGGCCCAATAAATTGAATCTAAACATGAAAGTATTTAGTGCTATCTGTTTTTATTCTACATGGTTTACAAATAAAGTTTCAACATGCTTATAACATGAAAACTTGCTTCTCACTTCACTATATAGAAACTAACCTCCAGAGAACAGGCATCAATACAGTAGAACCTCAGAGTTACATACTGACCAGTCAACCCCACACCTCATTGGGAATGAGAAGTACACAGTTAGGTAGTGGTGGGTGGAGTAGGAGAAATACAGTACTGTGTAAAAGTAAACTACTAAAAAAAATAAAGGGAAAACACTTTTATGCATATTGGTGTTTCAAAGCTGTACTAAGTCAACGTTCAGTTGTAAACTTCTGAAAGAACCATAATGTTTTGTTCAGAATTATGAATGTTGGAGCTACAAGCAACTCCATTCCTGAGGTGTTTGTAACAGTGAGGTTCTAATCTTTGTTCCTAGATACCATTATATTAGCTCAGGCTACGTATGGAATAAAGAGAAATCTCCATCTTCCCTTTTCCTCCTGTCATGTCATTCCTACTCTCATGATCTTTCCTTAGCTTCTCTCCTGCATCATTTCCAACTCTTTTTCATGATTGTCTACATCTATGTCTCTTCCTGCATTTCACCAGTCACCACTCTTCACTTGAGGTCTACCGCTTTTCTGCCACAAATGACCTGACACTTTATAGTTACCATTATTTGTATTACCATAGCTTTTTGGAGCCCTAGAAATGGATTTGGACCCCATTTTGCTAGTCCTGAACAACTGCAAATCACTGATGGTCCCATTGCCATGGAGCTTATAGTCTTAATCTTTCCCCCCATATAGTGCCCATCTCCCCCCTCATACGTGAAATAATATCCTTGATTCTCTATGCTAGCTGACAGATGTTGCTGGCAATCCATTCCAAGACTGATTTATCCTGGACAGGATTTATACAGATTCTTTGTAGTAGAAGTGCAACACAAACTTCATTCCTCAGTTGGTTACAGTGAGCATCCATCATCCTTAAAACACATTCCCTTTATAGTTTATTAGAATGAGATCCTGCCAATCAGAAGAAACTCCACACATGTAACTTTATTTCTCCTTGAAATTCCTCCTCAAAGCCCATTTTTGGGCTACCTTTTCAATATGAACCTTATTCTTTTAAAATAGCTAATACAATGTATACAAGTAACCTTACAACTTTCAACTATATAAAGCTGCCTCCTCTATCTAGCCTCGATATACGCCTATTGGCAGGGGCTATATTTAGTTATTTGTAAAACAGTAAAACATTTATGATGCCAAATAAAATTACACAGAACAGCATCTGCAAAAAAGTAGATAATCAATTAGTTTAATTGGCAGAAAATGTGTGGGAAAAACCAAAAACAATTAAAGTTAACTCAGGGATCTAAAGTTCAGACCTTGATTTGAATCTGAACTTTTTGTATTTGTAAGGAAGTAGAGAAGGGAAAGTTAGGCATATTATATGTATTTTCATAGTATTATTCACACCTTGGGCTGGGATCCCTGAATGGAATACATCTCCCATGATGCACCCACAGTTGTGTGACTTCCTTGATGTATTTCACAGCTGAGTTAGTTCAAATTAACTAATTTGAACTAGCTTTTGTAAGTGTAGACATAGTCCATGATTCCTACCTTTTTTTTTCCTTGCCACTCCCACAGCCCAAACCAAAGCATGTCCTTGTACCAACAGGCTTCCTTGCATTACTCTAGGAGACTAGTCAAGAGAAGCACATTTCCCATCACCACCACCACTATTTCCCAACCACATCAGAAGCCATGCAGACAAACCATTTTACCTTTGACTATTAGGGCTGCCATTCCACCTGCTATGCAGGTGGCTGGCTGCCTTTCCTCCTGTTCCTTTTTGTACATCCAGCACTTTAGGCTCTCTAGCTATTCTTTTCAGGAGTTCAGATAGGAAGCAGCAGTTCAGATAGCAGAGCAGCTTGGAAAAAGGCAGACTTGGTTAAAGAACAGGATTCCATCTTGATACACAGGAACCTAGCTCATATATAGGGGGTGGAAAACCCATCTATCTCCCCATGTGGTGGGAAGACAATGTAGTTGTCTCCTACACCCGCCTCCCCAGTTTAGATGATGGAGAGGAAATAGGGAAGGTATGTGGCCAAAATGTGCTATACTGCACCAGTTACCAGGTGGCTTATAGTCCTTTGGAGGCTATATCCAAGCATCATATGGGAAAGTAGTAAAGGATCATGAGGGCCTGCCCCACAAACCCGCCCCGCCCCTGGGAGAGCTGGCGGCTCCTTGCTGGGGGCGGGGAGGGCCGGCCCAGCAGGGCGAAGTGCTGCCATGGTAGGGTTGCGGCATGGGCCCCGCAGTGCTCCTCTGGGAGCAGGACAGCGCGGAGCCCACTTAACAGCGGGGCCCAGGGCAATCGCCCTGTTCGCCCCCCCTCCACCCAGGGAGGCCCATTGACCTTAATACAATTCGCTAATTCGAACTAAGCAAGTGCCTATGAATGGCACTTGCTTAGTTCGAACTAAATTTTTCTAGTTCGAATTAAGTTAATCCGAATTAAAATTAGTTCGAATTAGTTAATTCGAATTAACTAATTTGAATTAACTTTAGTTAGTGTAGACATAGCCTTTAAGTTTTGTAACCATTTTTCTCTATATCTTTCTTCTATTTATGAAGTGGCTTGATTTGGAATACATTGAACCCCTCCACACATTTTTTTTTTTGGAAGTGCTTTTAACTATAGATTGTTTCCATTAATGCCTCTAAATTGTGTTCAATTCCAATGCTACATAAGTGCTCTAAATTTTTCTACAAAAACCTTTCTTCAAGTTCTCAAGGTTATTGTAGATTTACTAATAATAAACTCTAAGTGTAATTTGCTGCTATCCATCAATACATAAGGAAAACACTAAATTTGATAAACTTATCTTTCCTGATTTAGTTAGTTAGTTTTTTGCTATTTGGTACACAGACTGGAAGCACAAGTAAGATGTATAACAACATTTTGTTCTTAAATATCTCCAAGGAATTTAAGCAAATAAAGTTATTCTATATTTCCACTGGTGTAACAGAGAGCAGAAACTGGCCCTCTGGATGTAATGAGAATTTTAGTATCAACATCACAGATACCAGTGCAAATTCGTTGACATCTTTGCTCCTGGGACAATGCAGATATAACCCCTCATGATCCAGTTCTCACAGACCCAAATCTTTGCTTCCCTGATGTGGCTGGTGGGACTGTCTTTCTCTCTTATTTCATGGGGTCTGAACACATTGGTACACAAGGTCCCAATTGGGAATGATTCAGTGTAATTTAGAAGCTTGAAACTGTCTGCAGGAAGTTGATTATATGTTTTTTACTCCACCAGTCCCACAGGGAAGGTAAGTTTAGTGGTCTAAAACTGTGGGTAACCTCCTTCAATATCCGGTAAAAGAACTTGGCTGGCTTTCTCTTCTATCTATTGGTATTTCCTCTCTCACTCCATTCAGGAGTCTGAACTTATCTATTGATTGACATTCCGTTTGGTCTGTATACAATTTGTTGTCTTCCATTTTTCTCAAAGTGTTCTGTTCATGTCTCTATTTTTTCTTTCAAAACATGAATCGGTTTAAATTTAATTGCTTCTAGTTGCTTCTCCTCTCAGCTGGCCTTTGAGAAAAAACTTTTCATAGATTATTTTCCAGATTTCCTGAAAGCAAATTAAAATAGCAAATATTGTGCTACTTCAGTTTGTTTTAAAGAAATCATATGTATGGTTTATCCTCTCAGTTAGTCTCTTGTTTCAAATGACAAGAGCAATGAGTCTTGGGCCAGTTTATTTGGGGGGGGGGGTCGAGGGAGGGGGAAGGGAGAGGGGGAAGAGAGAGATCCACTTTACACAGGAGATCCACTTTCTGGACACTACAGTGCAAATTAGTGATGGGCACATAAAGACCACCATATACCGAAAACCTACTGATCACTATAGTTACCTACATCCCTTAGGCTTTTATCCAAGACATACCACAACATCCATTGTCTACAGTCAAGCCCTAAGTTATAACTACATTTACTCTGATCCTTCAGACAGAGACAGACGACTTCAGGATCTCTATCAAGCTCTCTTAAAACTACAGTACCCACCTACAGAAGTGAAGAAATAGATAGACGAGCCAGACAGGTACCCAGAAGTCTACTACAGGAGAAGTCCAAGAAAAAAAAAGACCAGAACACCATTGGTCACCACCTACAACCCCCATGTCCGACCTCTTCATCACAACAGAAATCTATAGTCTATTCTACAAGACGATCCCTTACTCTCTCAAGCCTTGGGAGACAGCCCTCTTCACACTTATACGCAGCTCCCCAACCTTAAACAGATACTCACCAGCAACTACAGATTAAACAACAAACATTAAAGCAGAAACATATCCCTGCAACAGACCACGCTGCCAACTTTCCCCTCATATCTACAATAAAGACACCTTCACAGGACCAAATCAAGCCACCTACACCATCAAGGGCTCATTCACCAATATGATTTATGGCAATATATGTCAGAAATGCCCCCCTGCCTTGTATGTTGGACAAACAGGACAGTCTGCACAAAAGAATAAATGGACACAAATCTGACATCAGAAATTGCAACACTCAAATTAACAGGGGAACACTTCAATCTCCCTGCTCACTCCATTAATGACTTGCTAATAGGTGTGTTGAAACAGATTAATAAACCACAGCTTCAAAGGGAAACTACAGAAATCAAATTTATATGCAAATTCAACTCAGTTGCCTTGGAGTTAAACAGAGACTATAGCTTTTTTTTTCTCATTACAACAGATGATTTAACCTCACCTTCCTGTCTATGCTGTTCTCCAGTGTTTGAATCCTAACATCTATTTTGATTTGCTGTTACGACCTGACCTGATCCTATGTCATACACATCCCTCCATTTAATTTCCTCCCATTCTGTAAGTTTCCCATCTTCAAAGCATCTCAGGAAATGGAATTTTCTCCCACAAAAGTTCATGCGATAAATATATCTGTTAGACAACAGAGTCTTGTGGCACTTTTAAAGACTAACAGATTTATTAATCGCATGAGCTTTCGTGATCCTATGTCATACACATCCCTCCATTTAATTTCCTCCCATTCTGTAAGTTTCCCATCTTCAAAGCATCTCAGGAAATGGAATTTTCTCCCACAAAAGCTCATGCGATTAATAAATCTGTTAGTCTTTAAAAGTGCTACAAGACTCTATTGTCTTTCTACAATAGACTAACACGGCTACCCCTTTGGAATATATCTGTTAGTCCTTAAAAATGCCACGGGACTCTGTTTGTTTTTCTAAACTTGATGGTTATTCTGGTGTTGCTGGGTCTATGAAACCTTAATGGTTAATTCTGCTAGTGTTCTCCCTAGATCTCCA
Source organism: Pelusios castaneus (assembly GCA_007922175.1). Taxonomy (NCBI): domain Eukaryota; kingdom Metazoa; phylum Chordata; order Testudines; family Pelomedusidae; genus Pelusios; species Pelusios castaneus. The sequence goes on from ML685903.1 coordinate 6,090,924, forward strand.
GGAGCTAGTTGGACCTATGGAGCTATACAGTCAATAAACTTGGGATGCTGTAGCCTGGTCAATCCAGTCTAAAAGGGGGACTTTGAACAAAGTGCAGTTGTAGGCCTGTTTCTTGGACAGGATTCCCAAAGAGAGGGCAAAGGTACAGGACACCCAAACCGTTAATCCACCATAATGGCCTTGCTCATTAGACATTTATTTCTGCTATCCAATGCCAATTTTCTATTCTCAATTTCATCCAATTATCCCTAAAATAACAAACATTTCTTGTTTCTTGTATTTACACACATCAAATATAAAATAACTGTACATAGTTTGGCTTTCAGATTTTTCCACATGACCCCAGTTAATTGTTCTTTCTATTTGGATTATAGTATATGCCTCTGTGGGAAAGAGAGAGACCTCTAGTTAACTTGCTAATTAATCTCTGACCTTTGACTAAGAATTTAAAAGAGTAGCAGAAGAATTGACTCTTAAAAGACTGAAAGAGTAGAGACAGATACAATTGGCCTGTGTGTGTAATTGACTTTCACCATTCTTTAGTCTGAATGACTACCAAAATTATGAAGTGCATCCATAAACTATCTCTTTGTTACATATTTTTACAGAGACTATAACAATTGGATCATCATCCATAACAAGGCACCATGGCCCTCTGCAATAATTTTTTTAAAAAAGTGTGTTCCTGGCTCTTCTCTCTCTTTAGCAGGGTCCGGACTTAGACTTTGTTTATTTTATATTTTTATTATTCAATTTTAATATGTGGTCTTGTAGAAATGCTAACATTAATAAGGTGCATCACTTTGAAGGTGCCAGTGGTTGTAGCCATCCTGAATTGTAGTTGCAGAGAAAGCTGTCTTTTGCACACACAATGTTTACTCTAGAAGCTGATATTTCTATTGTCTGAGTAGAATATAATTCTCTTGGGAAGCATCAATCACACAGAATGATGCAAGACAACAGAGTCCTGTGGCACTTTTAAACACTAACAGATTTATTTATCGCATGAGCTTTCGTGGGAGAAAATCCCACTTCGTCAGACGCTTTGAAGTATCTGACAAAGTGGGATTTTCTCCCACGAAAGCTCATGCGATAAATAAATCTATTAGTCTTTAAAAGTGCCACAGGACTCTGTTGTCTTTCTACAATAGACTAACACGGCTACCCCTTTGGAATTTGACAGAATGATGCAGTTTAACATGGGTCAATCCTATATAGAGTACAGACGGTGAGGATCTAGATCTTGAATGTGAGCCAGTATTCCATGTGTGAGCAGAAGAATGTGTGGAGTACTAGGGTGAGATGCTTTTGATGGGCATTGAAGCTGAGCAGATGGGATGCCATGCTTTGAAACAATAGGAAGGTTTCTTCTAGTTTGCTTTGGTTTTAAGTTAGCAATTTTATACTTGAGCAAGAAGAATTAAGGTCACTTAACCTGCATCCCTGGAATGAATTGATCACTTTGCCCAAATCCAAATTTGATAAGGAAGGGGTACAATTTCCTTGTCAGCCATAGATTTGAAAAAAGGAATTTTTCAAGACTTTGCTCTTTGCTTCTCTGAATCCTTGAACAGCCCAAATGAATGACAGTTAAACTGCAACAGCAGGGCAGTGGAGAATCAAGCCCCAAACTCCAAATTACAGTCAACTTTATGATTCTCTTTTTTCCATTATGGTCAACATTTCTCAGGCTAAGCTATCTATAACAAAAACCTTATATCAGTGCATAAAATTTAGATGAAACTAAGAATAAAGAATAAACAAAAAAGATTAAATTACAATTTTGTATTGATAGCTAGTTGTAGAAGGGTTATACAGAGATAGAGAAATGCATTATTCTAAAATGATTTTAATGTCTCCAATGTAGTCTAACACAGTGGTTCCCAACCTGTGGCCCTGGGGCCAAAGGTGGCCTGTGAGAGCTTTCAGAATAGCTCCCCTTCTGCTGGCTAAAGAAGGGATCCGCTGCCTAAGGACCAGGAAGAGCATGTTTTCCCAGCTCTAAAAGACAGATGCAGACTCATTGTAGCCAAGGGAATGGGAGATCAGTGCTCCCCTCCCTCTGGATGTAGCAAGGAGCATGGCAAAGTGCTCCACCTAGTTCCATAGGCACTGGGGTCACTACTGGAGCCAGAGAAGAACAATGTAAGGCTTCCTCAGCATGGGACCCACTTGCACTCTGCTTCCTCACACACGCCAGACTCAATCCTTTGGTACACCTCTGGGATATCTGCTCTTTGGCTGAGTCCCTTCAGGTCCACCCCTTCCAGGGTATAGTCCAGCTCATGCCTCCTAGGCCTACTTAGTTAAAATAGTTAATGGGCCAGTGAACCTATGCCACAACTGACACCCATGCTGCTCCTGGCATACTGGGGAAATGGGATGGAACCCAGGCCTGCTCACTTCTCCAGGTCCCAGCCTAGGGACCCTATATGCCTCCACTGAGGCCTCCACCTCCCTCCAGTCCTCTACAAGGAGTTCAACAGTTCCCTGGGCTGTTTTCCCCACAGCCCATCTCACACAGCATCTCATGCAGCACCTCACCAGTCTCTTTGCAGCCACCTAGTCTTCTGACTGCTGCTCCCACCACTGCTTCTGCTGACCACTCAGTTCAGGACCCCTAGCTCCACTAATCTCTTTCTCAGCACCGCACTTAGAGCTCTCTAGAGTGTTAGCTAGCACAGCCAGCTAGCCAGAGAAAAAACCTTCTCCCTCTAGCTCCTCCAGCAGACTGAAAACTGTGTCCTGCTGCCTGCCTTTTAATAACAGCTACTTGTCCTGATTGGCTAACAGCCCCTCAACAGCTGATTGACTGCCACTCCCAGACCACTGCACCACTAAAAGCACTATCTTCTGACTCCTTGGCTGAAGAAAGGAGCCAGTGTCCAGGAACACAGATAGAGTGCACAGGGCTACAGCATGTGTGTGTTTTCTTTGCTGCAGCCATGGAGATGAGATAAGCAAGGAGACAGCCTCTTTACTGAATTCCTTTCATCTGGTTGCAGTGGTAAGAAGCTTGCTAGTAGAGACTGGTGGTCCTTTAAGGTTGTAAAAGTGGTATTTGTGGCCCTTGAGCCAAAAAGGTTGGGAACCACTGGTTTTGTAAGGATATGCAGGTGATTTTGCTGTTTGTATAACTTTGTCAATCTCTATTTGTATCAATTCTACCTTTATATAGTTTCCATTCATAACTGTCTCTATTCTTAATTGCTTTTATTCATAACTTGTGTCAATCCTTGTATAGCTTTAATTGGTTAATGATGAGTGACATTTGTAATGAGTTACATTGTTAATAGGATTGTTCTCTACTCTGTGCAGCTGTTGGGGAACATGGGGCTCAAACCTTTATTCTTGAGGCTCTTTGGGTTAGGAGAGGGGGTCTTGTCCCTCTGAGCCACTCTCTCCCACCTTACTTGGCTGTGTAAATCTATACCTATGTACCCTTAGGCAATAGTTATGACAACCCTTTTTACCCAGTCTCTGCAGCATTTAAAGAAAAGTATACCATTTGAAGTAATGTACAACTCCATATTGAAAATGTAAAACTCCATATTGAAATGTAAGACTCCATATGGAAAATGTTAGACTCCATCTTTGACCAATGTACCCCATCTTGTGTGAAACTATTTCTAGAGTGAATAGCTTACATTGTCTGAGCAAGGTGTGGATGGAGGGTGTATGTATGTATGTATGAACCAGTCCCAAACTGACAGCTTGTCTTGATGAATGCAAAGTCCATTCCAACGGCTGAAGAATGTGAACACATCCCCAAAAGCAAAAGGATCCACCCCAGAAACAAAAGGATAAAGTTAATCAAGCTATCAAGAAATGAAGTGGAAGTCACATCCGCAACTTCCTGGTGACCAACGGACACACAGAGCCCCTGGAGCGGTGTGACCTATAAAGACTGGGTGAGACTCCAAAGTTTTGAGGGACACAGTTCTGCATACCACCTGAGAGAAGGAGCGTCGGTGCGCGCCCGACAGAGACCCTGCTCTTCCTCGTGTTCAGCTTCCCTGGCCAGGTAGCTGCCATGAGCAACGAACTCCAGCAACGGACTAAAGCCACAATCAGGACTGGTAATTGTATGAACTGCAGTATATCTTCTGGTATGTTTGGGCGTGTGGATGAATGTGTGTGTATAGATATAAATTAGTTTATAATTTTGTTCTCTTCTATAATAAACATGGTGTGTTGCCTTTTCCCCTTTAAAAGATCTTGGGCACTCCTTTTGGTATATAACAGTTTAACATATTAAATAATACCCCCCCCCTTTTTTTTTTTTTAAATTTCACTTCAATTGTGTTACTACAAAATTATTATGTTACGGGTAGCAAGCACTGAAAGTCCATGGCAGACAATGCCCAATGTGCCCGGTTGCATAAATAAATTCCACTAAAAAATTGTGTCTGGTATATTTTTATCTGACAATAAAAATGTTATGCCAAATATTTGGTGTAAATTTCAGCCCTTAGTAGGACTTGAAAGAAGGAGAATACCAAAGAAGAAAGTCATAGATTATGTAGACTTGGTCCCATAAAAATAAACAGAAATGATTAACTCAAGACATATAAGTTTTCTTTCTTTCTGGAAAAGCCTATTAAATTAATAGAAATGAAACCAATATAGATTTTTGTTCTAGAACTGTAAGAGTTCTGTAAAATTAGTCTCATAGACTCATAGGCTATGTCTACAATTATTAAAGTTAACTTAATTAACTTAATTCGAACTAGAAAAATTTGGTTTGAACTAAGCAAGTGTCATTCATGGCACTTGCTTAGTTCGAATTAGCGAGTTGGATTGAGTTCAATGGGCCGGTTAGTTCGAATTAAACAATTAGTTCGAATTAACCCTTAGTTCGAATAGTATATTCAAATTTATTAGTTCGAATTAAGGAAGTCCTTAATTCGAACTAATTAAAGCCTAGTGTAGCCATGGTTTTAGTTAGTTCGAATTAAGCTTCCTTAATTCGAACTAACTTGCCAGTGTAGACATAGCCAAAGACTCTAAGGCTATGTCTACATTTGCACTTTTAAGTCGACTTTAACAAAGTCTTAGTGTGTCTACACTTAAAATTAAAGTTGACTTAAAGGGGACCTTGCAAAGTCTGCCTAGAGCGTCCACACTGGATGCTCTAGATCAACTTTGTGGGGCTAGGGGGACCTTGGGCAGGTCCACGGTGGTGGGGGGGGCACCCCTGGTGTGCAATGGGGCAAAGGGGGACAGAGACCCTGGCAAGGCAGAGCCTTGTGTGTGACACTGCCTGGATTTAGGGAAGCATTTATGATATTATTTTCAATGGATATCTCATAAATGCTATAATCCATAGGAACTATGTCATGTTTGGTATCAATGGAAAGGTAGTAATTTGCTGGGAATGATTATACAGTTTATGTCTATTTCGATTAGAAGTTAGGAATTTGATGTTATTTTACTTTAACTTATGTTATTTTATTGAAATACCTGAGAGAGGTGGGTGTGTAAAACCATTGTGTCTCTCTCAGGTATTTCAATAAAATAACATAAGTTAAAGTATAGATATAACATCAAATTCCTAACTTCTAATCTAATAAAGAAAGATGGAGTGCCAACTGGGAAGGATCTTATATGTTTGCTCCAGAGTCTGTGCTGGACTGCGTCTTGAGAAAAAAGGTGGAATGTTGTGTTCAGTTCTGTACCATCTGTGTAGGGAAAATCTGGCTTATCTTCAGAGTGATTTTAAGACCGATTATGTTGAAAGGTTGTCAATGGTGTTTGCTTGACTGACTGCTATTGGGAGGCAGATCTTACCAGAATGTCACAGAGAAAACGATACAGGTGTACATCTTCCTTTGGTAGAAATACTATTATCATCTTCCTTTGGTAGAAATATTATTATTATTATTATTATTATTATTATTATCACCAGGACTTTTTAAAAAATATTTTGGGGATATAGACAATAACAAAAGGGCTTATTTTGTACTGTGTATGCTGAATATTGTGTGTGCTAACCCCAAGTACAGTCTGTGGGCTTTAAGAATTGGAATATGAAGATATGCATCCTACAGGTCAATAGACATTAGGAAATCCACCACCCTCCTCAGGTGGGAACCAATATGGTGGACTAAGTGATCTCCATTTTAAACTTGTAGAAGTGAATTGACTGACTGAGTGCCTTTAAATCCAGCACTGCCTTGTCCTCCCCAATTTCCTCAGAATCAGGAATAATATTGAGTATAAACCCTGCTGCCATTCCTGGTCTCGGATAGGCTCTAATGTTCATGCTGATGTGGAGAAGGTGATTGACTGGCCTGAATATAACCTTCCTTTTAGAGAAAGAAGTGAGAAATCTGATGTGGGGGATCCTTTAGAATTCTGTGGCCTGCCCCTCGGAAATGATACCTCTCATCCATTTGTCCATGGTTATGGCAACTCAGGTGGGAACAAACACAGACAGTTAGCCCTTTTTAGGGGTATTCCTGAAGAAGAAATCATTTCCAAATGTATTGGATCTGGCTTTACGTAATAATCTATTCTTGGAGAACTTGTTGTCTCACCGACCACATTATAAACCAAAAATGACTGTCTAGGGCAGAAAACAGTGGCTTAAAAACACTCTTCTGAATTTTAACAGAGTCCTGTGGCACTTTTAAAGACTAACAGATTTATTTATCGCATGAGCTTTCATGGGAGAAAATCCCACTTCGTCAGACGCTTTGAAGATAGGAAAGTTACAGAGTGGGAGGAAATTAAATGCAGGGGAGTGTATGACATAGCATCAGGTCAGGCTGTAACAGCAAATCAAAATAGGTGTTAGGATTCAAAACACTGGGGTGTTTAGTAATGCCATACTAAAAGGAAAAAAAGTACTTTTTTAATAAAAATAAGAGGAGAATAATCAGGCTATGGACAGTCTAGAGAGGCTGTGATTCTGCACCCTTACAGCAGAGAAAATTCTAGAGCAGGTCCTCAGTGGAAGGAGAAGTGGAAAGACCTGCACTTAGGACGGAAAAATCCCATGCACTGCTACAGGCTGGGGACCGATCGGCTAAGTAGCAGCACTATAGAAAAGGACCTTGGGATTATGGTGGATGGGAAGCTGGATATGAGCCAACAGTGTGCCCTTGTTGCCAAAAAGGCCAATGGGATATTGGGCTGCATCAGTAGAAGTGTTGCCAGCAGATCGATGGATGTGATTATTCCCATCTATTAGGCACTGGTGAGGCCGCATCTGGAATGCTGTGTCCAGTTTTGGGCTCCCCATACAGAAAGGATGTGGAGAAATTAGAAAGAGTCCAGCGGAGGGCAACAAAAATTATTATGGGGCTGGAGCAAATGACTTACGAGGAGAAACTGAAGGAACTAGGTTTATTTAGTCTACAGAAGGGAAGATTGAGGAGGGATTTGATAGCAACCTTCAACTACTTGAAGGGGTGCTCCAAAGAGGAGGGAGCTAGGCTGTTCTCGGTAGTAACAGAGGACAGAATAAGGAGCAATGGTTTCAAGTTACAGCTGGGGAGGTTGAGGTTGGATATTAGGAAAAACTTTCTCACTAGGAGGGTAGTGAAGCATTGGAATGGGTTACCTAGGGAGGTGGTGGAATATCCGTCTTTGGAGATATTTAAGGTTCGGTTAGACAAAACCCTGGCTGGGATGATTTAGTGGGAGTGGTCCTGCTTTTAGCAGGGGTTTGGACTAGATGACCTCATGAGGTCCCTTCCAGCCCTATGATTCTATGATTCTATGACTGGAGAGTCATCTCAGTTAGATAGAAACATCTGACTCTGTGTCAGAAAAATGAGCGTATGTCTACACTTAAAATACTACAACAGAACAGCTAGAGGGGTTCTCCCATCATTTTCCATCATTCTAAGTAATCAACCCCCCAATAGACAATATTTAGATTAATGGAACAATTCTCCATCAACCTAACATTGTCTACATTGGAGGTTAGGTCTGCTTAGCTATGTTCTCAGGGATATGGATTTTTCACATCCCCAAGAAATGTAGCTATGCTGATATAAATTTGCAGTGTGGAACAGCCCTAAAGAACACATTACTGATGAGTTTATGAACTCATCCCTTGAACTGAGAAATGGTTGTTTGAAATGACTGAAATCAATTGGAGTGTTCTCAATATGTAAAATCTGATTAAGAATTTCAGGACTTTGCCCCAAACTATATATTTCTCCAGATAAAGACACTAAAAAATTGTAGTTCCAACAACTCTAATGAAAAATATTTTTCAGCCCTCACTGTATTTCATCAGCCTTCATTTATTTTCTTATATTAAATTCCTGCATTGCTACATTATATGAGGCTGTCATGCCACCACGTTAGTGGTCTCTTTCAGTTCTATTTTTAAATTCCACTGGAATAAGTTAGATTAGATGCTGTGATGATAACATCACAAAGTATAATAATTTGTGACTCTTTAAACAATGGGCATGTCAAATGTTGACTGTTTCACATGTTACTAATATATTCGCATTCTGTAGTTTAAGTTATTTTTTGCCTACTGATACATTAAAGAAATTGTGACTGGTGCCATAGGCAAAACCAACACATACTCGAATAATAATTTACTTTTAGAGTAAAAGAGAGAAAACAAATGGTTTATTGAGACTAACAACAGCTATTCCACTTAATGCCATGTTTAACTGAGTCTTGTCATTCTATAGCAGATTTTGAACTTTCCTAGTAGTATGGTAGTAGGAAAAACTGCTACATGATTTCTCATACATTCATCTTTAATGTGTTATGTTTTTTATTATTATTGTTGTTGTTATTATTTTCCACTGGTTCTCTCTCCGTGGACCTAGTTTCTGAGATATTTTGGTTGTGACTCAAAGAATAGAGAGATTTTGGTTAAAATTCAGCACATCACTTTTGGTTATTAAAAAAAAAACAATCCTCAATTCTTCATTAATTTTCATAACCTAGATTTCTAAAATTCTCTGGACAATTGAGAAAAGGATCATTGTTATATGTTAAAGTATTTAACTGTAATTAACATAATTACCACAGTGTGTTTGTCAATGATAATTATACTTGCAATAATAACTTAGTGTAACCTTAAATTATATTCTAATTATAAACTACAGGGTCAAATCTATCCCTGCACTGGAATTCCACCAGGAATAAATTTGGTCCAGAGTGTTCATAATTACACATATTTAAAATGTTCCCTCTAGGAAAAGCAATCGTCTGCAAAGAAGATTAGAAAAAAAGGTAAAATATAAACAAAGAAGACTAATTTACATTTAAAATATTAGCATAATACTTTCATTTTATGAGACACTGAATTTTATTACAAATATGTAGTGAAACATGTAGTAGTCTGAGGCTGGAGTAAGGGATCTGAGCTCATTATCTTGCAAAAGTTGAAAACAAGAGAATCCAAAATTCTTTCGTATAACAAACAAGGAGTCTGTTGGCACTTTTAAAACCTAACAAATTTACTTTTCTTTTGTATAGTTATCCCTGTTATGGGCCTTGTCTTGAGCAATATTCTTTGGTTGCATCTACACTGACAACTTAGGTCAACTTAGAGAAGCTTAAGTCGACCTACACAAAGCTACATACACACTGGGCTTTTATTAAGTCTACTTAAGTGCTTCCTGATGTTGACTTAATAACAGCTTAAAGCGACTTAATAACACCACCTCTGAAACTTGACTTAAGCCTTAAGTCAACTTCTTAAGTCGACTTCAAGCCAATGTGGATGGGGAAAAGTGCTAAGTCAACCTTTTTAAGTTGACTTGAAGCCAGTGTGGCTAGCTATGTCTACTGTTAAGTCAACTTAACAAGGTTGACTTAAAGTGTAGCCACTCTGTTAAGAGTTAAAGTGTAGCCACTCTGTTAACAGAGTCGATTTAACTTTACAAGTCTAGACATAGCCTTTGAATGTTTCAGAGGGGTAGCTGTATTACATTATTTCAGCAAACTTTAAGTTGACTTAGTCCACTTTGTTAAGTTGACTTAATAAGGTCGGCTTTAAGTCGATCTTATTAAGTCGACTTAACAAAGTCGACCTAACTTTTTCTAGTGTAGACATAGCCTTAAAGACTAACAAATTTATTTAATACATAAGATTTCATGGATATAATCTCTCTTCATCAGATGCATGAAATGAAAACTGTATTACGTTACATGCAGAGAAGGCTGAGACACAAGATAGTTTTTTTAGTCTGTTTTAACAGATCAAACAAGTTGTTTTGATTCAAACAGCGTCCAGGTAGCTTTTAAAGAACAATAGATGAGAAGGTGTTAAATTTAAAACAGAGCAAATTATCTGATATAATGAGTTAAGCATTCACAGTTTTCAGAACCAAGGTGAATTCCAGCTCTGCAGTTTCATGTTCAAGTCTGCTTTTGAAGTATTTTTCCTCAAGTACTTTCATGTCCATTAAAGAATGTCCAGGGAGATTGAAATGTTCCCCTATTGGTGTTTGAATTTTACCATTCCTGATATCTGATTTGTGTCCATTTATTCTTTTGAGGAGAGACAGTTTAGTTTGGCCAATTCTCTACATGTACCATCATTCCATTACTGTTGGTGCAACTATACCCATAATAATAACTGTGAAAGCATCAGCAGATGTTTGCATTTTAATGATTGCATCTGCTAGACCTATGCCAAACAGGGTAAGATAAAACAGTAGTTAAAATGAATCAAGAGGGTCTATATTATTATTTTCACCATTGATACTCGCAGTGGAGCTGCACCAGTGCTTTTCCAATTGTAGGAAACATGAAGAAAAATGTTAGTGCATTAACTGAATAGAATTAACTGAATAGAATGACTTAATGGGGCTTAATTCTTCACTATTAGGTTAAAACTACTTGTATTATACAATCATGATATCAGTTGATTATTTATTTTTATTGCAATATTATGGTGGCTGGAGGTCCACATGTGGCTGAGACCACAGTTCCATTGTGCTACTTTCTGTACAAATAACTACTAAGAAACACTTCCTGCCCCCAAGAAGTTTATAATCTTAATAGGACAGATAAACAAAGAGTGGGAGAGGAAACACAAACACAGAGAGGTGAAGTAACCAGGCAAAGTCATACACCAGTTCAATAACCAACTAAAGGAACAAAAGCTCTCCATAAAGTAGCTATCAATGAAAAATCTTAACAAAAAAGCAGAGTTTAGCTTGGGATTCCACAAGAAATTGTATCGGACCTGACACTATTCAACATCTTCATCAATGATCTGGAAGTAAATACAAAAAAGACGGCTGACAGATTTGCAAATAAGACGAAGATTAGCAGAGTGATAGATAAGGATTAGAACAGGACAGTCGTACAGGGTAATCTGGAATATGAGGTAATGTGGGTTCATTCAAACAAAATACATTTTAATACAGATAAATGCAGTGATATGCGTCTAGAAACAAGGAATGCAGGCCATACCTCTACAAAGAGGGACTGTATTCTGGGAAGCAGAGGTGCTGAGAAGAATTTAGCATGCAAGCAGCTCAACATAAATTCCCAGTGCAACACTGTAGCAAAAATGTTAATGTGATCATTGTATATATAAACAACATTAGTTGGAGTAGGGAGGTGATTTTGCCTCTCATACAGCATGAGTGAGATTGACACTGGAATAGTGCATGCAGTCCGGGGCCTGTGTCCCAATTGGCACCACAAGGGGAGCCCACGGCCCAGCCAGCACTGTGGGGGGTGTCTGCAGCCATGGCCCAGTGGTGGTACAGGGTCCAGGGCCCATGAACCAGCCCTCCACTGGTGGGGGGGGAGGAAAGCAGGCTTTGAGCAAGAGTCCACAACACTACTGCACACACCGAGGCTGGCTAGTCTGGAGGTGAACAGCCAGCCTGGGAGTGGGGCAGGCAGGCTGATGGTGCATGGCAGCAGCATGCTGCTCAGCCCAGGGCTGGATTTTGATGGGGCTGCAGAGCCCCCCTTTAGGATGGGGCCTATAGCTGCAGCCCCTAAATCCCCTACCTTAATCTGGACTTGCATACAGTTCTGGTGCCCACACTTTAAGAAAGATGTTGAAAAATCGAAAGTGTTCAGAAAAGAGCCACAATATTAATTCAAAATATGTTACAGTGAGAGACACTATCCCATTGTTTGTTAAAAGAAATAGAAAGAAAAGCATTACTGTTATATGATCATATTAGTATATGATTACAATTAAAACATCTCCAATCTAATGCCAGCTTAAATAATTTTACTAAAAATGTATCACACTACAGAAAGAATACTTCCAATAATTCTGTGTGTTTGCATTTGTCTGAATATATTGCTTTTAAATAAATATTATATTACTGTAAAGCAAATCAACAATTAGAGAAAAAATAGGTTGAAATATCATTTTTTTTCACTAAAAGATTGTTGCAGCTGAAGAAAATCATACATCAATGAACATCAATCAACAATATATAAAGAGCACCAGCTTTCTGGCAGCAGTATGATGTGTTGGCCTAGCAATGGTTCAATTCTGTGAGATAAATGACACATTCATGTTCCATAAGATTCGAGGCAGCACAAGATATATCAGCCAGGCACAACTAAAAGACATAACATTAAAGATAAATCCTTCCCTTGTCTTGGGACTAACATGCTCGCAAAGGGGGATAATTAAAATTTATCAACAAACACATATTCACACTTTATCAAATGATTTTAAATGTACATGCATATGAAATATCATCTGAATACCAGCATTATCAAATCTGTTAAATTTACCAAAAAGATTAACATACCGTATATGCTCGCCTATAAGACGACCCACATATAAGCAGACCCTGGCTTTTAAAACCCCAAATCCAGGAAAAACGCACCACCTGTGCATAAGCCGAGGGTCAAACTTTATTACAGAAGGCCCCTCCAAGGCCAATCCCCTCCCCCCCCCATTTTTTCCTGCTCTTTGCCCCCCCACCACAGCCATTGCCCGCTCCACTCAGCTCCCCCCGCCCCCACCCGCAGCCTTTGCCTGCTCCTCTCCCACCCGTGGCATTTCCCTGCTCCTTTCGGCCCTCCCTCACAGATTTTTCCCGGTCCTCTCAGCCCCCCCCCCCCCACTTTCCTCGCTCCTCTCGGCTCTCCCCCTCCCTTTCCCTGATCCTCTGCCCCCTCTACCCTTTCCCTGCTCCTCAGCCCCCCCACAGCTCCTTCCCCTGCTCCTCTGCCCCCCTCTTACGTGGCTGGAGGTGCAGGAGTGGCCAGACTGGGAGCCGCTCCATGGCCAGCCATCCGCTACCACCCTGAGCACACCTGTTCCACCCGAGACTTCTATGGCAGGAGCTTGCGGGCCCGGATCTACCCAGGTGCTGGATCGGTCCCGTGGGCCGGATTGGGCCTGCCGGAGCACCGGATCTGTCTGAGGGGCAGATCTGGATGCATCCAGCCCTCAGACCAGATCCGGCGCTGCGGCAGGCCCGATCTGGCCCACGAGCTCCTGCCGCAGAAAACTCGGGTGGAACAAGCGTTCCGCCCTCTCCTGCTGTGGCCAGGCTGGGAATTTCAAATCTCCCGCCCTGAGCATGATCTGTCTCAGACATAGCGTGCTCAGGGTGGGAACGAACAGCTGGACACGGAGTGGCTCCTGGTTTGGCCACCCCTGCACCTCCGGATCTCCAGCCAGGTAAGGGGGGACCAGAGGAGCAGGGGAAGGATCCATGGGCAGGTTGAGGAGCAGGGAAAGGGCGGGAGAGGGGCGAGAGGAGCAGGGAAGGGGGGGCTGAGAGGAGCGGGAAAAAGCCGTGAACGGGGGGCCGAAAGGAGCAGGAAAATGCTGCAGAGGGAAGAGGAGCAGGGAAAGGCTGCGGACGGGGGGTGGCAATGATACTTCCCTGTAACACTAGTGGTGATCCACGTATAAACTCAGACTAGCCTTTTAAGCTCATTTTTCAGCACAGAAATGTTGGCTTAGACGCGAGCATATACAGTATTCCATAAAGTTTTTATCTCACAAGCTGAAATCAGCATAAAAGTAAAGATTTCATATATAGAGAGTAGACTTACCACATTCATCTTTTGTGGAAATGACAGGAATATAAAAAAGATAGTGTGATTAAAGTTTGTGGTGTTGTCTTTAAATAAAAACTGTGTATGCTTTTTTTCCCACTAAACTGTCCTATATCTCTCGTGAAGAATGATCTTGTAGGTAAGACAGAAAACGAAGACATGGGTTCTATTTCATTCTATACCCCATAGTCTGTGTAACTTTGGGCAAGTCACTTAAACTATCTGAGTCTCAATTCTGTTTGTAAAATAGAAGAGCTCATTAAGGAGAACTAAGGTTTTAAATCGGAGGTTTTGGCAACTGCAAATAAGGAAATTAATTTCAAACTGAGGGCATGATCATTATTGTTATGATGTGGCAACTACTAAACCAAGTTGTTTGCCATCAGAATCCCACAGTAATATGTAAAGTATTAATAGCTTTGTTAAGTCTACACTATGGGCAAATTAGCACCGGTATAACTCACTACAACTAATCCAATTACTACCAGAGGTATAAACTAAAAATATGCAAACCCCAGCTTTAATATTTTCAAGCTACCTGTAAAAGCATATCATAAGCAGTGTTCTATGAGAGAAGTAGTGTCTTTCATCCCTTATTAGGGAGTGTGGCTTCCTTGATTGTGGGGACAAAGAGACAGTGAGCCAGTCAGTCACGCTATGTACACACGACAAACTTGTCCCACAATAAGCTATTGCGGGACAAGGAAAGCGCTATAAATATATCGCTTTCGTGTGTACACACGTGCTTGTTGTATCGCAAAGGAGCATTCACCCGTGTGAACGCTCCTTTGCGATACAAGAGCAGTGCATGGTGGGCACCTGTACCACCATGCACTGCCCACAGCCAGCCTCCTAGTCCAGCTGCAGGGGTTTGGGTGGTGGTGGGGCCTGCGGCGCTTAAGCGCACAGCCCCTGCTGCCACCCGAAGCCCCGAGGCTCAGATTGGGGGCTGGCTGCCGGTTTGGGCCAGCCCCCTAGCTCAGTCCCTAGACTTCGGGTGGTGGCGGGGGCTGCGTGCTTAAGGGCTGCAGTCCCCACCACCACCCGAAGCTCAGGGGCTGAGCTAGGAGGCTGCAGGGTTTTGGGTGGCGGTGGGAGCTGCGGCGCGCAGCCCCCGCCACCACCGGAAGCCCGGGGGCTGAGCTAGGGTACTGCAGGGCTTCGGATGGTAAGCCAGCCCCTTAGCTCATCCCCGGGGCTTTGGGTGGGGCAGGGGCTGAGCGCTTAAGTGCCATAGCCCCTGCCACCACCCAAACCCCTGTAGCTGGACTAGGGGGCTGGCCTGAACAGGCGAGGGCAGCCTGTTCGGGCCAGCCCCCTAGCTCAGTCCAGGGGATCCACCGAAACTGGCAGCTCCCATAACAGTAGAGCAGTGAAATTGACATATTTGACAGCTCCAATGTCCCAGAGTGGCCTCCATTGGCACTCTGGGACATTTCCAGAGGCAAAATTCGCAAAATGGGTACACACGAGTATTACCGCGGAACAGCTGTTCCGCAGTAAGGCTAACCACTCTCGACTGGAGTGGTTTAACTGTTGCGCAGCAAGGGGGTGTTGACACACAACAGGGAAAATGCTCGTGTGTACACTACCAGCTTTATTGCGCAGTAAGGAGCCTTATGGCACAATAAAGTGATCATGTGTACGTGGCCTCAGTTGCACAGAAGATAGTAAACAGAGCAAGTAGTGTGGGAGTTAGGGTGCATCTACACTTGTAAATTAAGCCGACTTGAGCAGGCTTAAGTCAACTTAATTTACTCTGTGTCTACACTTGAGTTTCCTAAATTCAATTTAAGCAGTTCCTAAAGTCGAATTAAGGAAAAGTTAGTTTGAATTAGTAAAACCTAGTTTTACTTCAAACTAACCCTTAATTCGAACTACGAATTAAGTCAATGTGGCCATATTAGCTCAAACTAACCGGCACATTGACCTTAATGCAACTGACTAATTTGAACTTAGCAAGTGCCATGCATAGCACTTGCTTAGTTCCAACTAGCATTCTAGTGAGGCCATGTTAGTTCGAATTAAGTTAACTAACTAAAATTAGTTCAAACTAGTTAGTTCAAATTAGTTAAATGTAGACATAGCCTTACATAGCAAATAGAGTGAGTTTATAAGAGGAGATTGAAAGAGGTGATATTTGGTGTTTAGGTCTGTTTTGGTGCTGGTTTAAATTTTTTAGCTTTTTGATTTCCTTGAAAGGAACTTAAGTGAGAAGGCTGTGACACACGTAGAAGCAACATGGTCATGAGCCAAGGAATGGAAGAAATAGTGAAGATGACCAGATGTGGAAATTGCAGGATGTATATTACCCTGGACTTGTTTGTATGAAGTGCTGCCTGATAGAGCTGATGGAAAAAGAAGATCCAAGCTTTAGAGAGGCAGGTAGAAACTATAGTTCAGATTTGAAGGGGATTTGAGCAGATGATACGAGAAAGATGAAAGGAGGGTAAAGCAAAAAGTCTAGATGAAAGCTGGACTTGAAAATTCTGAGTATAGACTTCTGGGTGAGGAAAGTGGCCAGTGGGAGCATGTGACTACAAGAACAAGGCAGAGGAAAAGGCTGAATAATCAAGAAGAAATAGAACTCAGGAATTAGTTTGCTGAGTTGTAAAATGAAGAAGTGTTACAGCAGCCAGCAGCAGAAGGTAGGAGGGGATGGAAGAAGAGAAGAGTGGCTAGTCCCATAAGAATAGAGGAAGAATTAGAGGAGATAGCCAGAGTTGAGAGTCCCAGTAGGATAGAAGATGACTTGCAGAATATTGCAAAAGAGAACAAAAGACAAGAGGATTTGAAGCCAGAAAGAACAGGAGGAAAGAAGTAAAATCACATCAACCCCAGGAAGATGCAGGTCTATATGACAAGTGACTCATTACTAAGAAAAATAGACAGATCTGTCATGAGACCTTTCCAGAAAACAGAAGGATGTTCTGTCTGCTGGGAGATGAGATTGTGCAGGGGTCTGCAACCTGTGGCTCCAGAGCTGTATGTGGCTCTTTGACTTCCCCTTGTGGGGGGAAGAAAAGAAAATTCTTAGATGCAGGTTGGCACAAATGATTAAAAAAACATTTAATCTAGGAACTAGGAACTCAGGGAGATGGTTGTGAGTAGCTTATATAATCACCATGCCTGATTCTAATATTGACTAGGAGGAAAATCAAGAAAGAGAGAATACAGCAATGGAGAAAGAAAAATCAGTGGGTAAGAGAATGGATATTAGGAGCAAAGATTGGGCAATGATACTATGACACTAATAGTCAGGTAGGTGATATTGGTTGTAGAATGACTGTACCTAATTTGGTGGGGAATCTGGGCAAAGCCAAGCAGAAGCAACTAAGATGTTTCTACACTAATTCAAGACGTCTGGGTAACAAAATAGAGGAATGACAATTAGTGGTGAAGAAAGTGAAACAAGATATTATAGAGATAACAGAAACATGGTGGAATAGCAGTGATTGTTGGAGTACAGCTATTGAAGAATATGTGCTGTCCAGGAAAAGTAGAAATAAAGTAAAGGTGTTGGAATAACATAGTAACATAATGATGAGGTAGACTCTAAACGAATGAGAAGAGATGAAGGGGATAAAACAGAGTGCGTTTAAGTCAAAATCATTTTGGAGAAGAAAGCTACCAGAAGTTCCCCTGGAATAGTGTTAGGGGTATGCTCCATATTTCCAACACCTAATGTGGATATGGATAGACTTCTTTAATGTTTTTAGTGAAATAAATACAATTGTGAATTGTGTGATTATAGACTTTAATGTCCCAGTTTATAGATTAGAGGACAGGTGCTACTAATAATATTATGGACTAGACTTTTCTGGATGTGATAGCTAACAGATTTCTTCAGCAAATAGTCCCCAAACCAACAAGAGTTAATGACATTTTGGAGTTGGTATTGGTGAGTAGAGAGGATCTCATAGAAGAACTGATTGCAGGGGACAAACATGGTTCAAGTGTTCAGGAGCTAATTCAGCTTGAACTAAATTGAATGATAAACGCATCAGTTTGGCAGAAACTATCTGAAACCTACATCTCAAGCAAGGGGGGTAGGTTATAAGGAAGGATTGCAGAACAAAATGAATGAACAAGCACCTTAAACAGATGATGAAGAGACAGAAGGAAGCCAACAAGGAATGGAAAATAGGAGAAAGGTGTCAAAGAAAGACTCAGAAAACAATTCTTAAGTGTGATCAGCAAGCCTTTACTGCAATCAGAATACGAGAGCGCTCACGGGAAGAGAACAAAGGAAATCTCTAACCAGTGACGTAGCAATTGTATCTCTTATAGACTTTAGTTCATTCTGCAGGAAACAAGTACAGCTTCTGATTGGTTTAGCTACAATCCATCCTTATTAGGCAAAAGCAGGTCAGAAAGCACTTTCCCAGACACAGAAACAGGCAACTGGTTCTGACTGGCTTTCAAGGCTATGTAGTTCTTAGAAACAGCAACAGTCCTTGAAGACTCCCTAGCTGCATTCTTCTACAAAGGAAAGCTAATTTTGAAGGTCAGAAATTGTAGGGGAAAAGTAAGAACTACTCCGAATTTAAGGAAAGTTTGATTTGCAAAGGAAACTAAAACCAAATGTGTATAACCATAATTATGACTTAACAAAGTCGACTTAAGTCAACTTAAAGTGAGCCACTCTGTTAAGTCCACTTAAAGTCGACCTTGTTAAATCTACTTAACAGAGTCAACTTAACTTTACAAGTGTAGACGTAGGCTATCAGAGGAGAGAAGTTCTGGTATGACCTTCCAAGGGGAGTAGTGGGGACAAAAATACCTAACTTCAAGACTTCAAGACTGAGCTTGATAAGTTTATGCAAGGGGACAGGGGTGGTTGTATTATGATACTGCCTACAATGGCATGTAGCCCATCTGTGGCTGCTAGTAGCACATATCCCCAACAGGCGAGTGATGGCACTCTAGAGTCATGGCACTCTAAGTCTGACTGATTGTTTTATCTGAGACCAGGAAGAAAATTTCCCCCAGATTGAGAGACAATTGTATTCCCTTTCTCTTCAGCATAAGGCATGGGTCACTTGCAGGTTTAAACTAATGTAAATGGTGGATTCTTTGTAACTTGAAGTCTTTAATCATGATTTGAGGACTTCAGTAACTCACCCAGATGTTGCACGTCTATAAGAGGAGTGGGCCAATGAGGTTCTGTGGCCTGTAATGTGCAGGAAATCAGACTGTATGATCATGATTGTCCCTTCTGGCCTTAAAGTCCATGAGTCTAACCATAACCAAACTACATTTAAATCTATTGATAGAGAGGCCTCAAAAAGATGAGCACTCTTTGAAGTACACCAAAAAGATTAATAGATTCCTATATTTTAAGGCCGGAGAGGATTATTATGATAATGTAGTCTGAACTTTTGAATAACACAGACCATAGAATTTTAGCCTGTGATTCCACATTAAGACCATAAATTCAAGTTTAACTAATAAATATTTCTTTTAAAAGACATGTAATCTGGATTTAAAGACTTCAAGTGATGGAGAATGCAGGACATCCCTAGCTGTTACAATGTTCATTACCCTCATTTTGAGAAATATGCTGCTTATTCTAGCCTGAATTTGTATAACAATAGCTTCAGCTTCCAGTCAGTGGATATTATCATATCTTTATCTAACAAACACACAGATTTTCCTTCTTATTCCTAAATTAAATGAGTACAAATGGCTTTAACAAAATCTTTTAATCCCAATGGATAGATATTGGGACCAGAACAAATATTATGTGATTTATGTAACTAATCACAACTAACCATCCCAGTTTCAAATCTGAAAACAAAAGCAAACAGTTATCACAAAATTTTTGCAAAAAGATTTTCTGAATTAATTACATTTTTAAAGGGATGCTGGTAAAAATGCTTCAGTTTTGTGAACTTGATAACTGGGCAATTTTATAAAAAATGTGTTTCCAATGAATATTTTACCAACTGTAACACTAATAGACAGCAGGTTGCAGATGGAGTATATACTTTTCAAACTGGTAAACTGATTATATGAAAGAGACAAGTTGAGTAAAATATCTGTTATTAGAACAACTTATATTAGTGAAACAGACAAACTTTCAAACTGCACAGAGATCTTCAGATCTAGAAAAGGTAATCAGAGTGTCACAGCTAAATATAAGGAGTTAACACATGTTGCAACAAACCGTCAAATGAAGAGGACAATTAACACCTCTGAAATCATAGGACAAATGAGTTAGTGGGTTTTAGATGTTGTAATGAGTCATAAAACTGGTGCCTCTATTGAAACCATGATTTTGATTTCTAGCAGAGTTATGGATTTAAACATCCTGGCTTGCCTTTTGAAAGTCTCAGGTAGTACTGAAGGGTCAGATCTGTAGTCATCATTCTGAGAAAAGTATTCATCTATGACACTTTTTTTTTTGGTATTATCATTTTTCTGTGTGAGTTTATTTCAGAGCATAGTGATTGTCTGGTTTAACCCACATAGGTATTGTTTGAATATTTGATGTACCAGATGAGATACACCATATTGTGAAGGCATGTGTAGGATCCATGAATCTTGAAAGGGGTTTGGTAGGGGAGTGTTGATCATTTTAACAGTGGAAATATGATTCCAGGTTTCACACTAGTTGTTATGGTGGAGTCTGTACTGCTTTGAGTTGGTATTCTGGTCTGTGGGGATCTAGCTTCTGATGATGAGCTGTAGAAGTTTAGCATTGTTTGAAGGCCAGAAGAGGGGGTTCAGGAAATATTTATTTCAGTATGCAGTCCTCATCAAGTACGGCTTGTAATTGTAATGGATGAGTTCCAGTGTGGAGTGGTAGGTGATCACTAAAGGTGTTCAGTCAGTGTTTTTCCCCCTTCATCTCTTCCTCCTCTTCCCAGCCCATTGAAGCAAGTTCTCTTCAGATATTAAGATATCCAGTTCCATGATGAGATTTCTCTCTCTGGTGGTGTCGTTTTTCAGTGAAGGCCATTTTAAATTTGTTGAAGGTGTGTATCCCAGATTTTCTCCTCAGATTTTAGCCTGTGGTATCTGAGGACCTGGTTGTAGATAATAGTTTTTTTATGTGTCTGGGATTGTTGTTAGATATGTGGACATATGTATAGTTATCCATGCATTTCATTGAATATAATTGCCTGTAGGAATTCATTTTGAAGTTGATCATGATGTCCAGGAAAATGAAGCTGGTGTAGGAGTATTCTAAAGCAGTGGTCCCCAACTGTCAATTGTGATCAACTTCTGAATGGCAGTTGCCATTTAAACATATGACTGTTGTGCCATCTGGTGGTGAAAGGTTGGAGACCACTGTTCTAGAGAGATTTGGATGGACAGATGGTGAAGTCATAGTGAAAGTCTATGATGAAGTTTAGGTCATCTGTCCAGAGATGAAAATATAATTTATGTATCTCTGGAATATTATTGGTTTTGTGGTGCATTTTTCCAGAAATTCTTCTTCGGAAGAGTTTGGCATATTGAGTACTCATGGCTGTACCCATAATTTGGACAAAGTGTTTCTTGTTGAATGTAAAGTTGTTTTAGGTGAAGATGAAATGGATGGGTTTGGCAATGACTTGATAGGTTGATGAGTGCAAGTGAAAGTTAACGGCACTACCCATGTGTTAAAGGTAAGCATGTACATAAATATTTGTTCTTTTGGGATCCCACATTTCATTTTCAAGTAAACCCAAACACAACCAACAACAATAACTGTGGTAATTTTAAATTGATTATTTGAAGAACACATATGATGACTTCATCACAAATTATGATGATACTGTAAAGTGATAAAGCACTGGAAACTAGAATTAGAATGGGAAGACAGAAAAACCAATAATGTTAATAAACATGAAAAGAAATCTTATAAAAAGTTCTTCCTGGTTTTCAGCTTCAGTGTAAGGTATATTGCAAAGTCAGTCCCATGCAATGTTTTCATCCATCTGCCTGTCTGATGTACTTCAAGTTAGCAATTATTCTGCAAATAATTTTGTAACTCATAGTTATTTTTGTATTTTTTATAAACACACAAGTGTAATATTTTTTTGCCTTTAGTCTGAACTTTACAATTATATATGAATTGCACTAGGGAAATATTTCTAACATTCATTTGGCATTCTGAGTGCTTTGCAGAAAGAATAAATTAGTGACTATATTAATAATGTTTTTAAAGTATATACTACATTCACAGAAACTCACAAATGCTTTTCATAAGATCGTCACACGGGACACATGGCATGTGAATTAGCCATTGACATTTTAAGTACACTTAGCTATGGGTAAAGAAATCATCAAGGATATGCTCATTAGGCTTTCACTTATCCTATTTCATCTCTTTCTTGTGATAAGGACCAAAGCTTCAGTTATTGACTGAGCATTTTGCTTGTGATTGCCATCTGTAAAAAGTGCAGAGAAAATGATTTGCAAAGCAGAGTTTATTTCCTCCTCTCTTTCCCCAGAAATGTAACATCTAAAAAGATTTGGTAGGTGTCACCACTTCATTTAATCACTTAAATTAGAGATATTGAGCCCGATGCTCAGTACTGAAGTCCAGGGAGCTATGCAGATTTATACCAGCTTGAAAATCTGTCCCATTACCAAGTATATCAAGGAATAGATTAAATGTAATTTCACATTGTTCACATAGGAAAGAAAGTCAGTGATATATCCCATAGCTTATCCTTAGGGACAGGGAGACTTCACTTAATCTAATTAGGCATTGGATTTTACAGCTGGCCTCACACAAATACAATTGGAAGTAAGATTTTAAATATCAATTGATGCTCAAAACACCATTGAGAATCATTTCAGGCATGAGGCCAAGGAAATCCATTTTTTGGAAACAGAAACATATAGCTGAAGCTTAAACTAAAATGCAACTAAAAATGAATAGTTAATGCAGCCTGGGTGTAAAACTACAGTGCACTATCTTACCATGCATTACAGCTACATCTGCACTGGAATAAAAGAGTTACACCATGGCCATGACCAGCTAGGGTCAACTGACTTGGACATATGGAGCTAGGGCTGTGGGACTAAAAATTACACTATAGGTGTTCAGGCTTGGTCTACAGCTTAGGTTCTGGAACCCAGAGCTTTGGTTCAGGCATCTATACAGCAATTTCACAGCTCTGCAGCTGGAACCCTGTTGTGGTCACGGCACATTATGGGCTGTGTGTTTCATGCCCGTCAGGTGAGAGATGTTATTATCAGTTCTTATCAGTGTTGTTCTGTCTTCAGTGCTGATATCAATTTGGCTGCGTGCGTGAATCTCTGAAGGTGGGCTCCCTCAGGATTACCCCTGGCTCAGTGGCGGGTATAAGTGTGGACTTCGTTAACCCAGTGATCTAGAGCCTGGTTTGGATCTTTAAGCAGGGACTGAGTTAGCCTGATAATCTCAAGGTGAGGTGCTCCTTTGGTGAACACTCTGGGTTACACTTGGCTCGAATCTTTAGTGAGAACTCAGTTAGCTTAGTGATTTGGAGCCCAGGCATACCGTGTATGCAAGAGGTAAACTGAGTCAGCACTCACAATCGAAAAAACCAACATGACCACGGATCTTTGTAGAAATGAAGGTGCCAGGCTAGGCTTTATTGCAATGTAGCACAATGGCAAGCGATCTATATCAACAGATCTACTCTCAATGCAACGCAACAGCTCAATTGATGGCAGAACTCCCCATCACCCCTTTAGGCTGCACAAGGTCTGAGCTCCAGAACACCTCCTTTTATACCCTCATCTGACATTACATTGATTGGTCCATATTCTACTTGATTCACACATTGATTGGTCCACGCATTACGGGGCATCTCCATCCATCATGGTGTCATGGTATGGCCGAACCTTACCTTTGCAAGGGCCAAACCATGCAAAACATCTTTTCTTATCTCCTTGGTGTTAGACCGACCCAATACCACCTTCCTCAAGGTGCATTCTGATTCTTGTACTTATTAGTGCAATTTCAGCTTGTTTCTTGCCAATTTTAGTGAAGTCAGACTTTCACAACCTGAATCTTGTCAGTACCTTCAGTTCAGGTCTGCAGTACATTCTTTGGAAGGTAGGCTACAGTACATTGCTTTGGATCACTTTGTTAGGCCCTGGGTCAGCACCTAGGTGCTTCTATTTGTCTTTCTATTTTAATCTTTTACTTTCTCCTACATTCCCCCACTTTTTGTCTTTTTATGGGGAGAATGTTTACTCATCGTCCTGGGAAAGCATATTGTATAGGCAGAAGGTGACCCAGTGGGCTAAACACTGTTATATGGCCATACTTAAGTTATGTTACCATCCACACACTTATGCCCCTTCAAATTGTGCTGATACTATAAAGTGAAAAAGCAGTGGAAACTAGAATTAAAATGGGAAGACAGAAAAACCCATAGCCCCTGTAGCCCTGGCCAGGACCGGAGAGGAAGCAGGCAGCCGCAGCCAGGCTTCCAGCTGCGTGCAAGGACTGGGCGGCTGTGGCCCGGCTCCCAGCCAGCAGCTGGGCAGTGCAGGCCATTTTAAAAAGCCCCGTGGGCCACTTTTGGCCCCCGTGCCAAGGGTTGGTAACCCTGCAGTAATGCTTTTGTTTCTAAATCTCAAACACAACTGGTGAGGTACAAATCACTAGAGCTGGGGAAGGATAACTGAACAATTCTTTCCCTGAACACTTATTCCCACCACAGATTTCTGATCTTGCTGCCTTCAAAAATACCTCATTATTAATCAGTATGCTAACAATCTCTTCTCTTGGCATTATAATTTTAGAGCACTGTGTAAAGAAACAATTCTCATTATTGCACTACCTGCTTCCATCATTTCCAGGAGCTGAAGAAACTTTAAGAAAAACAAAAGTAATAACACAGATTTAGGGAGAGGTTTCTGTAAGCCAATCTGCAAAAATTCTAACTGTCCTCTATCCTAAGGCAACTGAGTTAACACCAATAAAAAGTCATTCATGTTATCATTTCCACAAACTTTTTTATAAGTCTCATAAATGGATAGGTGACACACTAAGGCTATGTCTACGCTTACCAAAGTTAGTTCAAATTAGTTAATTCGAACTAACTAATTCGAACTAGTAAATTTTAGTTCGAATTAGTCAATTGCATTAAGCTCAATGTGCCGGTTAGTTCAGACTAAGCGCTTAGTTCGAACTAACATGGCCACATTGGGTTAATTTAAACGAACTAATTCAAATTAACCTTTACTTTGAAAAGTATAAGCAAATTTATTAGTTCGAATTAAGGAAGCCCTAAACCCAAGGCTTAAGTTAGTTCGAATTAAGCTTCCTTAATTTGAACTAATTTGCCAGTGTAGACATAGCCTAAGAGTATGGAGTATGGACTAACAGATTTATTTATCTCATGAGCTTTCGTGGGAGAACATCCCACTTCCTCAGACTCTGTGAAGATGGGAAATGTATAGAATGGAAGGATATTAAGTGCAGGGAAGTGTATGACATAGGATCAGATCAGGCTGTAACAGCAATTCAAAATAGATATTTTTCTGCAATAGACTAATACGGCTACCCCTTTGGAGCTTTGACTACATGGACAGCACTGAATACAGCCATTTGAAGTGGAAATTCATCAACTTCATGAAACAACTTGCACAGATCCAGACAGACATCATCTTCCTTTCCATATGCAAATAATTGGACATTATACCTAATGGATTGAAGGTAAAGAATCCATTACAATCAACATATTACACAGACTACAGTGAGAGGTTGTGTCATAAACTCTCACAGGAAATAAGAAACCACCTTATCAGCATCCTGTACAGCAAACAGGGAAAAAAAAAAAAAAACTCTAAACACTGGAATCTCTCCTACAAAACCAACCTCCAACACATTCTTCCACCTGGCTGGACTTTACAAAAAAGAGAAAATCCATCTACAAAACACACTTTGCTTTCCTCCAGAAGAAAAAAGACACCAAACTGCCTAAACTCGTATGCACCACAAGGGACAACAACAGCACCTTTAACCCACCCAACAACATTGTTAATCTTTCGTGCTACACACTTATTCCAGCAGAGGAATCTGTACTTGGGAACTTTGTTTCTGCCCCACCATCACCACACATAAGATGCAATTCTGCAGTGACCTGAAGAACTACTTTCACAGACTCAAGGAATAGTTCACTGCCATCAGTGTAGAACACAACGACCTACAGAAACCTTCCTCCCAACATTGCAAGAAAAAAGATTTAACATGAACTCCTCCTGATGGTCAGAACAACAGACCAGATTTCTACATAAATTGTTTCCACCCCTGGACAAAGGCTGAAATTGTGGACAAAGAAAATCCCTTACACCATAACCTCAGCTATGCAGAGCGCAATGCCATCTAGAGCCTCAGAAACAACTCTGACATTATTATTATTAAGGAGGCTGACAAAGGAGGTGCCGTCGTCATCATGAGTACATTGGATTATGATCAGGAAGCTTATAAACAACTGTCCAACACAACGCTCTACAAACCACTACTCTCTGACCCCCACTGAGGAATTCCAAAGGGAACTGGACCACCTACTCAAGAAACTCCCCAAAGCAGCACAGGAACAAATCAAGAGAGACACACCACCAGAACCCTGACCAGCGATATACTATCTATTACCAAAAATAAATAAAAAAGGAAACCCCAGATGACCCATCACCTCAGGCATTGGCACACTTACAACAGGATTATCTGGCTAAGTAGACTCTCCCCTCAGACCCCATGCTATCAAGCCACCTAGCTATCTGCGAGACACTACGGATTTCCTGAGAAAAATCCAATCAATTGATGAACTTCCAGAAAATACCTTCATGGCCACTATGGACGTAGAGGCTCTTTAAACCAACATCCCACACAAACAGCTCCCCCTCCCCGCCCACAGCTATGCTTCGCCCTGTCCCCACTGATGCTGGCAGCGAGCCAAAAGCGGAGGGGCAGGGTGAGGCAGGAGGCTTCCCCCAGCCTCTGGTTCTGGGCCAGCCCGCCCCCCCCCACTCCCAGGGCAGAGGAGGCTGGCCCACAGGTGGGGCAGTTGAGTGGGGCCCGGCCTCTCTTGGCTGGCTGGGCCCAATGCTGGCCCCAGCCAGGTCTCCAGGCACTGCCACCAATACCCAAGCCAGTGGCGGGGCTTCGGCTGGGGTGCAGGTGGTGGCAGCCTGGGGTCCTGGCTGGGGCCGGCTCCAGGGACCCGAGGCCGCGCGGCCACCGGGAGCCCGCCTCTGGGCCTGCTGCTACCATCTGGGAGCAGGGAGGTCCGGCCTAGAGGCCGGCCAAAGTGCAGCCTGGCGGTGGGCTTCTAAGGTCCCCAGTCACAGCCAGCTCCCCCAGGGCCAGCTCCTGGTGGCAGTCTTGGGGCCACGGCCAAGGCTGGCTTCCACTGGTGGTGGGGCCTCCGCTTGCTGGGGTCCTGAGGGCGGAGCGTCCAACCCAGTCCACTCTTTCCTCCTCCAGCATGGGGTGGGGTGACGGCACCCCCAGGCCAATTGGCCCTGGGCCCCGCTCCCTCCTAGGGATGGCCCTGCATACAAAGGTGGATTATAAGCCATTAGAAGAACTATCCAAGATGGTGCCACAGCAAAACTTGTGGCTGAACTTTGTGACTTTGTACTCACCCACAAAAATTTCACATCTGAAGATAATTTATACCTTCAAGTCAGCAGCACTGCTATCGGTTACCCGTATGGCCCCTCAATATGCCAACATTTTTATGGTTGATTTAGAGCAACGTTTCCTCATGTCTTATCCCAAAGGACCTCTACTTTACTTACGCCATATTGATGACATCTTCATTATCTGGATCCACGGTAAGGATGCCTTTTAATATTTCCATAGAGATTTCAAGAATGTCCACTCCACAATCAAACTTAGCTTGGAACACTCCACACAGAAGATCCTCTTTCTGGATATGACAGTGCAAATTAGTAATGAGAACATAAAGACCACCCTATATTTATTCATTTATTCATAAATGATCTGGAGAAAGGGGTAAATAGTGAGGTAGCTAAGTTTGCAGACGATACTAAACTACTCAAGATAGTCAAGACCAAAGCAGATTGTGAAGAACTTCAAAAAGATCTCACAAAACTAAGTGATTGGGCATCCAAATGGCAAATGAAATTTAATGTGGATAAGTGTAAAGTAATGCACATTGGAAAAAATAACCCCAACTATACCTATAATATGACGGGACCTAATTTGGCTACAACGAGTCAAGAAAAAGATCTTGGAGTCATTGTGGATAGTTCTCTGAAGATGTCCGTACAGTGTGCGGAGGCGGTCAAAAAAGCAAACAGGATGTTAGGGATCATTAAAAAGGGGATAGAAAATAAGACTGCAAATGTATTATTGCCCTTATATAAATCCATGGTACGCCCACATCTCGAATACTGTGTACAGATGTGGTCTCCTCATCTCAAAAAAGATATTCTAGCACTAGAAAAGGTTCAGAGGAGGGCAACTAAAATGATTAGGGGTTTGGAGAGTGCCTCGTATGAGGAACGATTGAAAAGGCTGGGCCTCTTCAGCTTGGAAAAGAGGAGACTGAGGGGGGACATGATAGAAGTATATAAAATTATGACGGATGTGGAAAAAGTGGACAAGGAAAAGTTGTTTAAATACTCCCATAATACAAGAACCAGGGGTCACCAAATGAAACTGATGGGTAGCAGGTTCAAAACAAATAAAAGGAAGTTCTTCTTCACATAACGCACAGTCAACTTGTGGAACTCCTTACCTGAGGAGGTTGTGAAGGCTGGGACTATAACAATATTTAAAAGGGAACTGGATAAGTTCATGGGGGCTAAGTCCATAAATGGCTATTAGCCAGAAAGGGGTTAAGAATGGTGTCCCTAGCCTCTGTTTATCAGAGGATGGAGACGGATGGCAGGAGAGTGATCACTTGATCATTGCCTGTTAGGTTCACTCCCTCTGGGGCACCTGGGCACTGGCCACTGTCGGTAGACAGATACTGGGCTAGATGGACCTCTGGTCTGACCCAGTACGGCCTTTCTTATGTTCTTATGTTCTATACTGATAACCTACTGATCACTATAGTTACCTACATCTCTCGAGCTTTCATCCAAGACTCATCGCATGATCCATTTTCTACAGTCAACCCCTAAGATATGATCGAATTTGCTCCGATCCCTCAAACAGAGATAGACACCTTCAGAATCTCTATCAAGCATTCTTAAAACTACAGTACCCACCTGCAGAAGTGAAGAAACAGATTGACAAACCAGATGGGTACCCAGAAGTCAACTACTACAGGAGAAGCCATGAAAAAAACCAACAGAACACCATTGATCACTACCTACAACCCCCAAGTCAGATCTCTTCATCACATCATCATAGATCTACAGCCTATTCTACAAGACAATACCTCACTCTCTCAAGCCTTGGGAGACAGACCTCTCCTCACTTACAGACAGTGTTGGAATCCTACATCTATTTTGATTTTCTGTTACAGCCTGACCTGATCCTATGTAATACACTTCCCTACATTTAATTTCCTCCTATTCTGTAAGTTTCCCATCTTCCCATCTGAGGAAATGGGATTTTACCCGATGATAGCTCATGCGATAAATATATCTGTTAGTCTTTTAAAGTGCCACAGGACTCTATCTTTCTGCAATAGACTAACACGGCTATCCCGTTGGAACTAAGTGTATGCTTGAGCCTTCTATATTTCAGAATAAGAAATTATATCTTTCATGCTTTAAATTAAATTACTTCCTTACTTAGAAATAGTGGGAGAATGGAAAAGTAGAAAAAATATTTTAGTTGACTATGGTTGCAACTGCCCAGAAATTATAATCAATATAATACAAATACAATAGAAACAGAAACAAAACACCTGAGGAAATGGGATTTTACCCGATGATAGCTCATGCGATAAATATATCTGTTAGTCTTTTAAAGTGCCACAGGACTCTGTCTTTCTGCAATAGACTAAAACGGCTATCCCGTTGGAACTAAGTGTATGCTTGAGCCTTCTGTATTTCAGAATAAGAAATTATATCTTTCATGCTTTAAATTAAATTACATACTTACTTAGAAATAGTGGGAGAATGGAAAAGTAGAAAAAATATTTTAGTTGACTATGGTTGCAACTGCCCAGAAATTATAATCAATAAAATACAAATACAATAAAAACAGAAACAAAACAATGTAATATACTGTAGAGGGATATTTAATAATAGAAAGAGATACTTAGTATAGGAGAAAGTAAAAGGTTAAAATAAGAGGATTAGTAGAAATGATCAGGAATGAGGCCCAAAGCTTAGTGAAATAAACCAAAACAGTAAGCTTCAGCTGGATAAATGGTCAGGTTGACAGAAATTGGCAAGAAGTAAAGCCAAAATTCATAAGAGTGGAAAGGTACCTTAAAGAAAGGAGGTATTAGGTCAGCCTAGTGCCAAAGAGATAAGGAAGAGATGATTTCTCAAAACCATCCTGTGCAAGGCCAAACCATGACATCTTGATGGATGGAGATGTTTAGTCGGTATGCGGACCAAATAAGCTAATAGATGGCATTGAGGAAGGGTGCATGGACCAATCAAGATGATTCTGGACACCGGATGATAGGTTTTGGTGCCAAGGGGCCATGCTAATGGTCCAAGCAGTGTATAAAAATAGGAATTTGAGAGGCCATATTTTGTTCAGTCGAGGGGGTAATGGAGAGGCCTGCTGTCAGTTGAACTGTTCTGTTGCATTGAAAACATGAATGCTGTCAGAGCACCTATTGATATAGGTCATTTACCATTGTGCTCCATTGGAAAAAGCCTAGCCTGGCCCCTTCATTTCTACAAAAATCCATGGTTGTGTTGATTTCTTCAATCATCAGTGTTACCTACACAGGAAACCTGCATGCAGCCAATCAGACAATCCATGTTGGACGCACAACAACACCAATAATGTTGTCTCCCGGACAACATTTTGAACTTACAGATCTCCTGTAAGAGCAAAGTGCTAAAAAAACAGGGTCAAATTTTTAGCTTTTGTCTTCACTGGTATATGCAGGTTCATATTGGCAGAGGTTCTATATAGACTGGAGAGGCAAGTCTTCCTGTACAGAAGCTCTGTTGATTTTATCCCTATCACATCATCTTAGTTTAGGTTTTCTACAATTCTGTTTTTAATTTTCTTTTCACCCAGTTTGTGTTCTATTAGAATAAGGCTCACTGGGTTTGTAATTCCCAGAATGATATTGTATCTGTAATTTTTTTTTACATGCTACCTCTTTGCTGCCTTCAGTGCTTCAGTATGGTAGATTACTTCAGGGAGAGATTGTATATGCTCTTTAGCAGCTCAGTCACTTTTTAAAGCTCAAGATCTACAAAGGGAACTTTTTAAACACATAGAAAAATCACTTGAAACCACAAAGACTGAGTTAGGCACCTAAACCTCTCATATAATACATTGAGAGAGAGAATGGAAATATGCAAAAGCTATAATGCAAGGCAATTCCTTCCCTAAGCTAGCCAATGGGAGATTCAGACAAGAGGGATGTGTCCTAAGCCCAGCCTCTCTCACAGAGATAGGTGTCTAAATCCAGACTTCAAAGATGCATCTATCTACGTTTGCAATCCACAGCCAGGAACCCTTATCTGAGAATTTAGAGTACAAGTTGAGAGCCTGCTTTATAATCTTCAACCTTGTTGTTAGTATTTAATTGAGCTGTGTGAGAACCTCCTGACTAATGAGAAGGGAACTCAATGATTTTCCACCTTTCATGTGAGTGTCCTAAACATTGCACTATAGAGTAATTTTTTTCTCTTGTTCTATCTGACCCAATTAGTATTTTGTACAAAACTGAACAGCTTCAACAGGAGAGACTGAGAGACACTTTCATGCCAGGGAGGGACACCTCAACTTTTTCAGCAGCCAGAAAGGTCCCTCTTCATCACATATGCTGCATGTTCCCTGGTAGGAAGAGGGGATTAAAAACCAATCAGAGGTGTCAGCAAGGGGCAGGACAAGAGGGAAGAGAGATTTGCTCCAGGATGCCAACAGGAGGTCTCTGGTTCCACAGAGGATTGCTGGTGTGTGAGTCATAACATGCCCAGAAGATCTTCAGGATTACAAGGCAGCTCTGCAGTGCTCTCTGGAGAGCCATGCCCCATCCAGAGGGGTTTTAGTTGCTGACAGCACTACTGCTTGGGGGAGGCTTGCCATGCCCAGGAGGCTACATGATTAGGACTGCTCCCTGACTCAACAAGAGGGGCATTAGGACCACTCAGTGGCCCAGCACTACTGCAGGTTGAAGCCGACTACACCCAGAGAGGCTCTAGGACTGTGCTACCACTCAGTATAGCATTTCAGGATCTACACGGGGCAAGAGATGGGCCAGAACACCCTTTGTGTGTGTGGGGGGGGGGGCGACACAGACTATTGCACACACACATCAGAATATCTCATGTCATACTTAACCAGCTGAATACCTATAGCAGAGTAGGATTTTGTTGTGTCTGATATATTTAAATGATTCCTTATTTTTTCCTTAATGCTATTGGCCATAGATTTTCACTGATATCTTTAGCTTTTTTCCAGTTATCTACATTGCTGAGCTTCTGGACCTAACTGTTACAATTAGCAGTATTAGTACCAATGTTTTTTTGTGTGATGGTACTCAGGGTACTAAGTACCGACACGTTCCTTTTTTCACAGTGATGTGGCCCAGGTTCATGCTGCCGCCGGCAGCCCCTGGTCCCTGGCCGAGTATCAGCATATTTTTTTTTTTTTTTTTTAAAGAAAAAAGGACTGATTAGTACTACTAATTTTAGAATGATTTCTTATTGTTAGTTAAGTTCTCCTAAACCACATCTTAATCATCAATGAACTACCACATACTCTACTAGTTTTAGTTAAAGAAAAGGAAAAAAAGTCAGTTAACAATGGTGAAAAGCAACCAAAAAAAGGGGGGGGAGGGGAACAAATATGAGCAAAAACAAAGGAGTGTCATTACTGTTTAATTAATTGTAAAAATACCCCTTTACTTTTTTTTTTTTTTTCTGCTGTGATATTTTTATTCTTCTATCCAGGCTTTCTTGAAAGTAACTTGTGAATTGCTTTCAAAAAGCTCAGCTGGGAAAACAATTGAAATTCAGCAAGAATTTTCACCTTTGCTTTGCTTCAGTACTAGTAAAAAATTATCTGCATTTTATGAGAGTACAAAAAATATATATAAATTTCCGTGCATCAGGAAGATCAGAATTTCAACTGGTTAACTTCCTTCCGTGGTAACCTATACTAGTTGGGGCTCGTAGGATGCAAAACCTAAAGATTTTCCCCCATCTTGTTCCATGAGCTGTGAGTTTGGTTCTAAACATTGCAGGTCATGGTGGATCCATAGTAGTAATTTTGCCATTGCATGGTTGTGGGTGCACTCTGGGTCCCCACCACCAGCCACCTTTCTTCCTCATTGCCTTTCCTCAGTGCTTTGCAAGAAAGAACAAGAAAAAATAATTTCAAGAAAAATCCTACCTTTAGGTGGTGAAATAAGGAGAAATGGACTGTTACTGCCTACATGGATAGTCTCTGAAAGAATGGCATAAAGAGGCATTTTCCACAGTTCACTGCATTATACTGACTAAAGTGAAAAGAAGAAACATGATCAACCTTTACTGCTTGGTATCTAAGTCGGCACATGCACGCAGCATTATCACTCAATGGAACAATAGGCATCTGAGCTTGCAAGGTACAGAAAGCTCAGAAATTAAATAAATAGGAGTCAAGGCTGCTCAGCACCTTGCAGGATTAGGCCCTGGCTTGGTATCCTGTCTTGCTCTTCAGTTGGCATTAGAATGGGGGAGGTGCAGCATACTCTTTTCATACAGGCCAGTATTTTGCCCTTATCCTCAAATCGTATTTTGGAACATACAGAGTAAATATCTATTCTTTTACTCTGCTGTGTATTTGCTGATGTCACAATAATTTGTTCAGCTAGTCTACTGTAGATTTGTTCTCTACAATATCCTTCCTACTGTTTTATTCTGTTTTAAATTAGCAAGGGTTGGGAATTCTGAATTTCTCTACTCTTCTGTGAAGACCATCCCTCCACCTAATACATCACAAGTGTGTTTTTTAAAATTATAGCTCACTTAAATATAACTTCCCCAAAATTGCCATCTCATCCCTCTACTAATGTTCCCTTCCACAAACCTAAACAAGCATTTTTCAACTGATATCTTCATAGCTTAAGGCACATATTTCACTCTGTGCTTGGTGTTTTTTCTAATTAAGCACTATAGGGTGAATATTCAGTAGAATTGCAGAGTTTTAACCATGCAATTCCCATTAATTTTAACAGGAGATGTATGGTTAATTGAATCACTGCATATCTCATTGAATATTTTATTAGTGTTTGTCTTGCAGCAAACACTATATATTAAAACATTTTTCTTGTATGTTCTGGAAATGTGCAATGTTTTATTTAAAACCATAAACATCCGCTGTCTTGGCAGTATTATAAGCCTGACCTCCAGTGTCTTGCAGCTCAGAGGAATCATTTTATTTGGACTAGTTAATTTTCTGTAATGAGTCAAATCCTTCTCCTGGTCTTCTCTAATAAATGGTGCAGAATCTGAAAGGATTATTTCCATAGACTGTGTAGCAAGAGGCCTAACCAGATAAAACTGCCATTCATTATTGCACATTTCCTTCTGAAATTACTTTGCTTGCTTCTTGCAGATTATTGTACAAAAACAGCAATGAATTGGGACCAAATGTTTGAAAGGCAGCAGAGAAAAAGTGGTGAGACAAATTCATTACAAATGGTAAGTACTGAAGAAGATACCTGAATGCATTGGTGCAATTATAAAAGAACATGACAGTCTCTTCCCCCAAGCTACACCAAGTCTCTGTAGCAAATATATAATAATCATCTGTCTTGTATTTTATTTACTCAAAGAATAATGAATGGTTGATTTTATCAAAGTATCCTACTATAATATTTACTGTCTGATAGCAGCATTTTCCCTAGGTTAAACAATTCCATTAACCCTTGATTAGTTGTTCTTCTGCTTAAAACTGACTGACAGCTTTCATCACTCAGACTATAACTAACCAGAATGAAAACAGGTCTATTTTCAGAGGGAGAGATAAAGGAAAAACATTGTATCCTTCTATAACTGCACAAGTTCATTTATGTATCTCTTTGAATACTCACTTCTTCTGTTCCTATTGTGTGCCTCAGCATATTTTCTATTCAGCCTTACAGACATTTTTAGTATATTGTCCCAAGCCATTTGTCTCAAAACTGAGCATATGATATGGTCCTAAATAACTCCATAATCATATCATTTTAATCCACTTGATCAGTTAATTTGGTCTAAGATAGTAAAGGTAAGCTACTAGAAAGTTTACACTGTGTATTGTTTTTTTAATCAGTCAAAGAATCTAGAGTCAGGAATATTCATTTTGTACAAACACATCAAAATAAATAAATATATTAAATAAGAATGATACATGTGGGAGATTGTTGATTTGAAACTCACTGTCAGCTGAATTTTCTTAGTGTGTCAATATTACAGGAACACTTCACAGAGAAGTTCAAAAATCCCCCTAAGAAATCATAGCTTGGTGGCATATGGGGAGTTTATATCTGGTGATAATGGCTCAAGCAAAGGAAGAAAGGTATGTAAGTATGGCACTGGAACAGGATTTGGGAGATCTATGTTCACTTCCTGACTTGGTCATCAACATCATGTGACCTTAATTTCTCTGTGACTGAGTTCCCTTCTCTTCAGGTAACAAGAAGAGATAATAAAATACACACAAACCAAGAATGTAACAGAACTTTACTGGGGGCTTAGAGTGGTTCTTCGGTATCTTCATCAGAGGGAGGCCACTCTGCTTGCCTTAGCTACCTAGTGGTGGAGAGTTGTTCAGCAAGTGATTAGCACCAGTAATTGTCTGTTACCTACCATCAATCTGGGATAGGCAGCAATAGAATCATCTAGGTAGGGCCTAGCAACATCAAATAGTATATGGTCCAGCTCTTTGGCTGGGCAAAAAGTAAACAAACACAGGCAGGCTGTTTGGTTTAAGACAGATTGATTGGCTCCCCGGGGAGCCCAGAGTTATGATTAAGAGTTGCAAGTCAGAGGACCTGAGCCAACCCTACTTCACTGAGTCTCAGCCTAGGGCACTTATTGTGGTAGAAAATCCCTCTACTGGAACAGTGGGGATCTGGCCAAAACACACAGGTCATAGCTTCAGCAAAAGCAATCAGACTAATGCCTGGTTTCCTTGGGCTACTTCTTATCCCTTCCTGTTCATAAAGATTTTTCAGTCACAGGCCTTCAGGCCCTCAGGGTACTGAGCAACTGGTAATTTTAGAAGCTGCTCGAATATTCACCAGGCAGCAACTATCATCTGGATATTTCTCCAGAGGCAGAAGGTAGTACAGCTCAGTTCCTGGTTCAGGGCCCAGAGGCAGAGAAGCAGTAACCAACTCCTTTCTTGGCTCTCCCTCAACTGAGCTAGAGGTCCCACCTCTTATACTTTTTGCTCTTCCCCTTTCTTTCTGGCACAAGGGATGGGTCCTGTCTGACCCTGCCCACCAGTAGGCAGAGAGCGGTTCCTCCCTTTCTGCATCAAAAGGAAGCACTCTGCCTTACTACAGGTCTGTAAGTTCTATCCAAATACAAATACATAGCAGTACTAAGAACAGACATGATCATTTCATGTAATGTCATATGTTTTGTAAGATTTTCCTGTAGTAAGTATCTCACTCAGTTGTTTGTGATATAAAACTAACGAGGGAGAAGCTGTTCAATTATGGAGTCTCCAGGCACACCAAATGAGGAGCAGTGTCTGTGGTTAGTTGTACCCTACTGTTTAGAAGAAAAGAAGGGGGAAGATAAAAAGAGGATCTCCTTTACATGACTACCAGCCAGCACCATACTGGGTGAAAAAAAGTTCCAGATGCCCACACCAACAGTACAAACATGATGGCAAAATTCTGATCTAAATGAGAGTTCATGCTGTTATCATCAATGGTTTGGAATGTATTATTATTATTCATCCTCGAAATCTACTTGTGCATCTTTCTCAGTCACTCATCCTTTTTTTGTAACTTGTCCCTTTTCCTGACCCCATGCATATGCCTTTTCACAGTAATCCTGACTTTCATAGTGCTATGGACTGCCTTATTTCAGTTGAATAACTACCTATGTGCAGTGCAGATACAAAGGCTGATGTAGCCAATGGTGTACCTCAGTCTAAGTCTTTAAACTTTTTCATCTCCTGCCTTAGTAAGAGAGGCCTGCCTGGTATACAAGGTTAAGCAGCTTCTCCTCCCTCCATACATAGGAAGCAGCAGCAAATGGAAAGAGCCTCCATAGCTTCTTCATAATTTCACTCACTAACTTTGAAACTTGAACTCTACAGGGGAAATCTTGGACTCAAGCCGAACTTCCATTAACTTCAAAAGGGCCAGGATTTCACTGTGGATGTTTGTCTCTCACATTCGTCCTTAATCCTGATCCTCTCTGATCACTGCAACTCTTCTCAACCTCACCTTCCCACCCATTCTACTTTTCATCCTTCTCTACCTCCTTCCCCCAGAGCTCTCTTTCTTTTTCTCCCTTCCTCTTCATATTTCCACAATTATTTTTCTCTCCTGCACTTCAATCTAAATGTCACCATCTCCCTCTCAACTCCTCATATCCCTCAAATGATATTTTTTGTAAAATATAGACTTGAAACTAATATATAGACTTTTGTGAAATATAGACTTGAAACTGCCATAACCCTGATCATTCTATATATTTTGTACCCTTTTCTTTTCCACCCTGATTATTTTCTTCATTATATTTCCATCTCTTTGGGGGAAAGACCACACTTTCCTCTATATTTGTATTATGTCTAGCACAATGAGACCCTGATTCTGACTATGGTCTTTGGGTACTACTAAATAAATAACAACATCCTTCCATTCTGTACTGGCAAGGTCGAAGAGTTCAAAAAATCATTTGGACTCCCAAAAATAAGGAGATTTCAGAACAGTCAAATAATGCTTTTAGTCTGTCTTTTGCCTTTTTAACTCTCCTTTATTCTTCCATTAATGTGTGTGTGATAGTTTCAAGGTTAGAAATTCAACATTTAATGCACATAAAAATGTGTGCGTCTCACTGGCTGCTCCGGTGGAGTTATTTAACTTCTCTGCACCTGTAAGATGGGTGAACTGCCACCCATTTCTTTTTATTGTCTTCAGTCCCCTAT
Organism: Pelusios castaneus; assembly: GCA_007922175.1. Taxonomy (NCBI): domain Eukaryota; kingdom Metazoa; phylum Chordata; order Testudines; family Pelomedusidae; genus Pelusios; species Pelusios castaneus. The sequence continues at coordinate 6,129,109 of ML685903.1, forward strand.
TCCTAGAGTAGTGCAAGGGGCCTACCATCAATCAAAAGTTAGCCCCACCCAGCTGTCACCGGAAGTCCCGCCCGATCCGGTCACCTGATATCCGATCCCACCCCCCGGGCGCCGGGCACCGGGAGGCCCGCCCCAGCGGGTACCTGGCATCCAGTCCAGCCCCCAGAAATCCCCCCCCTTCTGGTCACATGACATCCGGTCCCCCCCCCCCCAAGCTCTGACTTCTGGCTGACAAGGGTCACCTGATCGGAAGTGGGCATTGTGACCCTTTCCCCGCCCATTGGGGTGCATTTCACCCCGAGAGTGGGGTTGGCCGGGAAAGGGCATGTGGCGGGATGACCCTCCGCCAATCGGGGTCCTCCCGGAAAGGCACGGCGGTTGGCCAGGCGGCAGCACCGCCCCCCGGATGTCTCGGGCCTTTTTAAAAGTGGAAGACCCTGAGGGTGGTTTCTCGAGACCACGTGGTTCACAGCTCGTGGAGAACATGGACGCTTTCGCCACCCCCGTGAGACTTCCGCACTTTGTTTTGACTCCTAAAGTCTTGGTCCCCTGGCGTAGAAAGCGGTACATCAGCAGCAGTTATGAGGAAGAGGGAGAAATCAAGGACAGCCAGATTCCTTTGACTCAGCCTTTGTTCAATATGCCAGAACCCGAAACCCAAGAGATCAGGAAGCAGCCTGAAAGACTCTCACCGGCACCAACAGACCAGGAGAAAGGAGAAGAGGAGGCTCAGGTAAAGGAACAAGCATGGGTTGCTAACCGCATAGCTCTAAAAAGCCAAAAAGGTGGTGGTGGATTCACAGCTCTTTCTTTTTTTCTGAAAATCTCTCTTGTCTTTCAGGAACCCCCAGATAATATTGCAACGGACGAGAAAGATGAAGCTGGCCCACCTTGTTTTTGTTCAACGCTGGTACTCACCGATGAAGAGGATGAGGCTGGGGCTGAAGCCTATATGGAGTTTAAGAGAAGGCTCGGCATGGAAATGTTTGAACCACTCCCACGTCGCCAGTGTAAAAAACTCATACGGTCTGTTGTGCGTGTTGCTGTTTCTGCTTCCCTTAATTACTGTCTTAAGGAAAAGATGTTCGAAGATTGTGAAGTCTGTATCATAGATGCTCCAGGCCAACGGCACCATGACTGTGTGCAGTGGACTTCAGAGGATATAAACTGCAAACTCCGGGATGTGTGCGCTGAGCTATGTTTTAAAAGTTTGTTAAACATTGTTATTGCCACGAGTTATATTATGGAATGTCTGTACATAACTAAAGAACATTTAGACCTAGGGGTGACTTGGTACGCGCTGTGCAATTCAATCCAGACCCTAGCAGCATTCTAAAGAAGACGTCTAAACTGGAGGATGCCCGTTCGGAGCGTTGTATGGTCCGTCTGGTCTTCACAAAATGTTACAGAAGTCTACTTAGGAAGCAGACTATGCATAAGAAATACAAAAGGATTAAGTGAGAGAATGCTGAGGGATATAAACCGTCTTGTTAGCTGTCAATAAATGCATCTCTGGAAAAGGGGTTTGTGACTTTCTATAAAAGGCCTGTGTGGGCCTTAAATGTAAGTGTTTATTTCAAGGTTGCCACAGGTCTTTTAAATAAAAATGTTTTTTGTGAGATCCAGCTATTGTGTCTTTGTGTACTTACTGCAAAAAGCTGAAATGTGTGTAGCAGCATTCTGTGGGAAAAAAAACGAACCCCCAGAAATATCTATTTAAAATAAAGCCAAAGGGTTAGAAAGGCAGCATGGAACAGGGGATCTGACTCCCCACCCCATTAAAAGAAGCCACCCTTTGTTTTCAGCGCGGGTAAAGTTATCAGGTAGTTCAGTTTGATGGGCCTCACTCACAGTAAAGGAGGTTGCTGAGTGAATTCTATTGGATAGTTTACAGCAGCCTTGAGAGTTTGTAGATCATGATTGGACAGTTTAAAAATACAACCTCAGGAATTTCTGGGTCAGTTGTTTTTTTTCTCCTCTTTTGTTTCAATCAGGGCTAGAATTATCAGGTAATTAGGTCTGATGGGCCTAGGTCACAATAAGGGTGGAGGCTGAGTGGAACTGCAGAGCTCTGATTAACAATAAATTAACTTTAAGGAAAAAAAAAACCCTTTCCTTAACTTTTAAAAACCCCACAGACAGTTTTAAAACCAAATTTCAGGATTTTTTTTCTAGCAACTCAAAGTCATTATAAGTTTAAAATCATACACTAACAAAAATCAAAGCCCTCCTTGAAATGTTTTAAAGAAGCCTCCCCCCCATACTTTTAAAAAACATATGTTGTAAGAACATTCAAACATTTAATAGCTATAAATATTTGGAGAGTGCTTGCTATAGCTGTGGCACATCTATTTTTTGTAGGGATTGGAAGAAAGTACTCTCACCATCAGGAGTTCTTAGATGCTCTCAGACAGTTTTAAAACCAAATTTCAAGTGTAGCAGCATTCTGTGGGAAAAAACAAACCCCACAGAAATATCTATTTAAAATAAAGCCAAAGGGTTAGAAAAGGAGCATGGAACAGGGTCTCTGACTCACCACCCATTACAAGGAGCCACCCTTTGTTTTCAGCCCGGGTAAAGTTATCAGGTAGTTAGGTCTGATGGGCCTAGGTCACAGTAAAGGAGGATGCTGAGTGAATGCTATTGGATAGTTTACAGCAGCCTTGAGAGTTTGTAGATAAGAACATAAGAACATAAGAACATAAGAAAGGCCGTACTGGGTCAGACCAGAGGTCCATCTAGCCCAGTATCTGTCTACCGACAGTGGCCAGTGCCCAGGTGCCCCAGAGGGAGTGAACCTAACAGGCAATGATCAAGTGATCACTCTCCTGCCATCCGTCTCCATCCTCTGATAAACAGAGGCTAGGGACACCATTCTTAACCCCTTTCTGGCTAATAGCCATTTATGGACTTAGCCACCATGAACTTATCCAGTTCCCTTTTAAATATTGTTATAGTCCCAGCCTTCACAACCTCCTCAGGTAAGGAGTTCCACAAGTTGACTGTGCGTTGTGTGAAGAAGAACTTCCTTTTATTTGTTTTGAACCTGCTACCTATCAGTTTCATTTGGTGACCCCTGGTTCTTGTATTATGGGAGTATTTAAACAACTTTTCCTTGTCCACTTTTTCCACATCCGTCATAATTTTATATACTTCTATCATGTCCCCCCTCAGTCTCCTCTTTTCCAAGCTGAAGAGGCCCAGCCTTTTCAATCATTCCTCATACGAGGCACTCTCCAAACCCCTAATCATTTTAGTTGCCCTTTTCTGAACCTTTTCTAGTGCTAGAATATCTTTTCTGAGATGAGGAGACCACATCTGTACACAGTATTCGAGATGTGGGCGTACCATGGATTTATATAAGGGCAATAATACATTTGCAGTCTTATTTTCTATCCCCTTTTTAATGATCCCTAACATCCTGTTTGCTTTTTTGACCGCCTCCGCACACTGTACGGACATCTTCAGAGAACTATCCACAATGACTCCAAGATCTTTTTCTTGACTCGTTGTAGCCAAATTAGCCCCCATCATATTATAGGTATAGTTGGGGTTATTTTTTCCAATGTGCATTACTTTACACTTATCCACATTAAATTTCATTTGCCATTTGGATGCCCAATCACTTAGTTTTGTGAGATCTTTTTGAAGTTCTTCACAATCTGCTTTGGTCTTGACTATCTTGAGTAGTTTAGTATCGTCTGCAAACTTAGCTACCTCACTATTTACCCCTTTCTCCAGATCATTTATGAATAAATTGAATAGGACTGGTCCTAGGACCGACCCTTGGGGAACACCACTAGCTACCCTTTTCCAATCTGAGTATTTACCATTTACTCCTACCCTTTGTTCCCTGTCTTTTAACCAGTTCTCAATCCATGAAAGGACCTTCCCTTTTATCCCATGACAACTTAACTTACATAACAGCCTTTGGTGAGGGACCTTGTCAAATGCTTTCTGGAAATCTAAGTACACTATGTCCACTGGATCCCCCCTGTCCACATGTTTGTTAACCCCTTCAAAGAACTCTAATAGATTAGTAAGACACGATTTCCCCTTACAGAAACCATGTTGGCTATTGCTCAACAGTTTATGTTTTTCTATGTGACTGACAATTTTATTCTTAACTATTGTTTCAACTAATTTGCCCGGTACCGACGTTAGACTTACCGGTCTGTAATTGCTGGGATCCCCTCTAGGGCCCTTTTTAAATATTGGCGTTACATTAGCCGACTTCCAGTCTTTGGGTACCGAAGCCATTTTAAGGGACAGGTTACAAATCTTAGTTAACAGTTCCGCGACTTCACATTTGAGTTCTTTCAGAACTCTTGGGTGAATGCCATCTGGTCCCGGTGACTTGTTAATGTTGAGTTTATCAATTAATTCCAAAACTTCCTCTAGTGACACTTCAATCTGTGACAGTTCCTCAGATCTGTCACCTACAAAAGCCGGCTCAGGTTTGGGAATCTCACTAACATCTTCAGCCGTAAAAACCGAAGCAAAGAATCCATTTAGTTTCTCTGCAATGACTCTATCATCTTTAAGCGCTCCTTTTGTATTATCATCATCAAGGGGCCCGACTGGTTGTTTGGCAGGCTTCCTGCTTCTGATATACTTAAAAAACAATTTGTTATTACCTTTGGAGTTTTTGGCTAGCCGTTCTTCAAACTCCTCTTTGGCTCTTCTTATTACACTCTTGCACTTAAGCTGGCACTGTTTGTGCACCTTTCTGTTTGCCTCACTAGGATTTGACTTCCACTTTTTAAAGGAAGTCTTTTTACCTCTCAGTGCTTCTTTTACATGGTTGGTGAGCCATGGTGGATCTTTTTTGGTTTTTTTACAGTGTTTCTTAATTTGGGGTATACAGTGAAGTTGGGCCTCTATTATGGTGTCTTTAAAAAGCGCCCATGCAGTTTTCAGAGATTTCACTTTAGTCGCTCTACCTTTTAGCTTTTGTTTAACTATCCCCCTCATTTTTGTATAGTTCCCCCTTTTGAAATTAAATGCCACAGTGTTGGGCTGTTGAGGTGTTCTTTCCCCCACAGGGATGGTGAATGCTATTGTATTATGGTCACTAGTTCCAAGCGGTCCTTCTACAGTTACCTCTCGGACCAGCTCCTGCGCTCCACTCAGGATTAAATCTAGAGTTGCCTCTCCCCTTGTGGGTTCCCATACCAGCTGCTCCATGAAGCAGTCATTCAAAGTATCGAGAAATTTTATCTCTGCAATATGTCCTGAAGTGAAATGTTCCCAGTCAATATGGGGATAGTTGAAATCCCCCACCATTATTGGGTTTTTAAATTTGATAACCTCCCTAATTTCCCTTAGCATTTCATCATCGCTCTTACTATCCTGGTCAGGTGGCCGATAGTAGATCCCTAATGTTATATTGTCATGGAAGCATGAGATTTCTATCCATAGCGATTCTATGGAACAAGTGGATTCGCTTAAGATTTTTACTTCATTTGAATCTACATTTTCTTTCACGTATAGTGCCACTCCTCCTCCCGTACGACCTGTTCTGTCCTTCCGATATATTTTGTACCCCGGAATGATTGTGTCCCACTGATTGCTCTCTGTCCACCAGGTTTCTGTGATGCCTATTATATCAATATTCTCCTTTACCACTAGGCACTCTAGTTCACCCATTTTATTATGTAGACTTCTAGCATTTGTGTATAAGCACTTTAGAAACTTGTCCCTGTTTATTTGTCTGCCCTTTTTTAATGTGCCAGATTCTTTGTCATGTGGCTGTTTATCATCGGATCCGGCCCCCTCACCATCCTTTTCTGTCCTCTGTTCCTGACTATAACTATAACTATAACCTGGAGATTCCCTCTCATCAGACTCTCCCTTAAGAGAAGTCTGTGTCCGATCCAGCTGCTCCTCTGCAGCAGTCGGCTTTCCCCCATCCTCTAGTTTAAAAACTGCTCTACAACCTTTTTAATGTTTAGCGCCAGCAGTCTGGTTCCCTTTTGGTTTAGGTGGAGCCCATCCCTCCTGTATAGGCTCCCCCCATCCCAAAAGTTACCCCAGTTCCTAATGAACGTAAACCCCTCCTCTCTACACCATCGTCTCATCCACGCATTGAGACTCTGAATCTCTGCCTGCCTACCTGGCCCTGCGCGTGGAACTGGGAGCATTTCTGAGAATGCCACCATAGAGGTCCTGGATCTCAATCTCTTTCCTAGTAGCCTAAATTTTGCTTCCAGGACATCTCTCCTACCCTTCCCTAAGTCATTGGTACCTACATGTACCACGACCACCGGCTCCTCCCCAGCACTACACATAAGTCTGTCTAGATGCCTCGAGAGGTCCGCAACCTTCGCACCAGGCAGGCAAGTCACCATACGGTTCTCCCGGTCATCACAAACCCAGCTATCTATGTTTCTAATGATCGAATCTCCCATTACTAACACCTGCCTTTTCCTAGCAACTGGAGTTCCCTCCCCCGGAGAGGCAACCTCCGTGCGAGAGGCAGCCTCAGCATCATCTGGAAGGAGGGTCCCAACTATGGGAAGGTTCCCCTCTGCTCCCGCTGACTGCTCTGCTTCCCTTGGGCATTCTTCCTCCTCAACAGCACAGAGGCTGTCTGAGCGGAGGTGGGACAATTCTACAGTATCCCTGAAAGCCTCGTCGACAAACCTCTCTGCCTCTCTCAGCTCCTCCAGTTCCGCCACCCTGGCCTCCAAAGCCCGCACGCGGTCTCTGAGGGTCAGGAGCTCCTTGCACCGAATGCAGACATACGACACCCGCCCACAAGGCAGGTACTCATACATTCCACACCCGGCGCAATAAACTGGATAGCCCCCACTCTGCTGCTGGGCTTCTGCCTGCATTGTCTCCCAGTTAATGAAAGGGTGGTTGAAAGAAAGGGGTTTTAGAGTATGGTTTTGAAGTATAGGTTATATGGGGACAGGGGACCAAGGAGGACCTATGGGGCCCCGCCCTCCCTTAAAACTCCCTTCTAAACTCCCTGTTAGCAGCCCCTGTTCGCAAGCTCCCTGGTCGCTTATGTGTGGCTTTATAAAGCCCTGGCCTGGGTTAATGCCCCACCCACTGATTAAGGCTGATTAAGCTCAGCCAATCACCAGAGGCTTCAAGCTCTCAAACTTACCTTTGAGGCTCACAGCCTCCAACTGCCAGCTCTAGCACACAGTCCTTCAAACAGACACACAGACAGACACCAACTCAAGCTCAGCACACAGCTCACAGCAGTAACCCCTAAACACCCCCCCCCCCAATACTACAGACAGTCACTTACCCCACAGATTCTGCAGTAGCTCCTCCTTCACCTGGAGAACTCCCTTGCAAAACTCCCTGTTAGCAGCCCCTGTTCGCAAAAGGACACGATTGGACAGTTTAAAAATACAACCTCAGGAATTTCTGGGTCAGTTGTTTTTTTTCTCCTCTTTTGTTTCAACCAGGGCTAGAGTTACCAGGTAGTTAGGTCTGATGGGCCTAGGTCACAGTAAAGGAGGTTGCTGAGTGAATGCTATTGGATAGTTTACAGCAGCCTTGAGAGTTTGTAGATCACGATTGGACAGTTTAAAAATACAACCTCAGGAATTTCTGGGTCAGTTGTTTTTTTTCTCCTCTTTTGTTTCAACCAGGGCTAGAGTTTTCAGGTAATTAGGTTTGATGGGCTTAGCTCACAGTAAGGGTGGAGGCTGAGTGGAACTGCAGAGCTCTGATTAACAATAAATTAACTTTAAGGAAAAAAAAAACCCTTTCCTTAACTTTTAAAAACCCCACAGACAGTTTTAAGACCAAATTTCAGGATTTTTTTTTCTAGCAACTCAAAGTCATTATAAGTTTAAAATCATACATTAACAAAAATCAAAGCCCTCCTTGAAATGTTTTAAAGAAGCCTCCCCCCATACTTTTAAAAAACATATGTTGTAAGAACATTCAAACATTTAAAAGCTATAAGTATTTGTTGAGTGCTTGCTATAGATGTAGCACATCTATTTTATGTAAGTATTAAAAGAAAATACTCTAGCCATTCATTGATATTTGCAAGGTCCTGCAGACAGGAGAGGGGTACAAAGTAATATTAAGGAATGTTATGGATGGTGATTTACAATTTAATACCATAAGAAGTCCCTACAAGGCTTATTTTTTATTCAAAGAAGAAAATGTTTTTAAAAAAACAAAAACAAAAGCAGTTGTGCAGATCACAAAGGAGAACATTTTGGGAAGGGTATCTAAATTTCTTAAGTACCCATTCTTTAAGAGGTGTAGTGATCAAATGAACTTGCTAACTGGATTGGTGATGTTTGATTGAAACAAAGAGTTAGAAGGGTATAAAAACCTCAGCTTTTCTGGAGACTGTCCTTTCTCTTCACAGAAGCTATCTTGAACAGCTGCAGGACTTCCAGGCCTAGGTATGTTACTTATTCTTAACTCTGAAAAAACATATACACTGTTAATGTTCTGTTCATGCTGTCCTTATTCATGATGACACATGTCTTTATTGCAGTGTGATCTCTTTTTGGCATGGAAACAGCATCTTCAAGCAGCCTTTTACCAGGGCAAGATAAAATCCTGTTTTAACTATGGTTGGACTTAACTTTAAATCTGGGTTGGATACACTTATGGTAACTCAAATTGTGCTTGTTCTTTAATTCAAAGGTGCATCTACATGTGAGAAAAATCATGTCCCAGCTTGTCTTTACCCTGTGGTGGAAGGTAAATATTTGCAATTGGTTTTTAAGTGTGTGTGTGCTTAAAATGCCTGTTTTTTATTTTAGCCAGATCACAAGGCAATGTGTTTTAAGGCTTGAATTTTTGTTTGTGGGGCAAGGCTTTGAGCTAAAGTTAAGTGAGGGGATTTCTTGAATTATATTTAAGATGGTCAGGTTTTTGAATACATGGCAAAGGGTTTTTGTGGGGTTTTTGGGTTGGGTTTTTTTAAATGATTTTTAAAAGTTAAGTGTGGGGATTTCTTGAAAAGTATTTTGTTATAAACTGATGGGGTATTTATAAAGTGAGTTTTAAAAGTGACTGAGCCTTGGTTTTTTAAAAGTATTTGCTGTATTTAAAACTGACCTGGTTTTTAGTTTTTGTTTTTTTTTTCTTTTTAGTCTGAGCCCATAGTAGTACCTTTTTAAAAGTGACTGGGTCTGGGCTTTTTAAAAGTATATGCTGTATTTAAAACTGCCCTGTTTTTTTCTTTGTAGTCTGAGCACATGGCAGTGTCTTTTTAATGTTGGGCAGTTAGAGATAAACAATGGGGTTTGTTGATTTAAAACTGACTGGGGGGATTTTATGCTGTGCAAAAGGTGGTGTGTTTTTTAATGCTCTTTTGCTTGTGAGGCAGGGCCTTGAGTTAAAGTTAAGTGCTGGAGTTTCTTGAAATGTATTTAAAATGGCCTGGTTTGTGAGCACATGGCAAAGGTTGTGGGTTTTTTTTTTTTTTTTTAATGACTTTTAAAAGTTAAGTGTGGGGATTTCTTGAAATGCATTTAAAACTACCTTTTTTTAAATTTCTTTTTAAAGTCTGAGGATACGGTGGTGTCTTTTTAAAAAGTTGCTTGGCCTGGGCCTGAGGCCTGTGGTAAAGATAGTTATAATTGGGGGATTTAAAAATATTTTATTGCACATTTTGGTTTTGGGGTCTGTTGGCAAACTAGTGGGAGGGGAAAAAATCCACCTGAAATAGTGAGGAAAGTTTAAAGACAATGAGTATTTTTTAAAGTTAAGACCGTTTTATAATAATGTTGTTTGCTTTACAGTACTATCAAAAAATGAAAGAACTTTAGGTCTGCGGATAAACAAGCTCAAAAGGAAAAAGGAAAGAGACAGCTGAAAAGGAAAATTTGCCACCGTCAATGAATGACAGAGAGCTGAATTTCAATAAATATTTCTGGGTTTTTTGTTTTTTCTATTTTTAATTAGATATCTAGCCAGTGTGGTAAAGTTAATTTTTTTAAAAGATGCTAAATGGAAACATCTGTTCTTTTCCTTCTCAGGCATGGACAGCTCTCCTGATGTTGTGATAGTTGACGTTCCAGGGACATCTCCAGCAAAATCACCTCCAAAACTTTTAACAGCAGCACCTGTGCAAAACAGCAAAGGAGCCCTGATGAAGCAGCAGGAAACCCCAGAGTGCAGATACACCAAACCCAAGGACAAAACAAAAGACTCTGGTACAAAGCACCACACCTCCAGTTCCTCAGCGGTCAGCACCATACCAAGCCCTGAGAGAACTGTGGGTGAACACACACACGTTCACAAACCCGGAGCACGCGCTCTAGAGGTTGTGAATCAAAAACCAAGGATTGAAAGCTCCAGTGATGATGATAATTACTATCCACGTTCACACCACAATAGGCTTGATGCAGTTCTTCAGTATTCTAAAGAGATGTGGGGAAAATATGACTCTTCATTCAGAGAGCTGATGGGGACTGTATTCTCCAGGGTTCTGGAAGAAAGAAGGGCTGGAAGCTATGTAAAAAATGCAAAAACTGTCGATAAATATGTTAAAAAATATTTCACCATTCCAGAGGGTGTTTTTGAAGCTGCCCAGCTAGTCAGGGGGAGGGGTACCCGACCTCATAAAAAAGGGGGTGGTCTTCTAAGGGATAAACGGGCAGCTCCAAAAAAGTTACAGGCCAGGGTCATTTTAAAAAAGGCTAAGGAGGTGATGAGGAGAAAAAAACAAAAAGAGAGGTCCACTAGTGACGTGCCTGAGAATGAGGAGGTGGAAACTGACCCCAGGGATGGTGGTTTAGAAAATTCCCCAGAAAGCTCTCCCTCGGAGTCTGGGGTAGATTCAGATCCCCATCCTGAGACATATATAGAACGGGTGAGTCGGTGGTTAACGGGTGTACCATACTTGACTTAGACAGGGCTGTCACCCAGACACGTTCCGTTCCTAGCAAACACGTGCCCAAAGGCTGGGATGCATTTATGAACTCCATGGCAGAACTAAACGTGCCATCGTCCATCATGGGCAATGCGGCCAACAGAGATCTTTTGGAGAACCTGAAGGCCTCGACGGCTGATCCCAGATCAGATCGTGAACCCTTTTTGCATTCTAAAAAACGAAAACTGGCTAAAAGAGCCAAATGGCTCACTGTGTAATTTTTTTTCTTTTCGTGCTCTGAAAAACAATTTTTTAAATGGTCTATTTTTTTGTTGCTTTAAATAAAAAAATCTTGTATACTTCTTAAAAAATTGTATTTGTCACATTTATTTTTTCTGAATTGGCCCTTTTTAAAAACAAACAAACAAAACAAAAAAAACACCAGACACAAATTGTCTTTAAACACCTTGCCTGGGGTGCTTTATTGAGAAACACGTCTAAGAAAGTCTCTTACATGGCAGGGTCCTCCAGTAAAACACATGAGAGCTGCATGGTATCCATGCTCACATGTAGTCAAACAGGACATTTCTCCTCTGATTGATTTCTATGACGTTGTCAAAAACCCCATACACAATCATATTGACGGTGGCCATCAAAGCCTTCGCAAAATGTATTTCTGCTCTCAGGTTTTTCGTTTTAATCAAGGAATAGTGATCAGCGCATTCCTGGTTGGGGGAGAGGTCGAAGGCAAACAAGGTATAACCCTGGGCAAACTGCACACGGTCAATGAGCAGTGCACGATCTTTCATGTGTTTACCGGCCATCTGTACCAGATTCATGTACTCCCTCATGCAGCGCTCGGCCTCGAAGTCTGGCTGCAGAGGTTTGGTTGGTATCTGTTCGCCATCCACGTGCAAGGCCACAAAGTTAATATCATAATGTTTAAAATTAAAGGGTTTTTTTTAGCGTAACTGCCGCTGAAGGCATCGTTATCCACGAACCCCAGGACGAGCATTTTGAGTAGCTGTCCCAAGAACAGGTTTTCCTGGTTACTGACCCTGCTTCCCGTGGGGATGCTAAACACTTTCATTCCCACATGGTCCACAGGGTATTTAGCATTAGCGGTGAGCAGGGCCTCCGCATGCCCCAGACGGACACCCAGGGTCACCCGTACTTTCTTCACAAAAAGGGATGCTGATACAATGCGCAGTTTATAGCCTGGGGCTGCATCGCCCATTAAGCAGAAGGCATCTTTACTGCACGTCAGTTTAATTTTCACGTCCACGCCGTTCAACAAAAGTTTTTCTTGAAAAAATAGGTCGCTGTGTAGATGGCCCAGCAGCTCAATCATCCTGCTCTGAGCCGTCAGATTTGTATGCTTCACAAACCTTAGATTCTCACCGTCCCGCTCCGCGGCTTTGTGTTGCCCGGGGGTGTCTTTAATAAACAGGCCAGTGGAAAATTGCGTAGCGAGAGTGTTGTCGCTGTAATTGAGCACCGATTCTATAAAGGTCCAGTAAGGGTAGCAGTTGTTGCTTTGAGTTATAAATCGGTCTCCTAGGGTGACGTCCAGCTGACTGAAAATGGACGCCATGGGTAATTCACCAGGCCCACCACGGTGTCCAGGGAAGGTTGGTTCCATCTCCCTTTTCGATCTTGCAACAAAGGTACAGAAGCGTATTGTTCAAATCCATGCAATCTATTCTGTTCCCCGCTATAAAAAAGTCAAGGGGGGCCACCTCCGTAATGGCCAATAGCGGCGGCACCTTGATGTAGATGCTTTTCTCAATGTTGATCTGCATGGGGGCTATTTGGAATAAGTCCAATTCAGATCTGGTGCACTCTTCAGACTCTCAGTGAACTAAAGCCATGTTGATTAAAATAGATCTCTTTTACCAGGTGGAGCGCGTTTCCTATTTCTCCTCCGCCTCCCCTTGGTCTTTCGCTTCTGGCTAGCCCAGCACATCAAAGCTCTTCTTTTAAAGGGTTTTGGGGGACCTTGGAGTAGCGGGTATGACATGTTTCTCTTTCCCTTCCTCCTTTTGATGTACATCAGCCCTGACCCCTCCTGGGTGGGAGGTTCCCTCACCTTCTCCAGAACAGCACGGGAGACGTGGCCTACCACGTCTCTAGCTATGTTTTGAGCAGTGGTTTTGACGTGGGGTTTCATAATCTCTAGCCCCCTCCTCAAAAGCGGAACGGCTTTTCGAAAGAGGCTATGGAATATGCTGCCCACGCCAGCCCCGTACATCATGGGGGTCCCGTGATAACCAGAAAGGGCATACCCGGCCTGGGCTTTATAATAGTTGCTGTAGATGGTGGGGTCACTGTAATTTTTTACAGTCACCATGGTGCTTTTTTTCCTCCTTTTAGAAGCCTCTCTGGGGACGCAGGTGCAGCTTGACGATCATCTTGCCGAAGCAAAATGAGACATGTCTGTTCTGATCAGTCTTTATTTCAATGGTGATGATGTCGATGTGATGCTTACTGATGAGAACATAATGCAGTTTATCGTAGGTGATGGTGACAAACTCATTGTTCCTGCCTCAGACGGGGATGCAGCATAACAGGGGAATGGAAAAATCCCCCACGAACTGGAGTTCCACGATGTCTGTGTACAGGTACAAGGAGTTGAAACCTCCTGTGATGTCTTCTGAGAAAGGGATTTTGTTGACGCGGCTGTTGGGTTACAAACCCAAAATATTAGCCAGCTCTCCTCCGGTAGAAAATGTGTAAGCGACATCGGTGGACTTAAGTCTAACTTTTCTACCCACAGGATCGTAATTCATGATCACCTCGGGCGCTCTGAGATGACGAGTCACAACACCATTCATCTGCTCCAGCAATTCAGATATAGACGAGTAATAACCTCGTCGTAGGATGTAATCCCATTGCTTATCTTCACAGGTGATTTCAAAAGGGACGTCTTTCTTGATGTTGTTCCAGCTATGCGGGTATTGTATTTCCACCAACCCCACCTCCCAGGCACCCGGGAGATCCAAAGGTCTAATGAGCTGCACGGTAAAGTTCAAGCTGGTGTTTTGGGGAAAAACCCCAGAGCTGGCGTTGCTGGGCAAAGTGATGTAAAACCCACCATCATTCATTTTCCCCCACTAGAACTTTTTCAATCCTGTAAACCCTGTCCCACTTGGGGTTTACTTTTTGCAGTTCTTCGGGGTAAGGAGATCCAGCAATCGTCACGCCCTCGTAACCTTTACTCGGTATATGGGTCTCCGGCCCTTGGTTAAGGCTTCGTCGACTATGACTATCTCATCGGTAAACGTTTGTTCATATCCTTTCTCAAAAGCTCCTTTGGTTTTAGACAGCCTCACGTGGTCGCCTTTTCTAAAAGGGCCGGCAGCTGGTTTTACTTTTAAAGCGTCTCCGTATACTCTTTTCCATACCTTCAGAGAATTCGAGGGGTTAATGTCAACAGGTCTGGCACGTATGGTTCTGTGAAAGCTCCAGTTGTAACTCTTTATAAACTGGGGTAACGCGTCAATTTAGCGAAAGGTGTTACGGGAGGTAAAATATCTCCACATTGGAGATTTTAAAGTTCTGTTAAACCGCTCCACCACCCTCACTTTGACTTCGTTATTAGTCACAAAATGGTGGATGCCGTGCCGCTTTAACAACCAGCTTAAAGGTTTGTTTAAAAATTCTTTTCCCCGATTGGTTTGTAATTTTTGAGGCAAGCGACCTTCACTGAAAATGGCTTTAAAGGCCTTGGCTACTTCACCTCCCGTCTTGTCATTGAGGCCTAAGACCCAGGCGTATTTGGATAGAATGTCTATTGCTGTTAAGATGTACTTAAAACCGCTGTTGTGCCTGGAGAATCTTTGCATATCCACCAAATCCGCCTGCCATTGCACGTCCACATCTGAAACGACCGTCTTGTTTCTTTTAAAACATATTCGGGCTGCTTTGTGTAAAGAGTAAGCGTCCTGGTCCGAAAGCCAAGTGGTTACCTCACCCCTATTCAAAGTTTCCCTATGCTTTTTTGGCCTCTTGAAAAAGAGCGTTCACCCCTCCGAAGCTCCCCACTTCCCCGGGAGTGTAATAGATTTTTTTTAAAAGAACCGCCTGCATTGGCATGGCTGCCGCTTGTAACCGACGCAAGTATAAAGAAAACATGTTAACACCAATGAATTTAAATGAGCTTTTTATTAATCGCCTGGTTTAGCGCCCCTTTTTACAGCTCCCTGTGAAAATGGATGCTGCCCACGAAGGAGTCTGAGCCGGTTCGCTGTCCCTCTCAGAGCTGTGTTTCAAACAGGAACAAAAACAGTTGATGCAAGACACATTTGCTCGCATGGGACTGCCGATGTGTAGGTTCTCAAAGGCCCGTATAAAGTCGTCGTTGAGCTGTCGAGAGATTTTCAGAAAAGAAAAAAAAAAAGAGCTGTAAGTCCCCAGCGCCGCTTGGTTTGTACTTAAGCCCCCCACATCTCCCCCCACAACCATCACTTATCGTTCCTTTACCTGCACCGGTTTTTTTCCTTGGGCCTTGTCTGCCTCCAACTCCTCTGAGCTTTCCTCCATGGGGGCGAACAACATGAGGCCATCAAGCTCGTCGGGCTGCTTCCCGGTCTCCTGGGTTTCAGGGTCCGTCAACATCTTGGCCTCATCCTCCTCCTCCGAACTGTCGATGTTGCAGTGTTTTTTCCAAGGGCCATTAAAGGTTGGAGCCAAAACAAAGTGCAGAGGTCTCACGGGGGTTGCGAAGGTGTCCATGTTCTCCACGAGCTGTGAACCACGTGGTCTCAAGAAACCACCCTCAGGGTCTTCCGCTGTTAAAAAGGCCTGAGACTTCTAGGGGGTGGTGCTGCTGTCCGGTCAACCGTTGCGCCCTTCCGGGATGAATCCGATTGGGGGAGGGTCGCCCCGTCCCCGCCACGTGCCCTTTCCTGGCCAACCCCGCTCTTGGGGTGAAACGCACCCCCATGGGCAGGGAAAGGGTCACAATGTCCACTTCCTATCAGGTGACCCTTGTCAGACGGAAGTCAGAGCTTGGGGGTGAGACCAGATGTCAAGTGACCGGCTGGGGCGGGACTTCTGGTGACAGGTGGGCAGGGGGTGGGGATGGATGTCAGGTGACCAGATGGGGCGGGACTTCTGGGGACAGGTGGGCAGGGCTAAAGTTTGATTGACGGTAGGACGCTTGTACTACTTCCTAGTGTATTTTCTCCAATAAAAGAAGGAAGTTTGAGAACCACTGACCTCATGAACACAGCATGATTTTCATTAGAGCATAGAATTTAAGTTATGTTTAGGGTTGATGAGTCACAGACATACTAAAGCATGTTAAAGTTATATAAGCAATAATGTCACAGTAAAACAATATGGGATTGGTTTAGCTTTTTAAAAGAAGCAACATTTCCCTGACTATCCCCTTTACACTCTTCTCTGCATCAGACTGGGCATTACTCACCTGCTTATCCATCACTTGATTCCCCTTGCTCCTGAGACCCTCACTCACTCCATATTACCATATTCCCAAAATCCCTTAACTTCCCAAAAACCTGCCTTCTCACAGAATCATGTAAGATTAGGGTTGAAAGGACTTTAGGAGGTCATTTAATACAACCCCCTGCTCAAAGCAGGACCATCCCCAACTACCCCTCAGCCTCAACATTCTCACCATCCATTTTTCAGGGTATTTCTGCTGCTCTTTACAGTCCCTATGTCCTGTCCACTTGCCCTGAGTTATCCAATGGCAGCCATTTTGACTATGGGCATGATTTGAACCTCATTAAAAAAGAGGTATATGGTTTCCAACCTCATTGAGGGAAGCTTCACTTCTACAGGTGGAGAGATTGTAGGGAAATAGCAGCCATCTTGGTTGCTTCAGCTCCAGTAATACTAATAAGAGATAGTGGCCATTTTGAATAAGGGAAAAATCAGGAGTTGGAAGCCTTTCATCATGTTTTCATGAAACAGGTAAAAAACTACACTCAAATTGCTAGAATTATGATAAAATTGATAGGATTGGCAGTGCTATCCATCTTGCTTTATCCTATCCTGTTAGACTGGGGAATGAGGAGCAGTAAATTTTCTGAAGGCCAATCCAGATAAGACTGAGATGATATTGTTAGTTTACGGGAAGCCATTTCCCATAGTACTGGGGAAAAAAAGTTCTTATTAACCTCTGAGGATAGGACAAGAAGCAATGTTCTTAAATTGCAGCAAAGATCATTTAGGAGAGTAGGGAATAACTTCCTGTTAAGGTAGTTACACACTGGAATAAATGGCCTCGGGAGATTGTGGAATCTCTATCATTGAAGATTTTTAAGAACACTTGCCAAGATGGTTTAGATAATACTTAGTCTTGCCTTGCCTTCTGGCACTGGACCAGAAGACCTCTTAAGGTCCCTTCTAGTCTTATGATTCTATGGTTCAGCTGACTGAGGAAGGATGGTGTGTACCTGTGATTTGTTAATGGGGATATTGCTGCAGCCCCTGCTGCTGTTAGATGATCATATAGCTTTTTTTTCTGTCTGTTTACAAGTTTTAGACCATTTCTTCTGGATGTGGACTTTGTCTCTGTGAAACTAACGAGGAGTCCTGTCGCCCTTTTAAAAACTTACAAATGTATTTACTGCATGAGTTTTAGGGGGAGAAAATCCCACTGCATCAGATGCTTGCTTTTGTCTCCCAAAATTAGAATACGACAGTAAGATACCCAGAGACAATTCAGAAACGTAAGCTTGTACAGAACCCAGAAGTCCACATATTAACAATGATTTCTTGACAGGAAACTTGTACTATGGATCTGTACAGGCAGCCCATTGGTTTCTCGGTTGACTTTATCATGATACAGCCCTAAATGGTTCAGAACGTATTTCTCTCCCTGCTACCATCAGCATAGTTTCTTGAGTTGGAACCTCCTTGCATTAATACTGAATGTTCTATTGACATCTGCTTTATATGGGCTGCAAGCTTTGGAATTTTTTCTCTGCCAAAAAACAGTTTAGGTTTTTGAACTTCAGGGAACATTACAAAGGATATATATTCCCTCAGACTCTTTCTGAGGTAGCTGGGTGATATGTGTGGGGAAGGGTTTCTCTTGGAAACTGCTGGCAGTTTAGTCATTGAGTTAATCATTTGATTAATTGTTCTTTTAATGCATCTGCAAAATCACCTGGAGTGCAAGACAGGTGTCTCTTTTTGTACATTGGAAATCTAAATAGTTTTATTAGGAGGCTTTCAAAATCTAGTCATGAAGTTGAAGTGTGGCTGCTATCATATTCTATAGTCTCTATTAGGCCTTGTACACACCGCAATGTTATTGCGCGATAAAGCCCTTTATCGCGCAATAAGAAGCAGAGCGTACACACTGTACTTACAGTTTTTGCGCGTTAAGACCCGTCTTGTTGCGCAAGATGTAAACCACCAAAACGAGCGTGGTATCTCTTAACGCGGAATAGCTATTGCGCGACAGCCCGTGTGTGTACGCTTCTCGCGCAATGTCAAACTTCCGGAAATGGCCCACAATTCCAATCCCATCCCTTCTGCATCCCCCTCAGGACTCTATTGCCGTGACGTCATTTTTCCCGACCTCCCCTTCTGTCCCGCGAATTTTTGAATTCCCCACTCTCCCTTCTGGCTTGCTTTTTGGTGTTGCTGCCTCTGTGTGCTCCGCTCGCAATGTCTTCGCGGCGCAGAAAACGTTCTCCGGCTTGGACGACAGCAGAGGTGATGGACTTGATAGGCATCTGGGGAGAGTCCGCCGTGCAGTCACAGTTATGTGGCAGCCGGAGGAATTTTGACATTTTCGGGCAAATATCTCAGTCCATGACTGAGAAGGGCTACGAGAGAGACACTCTGCAATGCCGGGCCAAGGTGAAGGATCTGAGGATAACCTTCCACAGAGCCAGAGAGGCTAACCGGCGCTCTGGCTCTGTGCCAACAATATGCCGCTATTACAAGGAGTTGGAGGCGATCCTGGGAGGCGATCCCACAACCACCCCGATCTTGACCGTTGACACCTCTGCGACATCGTCAGAAAATGACAAGGGAGCTGAAGGCGAGGATGCTGTCCTGGATGAGGATGCAGAGGGGGAAGAGGACGAGGACGGTGACGATGGAGCCACTGAAATGGGGAGCCAGGAGTTATTCGCCACCCCTCCAGAGACCAGCTCCACGGATTCCTTAGGCACGCCGTCCCATGAATCAGCCGATGGCAGCTCCGGTAAGTTAGCCTTGCGGTGCTTTCTATTCTATCAGCTACAGCTTAGCAGGTACAGGAAGATAACGCGTTCTGTCCTCCTTTTTTCTGTCTTCTTTTGTGCGCGTAACAGATGTGGCGTGGGGACACTGTCATTACAGAAAAAACGCGTCAATGAATGCCTCGAT
This sequence comes from Pelusios castaneus, assembly GCA_007922175.1. NCBI lineage: Eukaryota > Metazoa > Chordata > Testudines > Pelomedusidae > Pelusios > Pelusios castaneus. Next base: position 6,148,274 of record ML685903.1, read on the forward strand.
TGACAAGTACTCGTCCCCTCTCAAGTCACTGAAAGCGCTCTCCAAATATTTCCAAATTCTTCTTTTGAAATTGGATGGTAGAGCGAGCCGTTGCCCTCCCCCATTCAGGGAGAATTTCCCTCTCATGCTCGCTAGCACCGCCGCGGGAACCATTGCAGTGCACAGTCCTGCAGCGTAAGGTCCCAGCTTGAAGTCAGCCACATGCAGAAGATGCATTCTCGCTTGCATAGGCACTCTAAGCAGTGTGATATCAGCTTCTATTCCAGCCATCTCTGACACAGGATCAGAACAAGCAGTGGCAATAGTCAACTGTCCCGTGGAGCAACTCACAGCAACCCGTCCCTCGCTTTGGACAATGGTCATGCCCCCCCCCGGTATGTACTCGCTGTAGTAGGCGAGGAATGTGTAGGGAGAACATCTTTCGTTGCACCAGACCAAGGTTTGAACAATAGCGGCATTTACAATGTTTCATATGTACGCAGGAACGACCTTCGATGGACAATGTACAGCTGCTGTGGACCGTCTGAGAAAGATAAGGCGGAGGCCTCGAAGGAGCAAGGAAGAGATCTTCAAAGAGCTCATGGATTCCCAGGAGGCATCCGCTAGGGAGACAAGGCAGTGGAGGAGGCAGTGCAGGCAGGACAGGAGAGAGAGCAGCGCAAGGAGGGAGAGGCAGAAGGATGCACTAATAGACATCCTTCACGAGCAGACAAACCTCCTGAAGACCATGGTTGGTCTGCTCCAGGCTCGCGCCCCCCCCCACAGTCTCCTCTGCCTTTCCCTCCACCCACACAACATTCACCTCCAAAACAATACATAGAGCACCATGGTCACCCATGGTATAATGTTACATCTACCCCTCCCCCAACTTATGTCGTGGAGTCCCGCACCTACACCCATCTTTAGACACCCACCCCCCTCCAGCTGTTTTATCATTTTTGTTATCTTAATAAAGTTCAGAGACTGTTTAAGAAACAAAGACTTTTTTTATTGTCATTTACAGTATGACACTGATGATTGAATTTCAGTAAAGAAAGAATAAAAAAATAATAGGACTCTATTTCCCTTAACCTTTGTAGTTAAGAATAATATATGTATACCATGAAGTACAGAAAGGGCGATGCTGTCCTTCAATCCCCATCAAAAAAATGGGTTTTCAACGCCTCCCTGATGCGCATCGCCCTTAACTGTGCACCCCGGATACCCCTGGTGTCCGGTTGCTGGAAGGCATGTTCCAGACGTTCTGCCTCCCTTGTCCATGAGTTCATAAATCTCTCCCCCCTGTTTTCACAGATATTGTGAAGGACACAGCACGCGGAAATAACAACTGGTATGTTGTCCTCATGCAGGTCAAGCCTGCCATAAAGCGATCTCCACCGCGCTTTTAAGTGGCCAAAGGCACACTCAACAACCATTCTGCACCTGCTCAGCCTGTAATTAAAATCCTTTGCAGGATCCAACTTCCCGGTAAAAGGCTTCATAAGCCATGGCATCAGTGGGTAGGCGGGGTCCCCAAGGATAACCACGGGCATCTCTACACCCTGCACAGTCAGTTTTTCATCTGGAAAAAGGTGCCCGAATGTAGCCTTCTGAACAGTCCTGAATTCCTGAATATGCGGGCATCGTGAACCTTCCCTGACCAACCCGCATTTATGTCCGTAAACCGACCACGATGGTCCACCAGTGCCTGAAGAACCATGGAAAAGTATCCCTTCCGGTTAATGTACTCGCTGGCGAGATGGTTAGGCGCGAGAATAGGGATGTGGGTCCCATCTATTGCACCCCCACAGTTCGGGAAGCCCAAGTCCTGAAATCCCTCGATGATCTCCCTCACGTTCCCCAGGGTCACCGTCCTCCTTAACAAAAGACGGTTGATGGCTCTGCACACTTGTGACAGTGCTACTCCAACGGTCGACCGTCTGACACCGAACTGGTTTGCGACCGAGCGGTAGCAGTCCGGAGTCGCCAGTTTCCACAGGGCAATAGCCACACGCTTCTCCACTGTGATGGCGGATCTCATCCGCGTGTCCTTGCGATGCAGGGCAGGGGCAAGCTCACGGCACAGTTCCATAAATGTGGCTTTGCGCATTCTGAAGTTCTGTAGCCACTGCTCATCATCCCACAGCTGGAGAACGATTCGGTCCCACCAGTCTGGGACCAAACACGGCGGTTCAGGCTGTGCAGCTGGTCTGCAAAACTGATCAGAATATCAGTTCTGCTCTCAAGGCTGTCAGTCTCCGAAGTGGAGTCATCCGAGTCCTGCTCTGAGTCAGAGCCAAAGGCGTAATGCAACAGAATCTGGGCTGTGTTCACAATGCTGAAGGCAGCATTCAAGATCACAGCTGAATCTATGGCGATTCTTAAAAGGCAGTGACGGAAAGACGGTTGCTTCAGTTTGAAATTAGCGCCCGTTGCTATTGGCGACTGCTGGGTAGCGTCGGTAGCGCAATGCACCACGGGAAATGATATTGGGGACTGTGGGATAGGTACCCACAGTGCACTTTGTTTTGCTGGAGGACTGAGAGAAGGGGGGGGGGGGGGCTTTGATCCGTTACAGCATGCTGAGTGTGTACGCGGTATCGCGCAACAACAACCACGGAACATTTAACGCGCAACAGGGTAAGTGCGCGATAGCGATGCTAGTGTGTACATGGCCTTAGGAAAAAAATTTAAAAACCAAAGTCTATGGTATTGTAACTATATCTGTTCCTAAATAAATAATGGAAGTAAAACATGGTAAACAGTTACAACTAACTAGGAAATATAGATAACTCATCTTTTTTCTTAAATAAATTTAAAATTTATGGAAACTCATTTATGTAAAGTTTTAGTAAGATATTTTGATACATTAAGCAGAAAAAAAATCAGCTCAAAAGCCTAGTACAGCAGGTTGCAAGGCTTCTTCCAGGTGGATTGCACCTGAAGTATTTCAGTCAGCTGTTAGAATTTAAAACTAATATTAATAGTGATTTATAACCCATTAAAACAACTCCTTAAAAAAGCATTAAAAATCCTGAAAAAGCACTAAGTTGTTCTTTTAAAAATATAATACTTAATATCTTTGGCTAATCTCTCTAATTCCACCACTGATGATTAAAGTCAGCTATCTTCTTCTTGCTGTAAATGTGATTTAGCTGTGCAGTAAATATTTTACACTACTGTACTCTTCTCCCAGACATAAAAACATTATGCTGACAAGACATGCAGACCTGTGAGCTGCTAAACGGTGAGCACTCTCAGTTCCTACTGGGTCTTGTTACATCATGCAGGATGTGATTATTGGACCTAAGATGTTCTTTTATGACACCTCCATAAGATCAAGCTATGGAATAGCTTCCAAATAAATTCTGATAAATAATTGTTTGAATGAAGCAACTCTATGAATGCACAGAACGTACCAAGGGCTGTGTTCAAGGTAAGTGAGCACTGGAGAGGGAAAGGAAGGAGGATCAAGAGATCAGATGACTGACATGGAAAGCAAGGGACTGTTTAACACAGAAATGGGTGGGGCATGGCATGGAAAACAGCATAAAGATAATAGGGAGAAGATGACAAAGAAATAATGAGGGGAGATTTGGACTGAATGAGTGGGAAACAGGAGGATTTGTACGTGGGAGGGGAGCTGGCTAGACAAGAAGTCTTCTCACCAGTGAGAAGTTTGATCTTGATGTGGCAGCAGGGCTGTCCTTTTGGAGGTGGGGTGGGGCGAATGGAGCGATCACCCCGGGCCCTGTGGTTAGGTGGGCCCCGCGCTGCCCCGCTCCCAGCTGGGCAGTGCAGGGCCCACACAATGCCCTCCCCCCACGGCCGGGTTTCCCAAAGGCAGCGGGGTGGGCCAGGAGTGCTTTCCCTGGGCCAGCCCTGTTCCCTCCCCGCAAGGCAGAGCAGGCAGACCCAGGGGCAGGTCAGGAGCGGGGTCCCGGCTGTGGCTGGGGCTGCGGCAGACTCACCCGGGGCTGGCTCCCCGTCGGCAGGCGGCCATGGCCTCAGCTCCCCGCTGCTCCCTGGGGCTGGGGCCACGGCCTCAGCTCCCTGCTCCTCCTGGATCCGGGGCTGGGATCTTGCTCCCCGGGACCTCAGTGTCTGCTCCCTGCCACCTAGCGGGCAGCCTTGGTTTCTGGGGCTGGCTCCCTGGGAGGCGACCGGAGTCCCTGAGGGCACAGCGTGCCGGCCCACTGCACTCCCCACCAGCATGAGAGGGGCAGGGCCCCACCTAGGGTGATTGGCCCTGGGCCCCGCTCCCTCCAAGGGACGGCCCTGTGTGGCAGGCATAGTGCGGACGATGCAGAAAGCTGAAAATGTGAATGTCAAGAGCAGAGTGGCAGGGGAGGAAGGAGATTTTAGCAGCAGACCTTTGACTGGGCTGAGGGGCAGCAAAGCCAGAAGACACAGTGGCAAGCATTCTGAGAGAGATGAGAAAGGCAGGGAACAGTGTTTAGTATGGTAAGACTGGAAAAGGGGTCAGCCAGGGATAAAAAATAGAGAGAAAGCAATGACAGATTGGATATGTGTGAGGGGAACATTCAAACATAAAGGGATAATAGGGATTGCAAGCCTGAGTGGTAGGGAGATCTGGTATAGACAGGACGGAAGGAGCAAATCAAGGTAACAAGAACTGATTGTAAATAATTTTATTTCCTTTTGTCTCCTGTTGGGTGTAAAAGGAAGGTAGAAATAATTTTTTTCAGTCCTATAAAGTTCTTTGGAATCCTCACATAGGCAGTGCTCTTTGAGGGCAGGTATAAAATGATAGACTCACTGCTGGAGTACCTCTTTATGGCCAGACATGGCATAACAACTTTTTATCATTCTGGCACCCCCTCCAAACAGCTGCTTTGGTTCTCTAGTGGTCCACTTCTTCCTGTGACTTGGCTCTCCAGCCTGGTTACAATGTAACCTATCACTTCCAAGGTAAAAAAAGTCCCACAAATAAACAAGCAAGGCCTTCAGCTGCATTTCTGTTCCCTGGTGTCCTCATACCCTTATCTCAGGGCTCTCTGTTGTCCTTGTCTCATTCCTTGGACTCATGCCACCTTATCAGTAACTGATAGGGAAACTTGGGCTCTCCCACTATAGCTGGTCCCAATCCAAGGACCCTATAACCAAAAGCCAAGGTTTGCTTCTTCAGACTATCTACTTTTGCTTCCCTGATCTTCCTACAAAGGCCTTCCTCAGGCATCTCCAGGTTCAATCTTCATTCAGTGTCCTCCCTGGAATCCTCAGACAAAAATCCCAAGATAAAAATATAAACAAATTCATGTCCAAATCCTACCTTTTTATCTGGGCTTACCACTGGAACCTCCTCCACTCCAAGGCTATTTCATTTCTTTTGGTCATTTGTCAGAGTTCCTTATTTAAGCAAAGACCCCAGAGTTAATTCTTTCCCACCCCACAGGGTTGTTTTCTTTCTTTATCACATCGTCTCTGTTCCCAGATAGTGACTACAGCCTCTCTCCCGGAACCCCCCCTTCTTTTTCTTCTTGGCTTTTGTGGTGTAGAAGACTCAATGATTATTATGCACTGTACTTCATATCTTGTTCATGACTTATAGTCTCACACCTTGCCCAGTATTCTTAAAGAATTGGAGACCTTTTTTATTGAGCTTCATTTTCCTGGTACTTTTTATACAAGGTGCAAGGAAATTGTTACTTTAAGACTTCCATGTTTTATATATCGATAACTCCTTGCATCAGTACAGTCTTTATAATCTCAAAGGATATGGTCTATCAGTTCTTGGAATTTATAGGTTACACATAATCCATTTGAATGCTTATTATTTAGAAATAAATTACTTTTTAATCCACAATGCCTTAACAGAATGCTAAATAGAGCTACTTCGCTATTCTTTTCAGTGCTCTAGCTTATATTACTTTCATCTTTTACTGCCTGCTTCTGAGCTCAACTTTCTTTCTTCATACTAATTATCTAGATCAAAACTTATTTTGGTCATTTCAAATGTATTTGATCACACCCCGTTCTTTATATCTATGATAGTTTATCCCTCCACACACGAGCAGCCTTTGCTTTCTGGCTACCCAGTTCTGAAGGCAAAAGAGGAGAATGGTGGCTGTTGGCCGGAGCTCAGCTTTGAAGGCAGCCCTGACAGCAGCAGCACAGAAGTAGGAGTGGCAAATCACATTATGTCATCCTTATTTCTGCACTGCAGAGTTGAGTGCCTGGCCAGCAGCCGCTGCACTACAACCACCCCTCTCTGTATAGATGCAGTATTTTTTTCCCTTCTAAAGTTTCTCATACCTCCATCCCAAAATGCATACTGTGCACTCTTGGAGGAACATGATCCCCAGTATGAGAATCTTTGGACTAGACCTTCCCCAGCTGAGCTTTATCACCCACTAAGCTTAGTCCACTTCCTCCAGATACAGCCTTGTATGTTAATAGGCCTTTCAGGCACACTGTAGGATACAAACCCTATTACAGCAAGGCATGTGGGTTCAGGGATAGAGACTGATTGTAATAACAATAATAATTAATACTTAGCATTTATACAGCTCTGCTCATTCATAAGTCTCAGAGGAAGTTGCTCCACCCTCTTTGTAACTATCACTGCCAATTATACCTGTACAGAGGTATTCAGCTGCTTACTGTATTCTATGTAGATTTATTTGGATATTTTCCTATTTCCTTTTAAAATCACTTTCTAACTTGTAGCTCTGTTATATAATATGTATATATATTTCCTTATTTTATCATCTATAGAAGCCTCACTCAGTCACAACTTACAATACTGATTTTTTATAAGTGACACTGAGTTGTGTATTGAAAATATGTTCCAGTGATCTCATTTCTTTTCCACAGGAATCACTGCTAGAAAAATTCAGTTCAAAAGCTAGTTTTTTAATTATTTTTTTTCACTTTTAATCCTGACCTTGAACAGTTATTTATCTTAGTGAGGCTTTCAGTGTCATATCACTTACATCTGAGGAAGACAGAGAAGTTTCAACCCCTCACAAAGTACATGCATAATAGGCAAGATTCACACTCAAAACAAGGATCTATAGTAGAAAAAGTTACACTCAGAGGGGGGACTGTGAAAGCAGGAGGTCTCCGCATCTCACACAGGCTATGTCTACACTTGTAAATTTAGGTCGACTTTAAGTCGACTTAAGTCGATTTAGTGTGTCTACTCCTAAATTTAAAGTTGACTTAGGGGGAAACTTACAAAGTCAATCTAGAGTGTCCACACTGGATGTCTAGGTTGACTTCTAGGGGCTAGGGGGACCTAGGGCAGGTCCACGGTGGGAGGGGGGGTACCCCTTGCCAATTGCTAGGGGGCTCAGCCTTTGCCCCATTGTACCTGAGTACAATGGGGCAAAGGGGGACAAGGACCCTCGCTGAGAATAAAGACAGGGTGGGCAGGGATCTGCCCTGCCCTATGGGGGGAGCATGCCAGGCTTACCCTGTGCCACCCCCCCCCCCCGGCAGGGTGGAGTCCTGGAGTAGCCCTAAATTGATTTAGGACTACTCCAGGTCTACACTGGCTTAAGTCAACTTGAAAAAGTTGACTTAATCTTAGGTCAAATTAAAATGAGGTTTTATAAAGTAAACATAATTTTCATTAAGTCGACTTTATTTTCCTTAAGTTGCCTTAAGCAAGGTGCTTAAGTCGACTTAAGGAAACTGTAGTGTAGACGCAGGGTAAATTAAGTCAACTTAAGCAAGCTTAAGTTGACTTAATTTACAAGTGTAGACGAAGCCACAGTGAGAAGTACTCATTAGGTTAGGAGTGTATTCAGGATCCAGGAGATGTACTGACTCCTGTGAAGCCATATTTGCACGTGAAAACTGCTTTCTCATGTAGCGACTCTAACTGTGATATCAGCTTGTTGGACGCTGTTGTATAAGTAGTGTGATATTTATCGGTATGTATTAAGTGGAGACTGAAAAGTAATTCAAAGTGGTCTTGCCTCATCAGAAGGCAGCACTGGAGAATGGAGTCTTCATAGAGGCAAGGAGTCCAGAGGAGTAAGGGGCACAGCCTATTTCTGCTTTTGAATCCTGGAATCAGAATTTTTACTATTCTGGCTTATGAATTCAGTTAACTACAAAATTCATAAATCTGAATTTGATGCATCACAAGGCTCAAAGTTGTTCAGATCTGACATTCAGGTCCAGTCCCCTATTCAACAGATATTAGGAAATATGAATTCAAAATACCATGTAGGAAGAAAGAATTAAAATTAGAATGAAACAAGGTGCATGGGGAAAAAGAGGGGAAAAAAGTCTACAAGTGGATGGAGAGTGGGAGACAGGTGGAAGTGTAGGGAAGAAAAGATTGCTATAAAATTACTTCTGGAACAGAAATACTGGGGAAAAAAGAGATGGCTGTAACTGTTTCCTTGCCTCCTTTTTGTGTGTCATCCTTCTTTCTTCATGGACTGACATTTGTCACTGGTGTTTGTATGAAAATATGATGGAGAAGATGATGTGATGCCACAGCCTTCAATAGCACACAAACCTCAAAAAAATCAGGTATATCAGAGAATGTCAAACTTAGTGAGTTCAAAATTTCTGGGGAAAAATAACCACATGCTTTTCGCAACCCTTCTTCAACAGCATATTAATTTTTACTCACTATGTTTTTAGGATTCTTCTAAAATTCAGCTATATTTTCAGCTGAATTTAACTATGATCAGTAAGTCAATAGCAATTATGTATTATAAAGGTCTTAAAATGACACTTCTTTGAGGCATAGGAAGCATAACTATTTAAATTCTAAAAAAAAAAAAAATCAAACAATGACTATTTATCTTTACAGTCAAAGGAGTAGAAATGGTGTAACCATAGAGAAGACTACCTCTCTAGTTGCTTCGGGGTCCCTCCTATTGTTACTCTTATTATTAAAACATTTAATTTTATTACAGAAGCCCCCAGAGGCTCCAATCAAGATTAAGTTTAAGGCTGTGCAAATAAAGAACCGGAGATAATCCTTACCATAAAGACCTTACAAAAAATTCAACTTGGTGTAACAAGCAGAGAGAAGGGAGGAAGAAGAGATGTAGTTTCTAGGCTAGATAATGTTTACTTATAATTTACAGGTTTGCAATCTATTTTTGTATAAAATAGGTTGGGATTTTGCCCAACTGTTTATCTAACTTCACTTGCCTTCTTTTGGATCAGTGGTGGTGGCGGTAGGGACAGAAAACAAACCAAGACTCTTTACCCCCCTATTTTCATTATTGCATTGTATATCACTGGGAAAGCTCTCAACTAAGTATAATCTTTATCAGATTATTTCTTGCCTATTAGGAAGACAGGAAATAATCCCTGATTTATTCATTTTTATTTATTTATTTATATGCCAGGGATTTCCTAAGAACCTAATTTTGATATGTGAAGTAAAATTACTGCCAGCCAAGTGCCGATGCTCGTTTTATTATTGGTAAAGTTATCCAACAGTAACTGTATTACAGATCATGATCTTGTGGGCAACAGTGCACAGCTTTTTAGTAAAATAAATAATTAAATAAAATGGGAACAGTTCATATTATCTGTACAAAGGTATAGTACTAGACAGATATAGCACTGACAGATTAGATAAAAGTATGAATGAAAACAACACAAAGATCATGAAGAACATTCAGTTAAACAAACAAAACACAAAAGCACAACACTTGCACTGGCTTTATTCCCATATTTTCATGTTCATGAAGAAGAAGAAGTTGTTCAGTGATTTCAGAAATGGTCAAGTAAACTTAGAAATACTTAAAACTGAAAGCACAAAAAGCCAAGTTCTGGATTACCTGAACTATACAGTTGAGAAGATAAAAATCTTTATAATTCACTGTTCAAGAAATACCCAGGCAAAGATGAAAGACTCTATGGGGGGAAAAGTTTTTCATGTTCTGTATGACAACTTCTTTGAATGGCAACTTCTCTCCTGAAAAAAAAAAATGTTATGTATGAAACATCTGTCACAGGATGTACCCTTAGGGTATGATCTATGTAAGTTTCCTTTTCACTTTTGCAATGTATTTGTATGGTTTACTGAAAAAACATGCCATAGAAGGTTCCTTTCTGAATGCTTATAACATGCTCTGCTCTATTGTTATGGTATCATGTTTCCTGCAGCATCACACATGTACTTATATGAAACATGTCCCCATGTATTTCACATGGCTCAGGAGGGGGGCAGAGAATCGGAGCTGTCACCCAGCACTGAGACAGAAAGGCTGCATCACAAAAGCTATGCAAACTATGGGCTTTGGCCAGAGAGGGTAAAGATTACCTGACCCAAGGAGTGGGAGTGTTGGGAGAAAGAAGGACACACTTTTTGAACTTTGTTAGAGGCTTTTTGCCAGAGAAACTCCATCTTGAAACATCTTCCACTATAACCAAGGATTGCGCCCTGCCTACGGAAAGGTAGGGACTGGCTGTAAAACCATCATCAGCCAACCACGTGAGTAAGACTGAACAGTAAACTTTAGGTTGGAATGCGTCTTATATTTTCATTTACTAGTGGTTGACTCCTGCCTGCTTTATTAAATGGTTTTGTATTGATTTGCTATATACTCACTTAAAATCATGTTTTAATCAATAAAGTGTTTGTTTTATCTAAAACGGTATGTATTTTAGATAGTGTGACAGAGCAAAAGCTGTTAGCATTTCAGTTTCTTTGTAAAACTGATGGACCCATATGACCTTGCAGTGATCTGGGAAGGTTTCTGATCCCTCTAAGATGTAAGTTCCCATTGTTGCCTCAGGGAGGTTGGTGGTGCCTGGTGGAGAACCATGCCCCGAGTGATTGGAGAGTCCACATCCACTGCTTGGGACAGATTACATGCAGGATGCTGGTGTGGACTGACCCAGGTATGAGGGTCCACCTAGTGAGGGCGGGGGGGTAAGTCAGCTCCAGGAGTGAGCGATGGGAGAGACACAGTGGCACAACTTACCAGATAGTTGGAGGGAAATATCACTGCATCTATTTTCAAATAAATAAGATATAGAGAGTAGGACAGATTTTCATGATCAACTGGCACTTATTTCTGAACCAGATAACTAATTGTGAAATCAGGATGCAAATTTTGCAACGTTGCTCAATCACTTTCTGGAGAAATACTCTTCATGATAGGTTATTGCTTATTTTTGACAGACTTTTAGACATTGACTGAGATGTGTAAGTGGTAGAATCACAGAACTCTGAAGAAGGAAAATTACACAGCTATGTTACGGTAAAAGCATTCAAGTTTGTAGCTCAAGACTTTTGAAAAAGCAAAACATTTGTAAAAGACATAGTGAATCACGTTTGCTTTTCCAGTATTTAGGAAATCATGTCATGAATGCAAGTTAGAAAAGAAAAAATGGCATGACATAATGTCCATTCCAAATTACAATTCACAACCAAGCCAAGAAATCATCCCTTTTCAATGAGACAAATGAACAGCTAAACTATGAAGTCAGTCAATGGTTGTAGATGACATATCAACTAAGAAAAATGTTAATCATCCATATGTTTGGAGGACAGTTCACAAATTGTCAGAATTTCAGTGGCCTGTAAGTAGAACAAGTAGATTATGCCCAGAGGGGAGACAAATACATGAAACCAAATGAAATGAATGGCTTGAAGAAGGCATTGGAAACCAAAGAAGCTAGAAAACAAAGACGAGATAAAGCAAAGGTCGTTAGGCAGATGCATAAAATAGTGATTGTTTTGCATATATGGGATGGAGATCACACTTCAGCTCACTCAAAGTGTCGTGGCCAGAGCTTTGGTACAGATATACTTATCTGAGTCAAACAAGATTTGTCTGAACCCTTGGCAACTAATATTGCTCAAGTTTGCCCAAGAATACTTTCTGTAAATGTAACAAGAGTCAATTGAATGTAAATCCTGCAATAAATCTATATCTTTCTCAGTTAAAAGGAGCCCAGCTAATTTTAAAATTTCAATCTCACACACACACACACACACACACACACACACACACAATGAGAATACCTTGCCACTGTCCTTTAGAAATTTTGTCATCAGCCATCAGATGTATCATGAACTCAGGGTTCCTCATGAATTGTCCACCATTTCTGCCCCAAATATGTGAACATTGCTGTTCAAATGTGGTTAAAATCTCATGAAAAGATATCAGAAAATAGGTTTATTATTGTTTTGGATTTAAGTTGGAACTAAAACCCTAGGGAGATATTTGGACCATGTAATAGGGAGATATTTGGACCATGTAATTCAAATCCATCTTCTGATCTTTATAAATCTGAAAAAATTCATATTCCAGATTCTGATATGTGTCAGTTTGTCCCCGGTTTGAGTCTGGTTTTCTAATGGTGCATCATACTTAGCAACTTGTTTTCTTTCACTGGACTTGATATAGCCGATATGCCATTTATTTGCATAGTTTTCAAAGGCAAAAGGGACAAATATGATCACCTAGACTATGGAGACTATGTCTACATTTACCACAAAATTTGGCAACAGACTTTATGTTGCTTATGTATCTCCTGTGAACTTCCTAACTTCTGCTTACCATGTCATCTTCATTTTGCTGTATTGATGGGAAATGCCCTCCCATCAACATAACATTACTCTTTTTGGTGACAGTAGATTAGTAGCATCAATTTCCAGGTTGATTGAGTGAGTTTCCCCTTCTGCTCAGCACCAACTGTATCACCATGAGTATAGTCATAGTCATAATGTGACCTTCCTGATTAACACGAGTCATAGAAAAACAAGGAAGAAGTCCTATGGTACTTTTAAACACTAGCAAACTTATTTAATGCATAAGCTTTCATGGGCATAACCTACTTTCTCAAATACATGGAATTTCTCCAAGTGATTCCTGCATCAAACCATAACTTTTAATTGACATTCAGCAGGAGAAAAAAATAATAAAACAATCAAATCTGGATTTAAAGACTTCAAGTGATGGAAAATCCACACTAGAATCCTTGATAAGTTGTTCCAATGTTCATTACCCCTGCTAATGTTAAGAATTTGTGCCTTATTTCTAGAATGCTTTTAACTAGCTTCTGCTTCTAGACATTAGATCTTGTTAAGGCTTTGTCTGCTAGATTAAAGAGTCTTGAACTATCAGAAATCATTTCCCCAAGAGACACTTATAGTCTGACCAAATTACCTCTTACTCATCTCTAAATATATTAAACTTATTTAGTCTTTCACTGAGAGCGTATGCAGTCTAGTTGTAGGCATGTCAATCTTAAGATACTAGGGAGAAAAGGTGGGTGAGTTCATATCTTTTATTTATCTTTTATATCTCTTGGTGAGAGAGATGAGCTTTTGAGCCACACAAAGCTGTATGGCAGCATTTCCAGACCTGCAATAATTCTTTTAGTCCTTTTGTGACTCCTTTGCAATTTTTAAACATCTTTTTTTGACATTTGGACACCAGAATTGAACACAACATTATAGTGATGATTAATTATATATATATATATATATATATATATATATATATATATATATATATATATATATATATATATAATATCATTCTACTTCTCCTTCATATTCCCATGGTCACACATCCAAGGATTATATTAGGCCTCTGAGTCACTGCATCTTACCTGCAATTCATGTCAAATTTATTATCACCCATGACTTGTCAATTATTTTCAAAGTCATTGCTTTGCAAAATACTTCCTCATCCTATAAATGAAGCCTAGAATATTTTTTCTTGGATGCATGACCTTGCATTTGGCTATTTTTTCTTTTACATTTTGTTTGTTTTGCTGTTTAACTTTACCACGTTCCCGTTCTTCATGTAACCTAAGACATCATGCTGCAACTACAAAGAAGCTGCTTTTACCAAAGAAACTATTTCTGGTGCTAGGACAACTCAAAATCAAATGCTGCGTAACAAAGTTAAACAAAACAAAACAAAAAAACATTCAGGATCAACATAAAATACATTCTCTACAGTTCTCTTCATCAATTCACTGAAGTTAAAACCAGGAAAACGTAAGAATGACCATACTGTGTCAGACTAATAGAACATCTATCCCAGAATCCTGTCTTCTGACAGTCAGGGCTAGATTTAAGGCAGGGACTGCAGCCCTGAGCCAAGCAGCACTCTGCTACCACCCACCCTCAGCCTACACACCTTGTTGTCGGGGGGAAATTATACCTGTGTAGTGATAATTGAGTCTTCCAGCACAAACTTTGAGAAGTCTTCATTAATATGAATATCATAGGATTTACATTTTTTTTATGGGAGAAAGAATTAATTGAAGACATTTACATTTCTCTGGAGATATATGGATTATGTATACGGAGGCCCGCCACAAAAGGTAACTCTACTCATGTGGCTCCTCTTGCCAGCCTCAAGTTGTTGGGCTTCCCTTGAAGGAAAGTGTTGCTTCCTCTGCACTCTCTCTCCATTTCTGCTTAGACACTGCATTTTGTGATCCTTTAAAGCTGGGTCAATCTTTTAATTAAGTTACATCACTCCAAGCTGAGGTCATTAATTAGCCGTGTTGCTAGCTCACCAGTGAGGTTTAGTGGTATCTGTGAAGTCATAGATGAGGCTAAATACTTTTTGTTTCAAAAGGCTAGAAAGCCTCTGATGCTCTCATGTTATACCTACCATCTTTCTGAAGTGCATTAATAGAATTCCCTGATCAGCCTTTAGAATTGCTATTGGAACAAAACACTCCTCTATTCTTTTCCTCTGGCCCCAACTACGATATCATTCCCAGCTCCTTTCTTGCCAGGGACTGAATCACAAGTGGTACAAATTATTTTTATAGCATTTTTCATACGAAAAAATATCAGAACTCTTTATCTTTTATTAATGTTTTCATATCCCAGGTTCCCCTAAAATACATTGTCAGTCATGTAAGTTTCTGTTTTCTATTGTCATGGTCCTGGATGTACTGTGATTAAATGATCATCTAAGTTTCCATAAAAACAGTAGATAATTTATAACTTGACACTTACTTTTGCTTCCAAATCTAAACTTTCACTTCTTTTAAGACTCTCACATTGGTGGTTGTGAAGAAAATCTTTGAAACGTATCACAAGTAAAAAGATGCAGTGGCATGTGTCTGAGTCTCCAATATTCTTAATTAATATTTATGTGACAGTAGTACCCAGAGGCCTCAGTTGGGACCTCAGTATGCTTGGTGATTTTCAAACCCACATAAATATATCTTAATAGAGTGTGAACACTGTTGCTTATTTATATTTAAATGTCAACACTGAGTATTTAATCAGTAGAAAGCTAACAGAAATATCAAGCTAATATGGTTACTTGATCTTAAATTCACTAGTGCAGCAAACAAGGGAACTTTTCTCATTTCCTACTATGCAAGAGAGAAAACACAAGATTAAGATTTGGGCAGAAATTCATCTGCTGTAAATCAACATAACTCCACCTATGTCAATAGAGCTATACTGACTGGAAGCTCTGGTCTAGCCACTCTGTTCTGCCCTTCTCTATAAAAGCAGATAGGCTGGTGTTTCCTGTCCACTTTCACATAGTATCTATTTTGAGAATTCCCATTAAAATAAACAGCCAAGTAAGCACAGAGCTAAAAGTCCACACAGTCATAAAAAGACCACTATTTGCCCCTGGAAAGATTGTATTCCATAAATATTCTCAAGGCAAACCAAAGATATAGACATTTCTATATCTAGCTAGCTGCCAATGTCTAGCTTCCCAGAGATTGTTAGTGATGATTTTAAATTAATCTTTAGCCAGAAAAATCTGGTAGAGATTCTAAGTTCCCTAAGATATATCATTTTAAAATATTTTTGGTATAAGAATTCAAAAGTGAATGTAAGTTTGCAGAAATTCCTATCAAGTTCAGTGTCTGATGCTGAAACTGTTTCTATAGATCAAATTGAGGAAATTTTTCATTTCGATAAAATACATGGAATCCTTCTTTACTTGAGCTTACCCTAGAGTTTTCAGTTTAATGAGCTAAGCAGGCATATATTCATTGTTAAACTATATTAGTTAATTGGATTCCCCCCCCCATTCCCCTTCAAAACTTTAAAGTGAATAAGCAATCCTGATGAAAGAGAGAGACATTGTGATGCTTAGTAAGAACTGAAGAAGTTTTCTGGAATGAATCATCAGTTTAAAAATCTATAGTAAATTCAAAATACGTGTTTTGTATAGTGTTTTTATGATATACACTTGGGAACCTATATGATAGGATTTAATTCCCTAACATGCAAATCATACATCTCCTAAAAACATAGGCAGGATCCTTTCCTGGGCTATGTCTACACTTGTTAATTTAGGTAGACTTTAGCTAAGTCGACTTAACATGTCCACACTATAAAATTAAGTCAACTTTGAGAGGAACTTACTGAACCACACTGGACACCTAGGTCGACTTCTAGGGGCTAGGTGGACCTGAGAGAGGTCCACGGTGGCAGGGGGGGCACCCCTTGCCAATTGCCAGGGGGCTCAGCCTTTGCCCCATTGTACCTGGGTACAGTGGGGCAAAGGGGGGCAGGGACCCTGGCAGGTCATAGAGGCAGGGTGGGCAGGGGTCTGCCCTGCCCTGTGGGGGGGCATGCAAAGCTCCCCCTGTGACACCCCCCCTGCAGAGAGGGCAGTGGGGGGAGTTCTGGAGAGTCCTAAGTCAACTTAGAGTCAACTTAGGTCTACACTGGCTTAAATCCACATTAGAAAGTCTAAAGTCAACTTTAAAGGAGGTTTAATAAAGTCAACTTAATTTTCCTTAAGTCAACTTAAGCAAGCTGCTTAAGTCAACTTAAGGAAAATGTAGTGTAGATGCAGAGTAAATTAAGTCGACTTAAGCAAGCTTGCTTAAGCTTGCTTAAGTCGACTTAATTTACAAGTGTAGACGCACCCCTTGTTTTGGACGATCCCTGTATTGAAAAATGTCTAAGGGCTAAATATTTACATACCTAAAGTTGCAGACAATTTCCTACTGTTATTTTCAAAAGGGAATAAACATCTAAATCCTATTGAAATTAAAGGGATTTAGGTAACTAGGTGCTTTTGAAAATCCCACTTGGCACTTAAAGACTGTTAAAAATGTGGTCCTTGACATTTGCTATTCTTTTACAATGGACTGAATAGCATAGAACCAGATCCTCATCTAGTGATCCTGGAAAATCTTTCAGAAAAAAATCAGTCTTCATGATAGAAATTTTAATTTCTTCCTTGTCTTATCTTGTAATATTCAGAGCAAATACAGAGCTTGTCATTCACATTATCCCTATGTCTGCTATTTTCATGGTCAACCAACTTTCCCCGTGCTTATACTGACAGCTGACACTATCTAGGAAGCACTTCTTATGTTTTTGCCTCAACCAAGTGGTCAAAGACAGATTCTATTTTCTACCTACTTGCCTTTATTCCAGTGTCCATTTTGAAAAGCCATTATTGTCCACTGCAAGCATCTTGAGTTCATCCAGGACTGTATTTGTTTCTTTGGAAAAACAACTTGGATTCTACTAGGAAAATTTAAATCAGTAGCAGTGCTTTGGCTCTAAGGCTGAGGTTCATGGTTATGAGATCTAATTAATTTTGACTGAGAAGCCAATTATTGAATCCTTTTTCAGACAAATGTTGGCCGGCAGGAGGCTTGTGCTTAGGTGGGAAAAATATGCAAAAGCCTTCAGATAAGCCTGTACAACAGAGGAATATGATTGTCTGGGTTTCTCTGACTCTTGTATCTTGACATACCTATATAATCAAGACTGGACCTAGATCAAATGCTGCTACAGGTGAGGAACTTCTTTGGCATCCTACCTCAATTTGCTAAACTTTTGAATACCTTATTTTTATTGCATTTATAGCCTGTTTCATAACTTTGATGCATAATTTGTATGTATGATTTTTCTCTGTCATATAAGACTTGAGATTCTACAAAGGTCCAGAACATTATTCAAAAACGAAACCACATTCAGAATACTTGAAACATGTTACTGCAATCATTCTATTTTCCTTTTGTCCCTAACAACAAAAACAACACCTTGAGCCTGGCGGCACCCCCAAGCCCAGCATCCCAGCCAGCCCTTTGCCCCTAAATCCGACCCTGTACATACCTCTAACTATATGAACAAGGAATTCCTTGGGAGGTGCTTTGTGATCAGGCAAAAACCAACTGGTGTATACAGAGCAGCTTAGACACCTCAGGAAAGATGGTGTAAAACTTGGAATCACCAACTTGGAATTTTGAGTTATGGTAATTCTTTCCACAATTGCATGCAAGCATATGGACTCTAAAATTCAATTCCAATAAAAATGGTCTCTTATTGCACTTACTTTTGAGCATAGTATTATAGTGTCTGTCTTTTTGGAGAACATAAGACATTGCATTTTAAGAGATTGGATAAGACAATGTTTCATTTTAAAAATCAAGCATCTCTAAATGTTCTTGTAACCCATTTTAGAACTGATAAGACATCATTGCTGAAGTATTCTGTTTGTTTTTAATCACTCATCTATAGCTCTCAAATGGTAATAGTTTGGGGAAAAGGCAGCAAGCCAACAGCAAATGTGAAGTTATTTGGCTCAGAAAGAAACAAATGAGTCAGTGGTTATCAGAATATGTATCAGAATAAGAGGGAGAAAATAATATGGATTTGGAAGTCAAAATACATTTGAATATAAGCAAACACAAGGGTGGACTAGTTTGCTGTGGAACCATGGAAAAATCTTAATATACTTTGAATGAGTACATGAATAAAACTTCAAAGGGGTAGCCATGTTAGTCTATTGCAAAAAAAGAAACAGAGTCCTGTGGCACTTTTAAAGACTAACAGATTTATTTAATGCATGAGCTTTCATGGGAGAAAATCCCACTTCGTCAGACACTTTGAAGATGAGAAACTTACAGAACAGGAGGAAATTAAATGCAGGGAAGTGTATGACATAGAATCAGGTCAGGCTGTAACAATAAATCAAAATAAATGTTAGGAGCCAAAGGCTGGGGAATAGCACATAGAGGAAGGTGAGGTCAAATCACCTGTTGTAATGAGGAAAAAATCTGTTCTCCCTGTTTAACCCCAAGGCAACTGAGTCTGATTTGCATATAAATTCGAGTTCTGCAGTTTCTCTTTCTCTCTGTTTCAGCACAGGTATTAGTAAGCCATCAATGGAGTGAACAGAGAAATTGAAGTATTCCCCTATTGTTTTTTTTAGTGTTACAATTTCTGATGTCAGATTTGTGTCCATTTATTCTTTTACATCGAGTCTGTCCTGTTTGTCCAGTAGACAAGGCAGGGGGCATTTCTGGGACATGAATAAAACTGTGACTTAAAAGAAGATTATTGGTGCACAAGGAGGAATAGAATACAACTTTTCTCAACTGGCTTACAGAGGTAACAAGGGAAGAGAGTTGAATTTGTATTTTAGCCTTTTAGCAATCATTTACTCTTAATATATAAAGGAAACAGATTTTTTTTTTAAGTAAGAAAGTAGCATTTCCACAGTCACTTCTCATTGTCAAACCTCACTTTAATCTATTATGAAAATACTAATGGACTGGTATTGCCCACTGAAACTTAAACCAATGACCTTTGTCAAAGCTTTGTGTTTCCTAAAGGCTATGGTATCAGAATTAGCTGGCTGAGAACCAATATTAGAAATATAATTAGGTTTGGAGACTCTTGGATCAGATGAGGAAGAATAGCAATGACCACAACAGCATTCACAAATTAAGAATTGTCCTTTTAGTAATCATTCCATTAAGTGGGTGAACAATTCGCAACTACTTTGATAGAAATGAATAGAGATAGAAATGAACCCTAAAGAGATAGAAATGAACCACAAAACATCTAATAACAAAGATTTCATACTCACATCCCCCAGTTTACCAAGGAAATGAGTGTCTCTCTCAACTGGTTCCAAAGGGATAGCTGTGTTAGTCTAGTTCAGCAAAACGAACAAGGAGTCCTGTGGCACTTTTAAAGACTAACAAATGTATTTATCGCATGAGCTTTCATGGGAGAAAATCCCATTTCACTAGACTCTGAATATGGGGAACTTAGAATGGGAGGAAAATAAATGCGGGGTAGTGTTAGTCATAGTATCAGGTCACACTGTTACAGAAAACCAAAGCAGTTGTTTAGATTCAAGCACTGGAGAACTAGGAATATGGATTTCTCTTAAACTGATCACCCAAAATTTGGAAAAGTTCACTTTACTCCCCACTATTGTTTTTCATTTTCACAATGAAATGAAATGTCAGTGCCAGAAGAAAAGTTATTTTCCAACTTCTTTCAGTCTAACCAGAAGCAGGAGTCGCCAGAAATCTTGCAAATAAATTTCTTCCCATGAGATTTATACCCCAATTTGTAGATGATGATCCCTGACACCGGGATGCCATGGTGCCAGCCCTCCTCTTTGCCATTCAAGAGGTCCTCCAGGCCTCTACTGGATTCTCACCCTTTGAACTTCTGTATGGACAACAACCCAGAGGAATCCTCGACCTCCTTCAGGAATATTGGGAGACATAGAAGATGCTGCCCAGGGTATTGTGCATTATATACTGAAGGTCTGGGAGAGACTAAGGACCTTAGTTTTCACCCAGGAAAATTTAAGATGGGCCAAAGAGATGCAGGAGCAGTATTATAATCAGGGAATAAAACCCCATGTCTTCAAACCTGGGGACCAGGTCTTCCTCTTGTTACCTTCCAACAATTCAAAACTATTAGTTAAATGGCAAGGCCCCTTGGAAGTTTCACGGCAAATTGGGCCAGTGGATTATGAGATTAAACTATCCAGTTGATGAAAAGAAGTATGTATCTATCACATAAATTTAGTGAAAGCATGGAAAGAAAGAGAAGGATTGTGGACCTCTCTACCAACCTTGAAGCCAGAATTGGGCTGCCTGCCCAGGGAGCCTAAATACCCTGGACCAGTAGTACTGGAAAAAGATCTCAACCCAGAGCAACAAAAACAGATACAGGGTCTTAACTTGTTTCCAGGATGTACTATCAAGCTTCCCTAAACGAACAAACCTCATGAGCGACCACATTGCAATGCCACCATGGCACAAGGTAAGGAGTGACCACCAACCTCTCCCCCGAAAGATGTGGACTGATGTTCAAAAAGAACTAAAAACCTTGCTCAAGATGTGGGTAGTTGAAAAGTTGGGAAGTGAATGATGTAGACCAATAGTGCTTGTACTGAAAACGGATGGAACCCTGAGGTTTGATATTGATTTCCAGAAGGTTAACACTATATACAGATTTGATGCATACCCAATGCCCCATGTAGATGAGTTCCTGGAATGATTGGGCAGGGCCAGATACTTATCCATGCTAGACCTAACCATGCTAGACCTAACTAAAAGATATTGGCAGATTTTCTTGAAAACTTAAGTCTCATGTAACAAACACCTTCTCAACACCATTTGGATTCTGTCAGTTTGTCACCATGCCCTTTTGACTGCATGGGGCTGCGGCCACATTCCAGCGACTAATGAACAAGATGTTACAACTCCATGACCCATATGTGGCAGCATACATAGATGATATAGTGGTCTATAGCAACAGATGGGAAGACCACCTTCAACATCTCACCCGAGTGCTAGAGGCCCTCCAGGACACCAACTTGACAATCAATCCAGGTAATGCCACCTGAGAGAAAGAGAGGTAACCTATCTCAGATATGTGGTAGGAGGTGGTACGCTGCAGCTGGTAGTTGGTAAGGTTCAGGCCTTAGCTGACACCCCAATCCCGAGAACCAAGCAAGATATATGCCAGTTCCTAAGTTTGGCTGCTGTTAAGACCTCCCAAGTCTTTTCAGTTCTTCCTTCATTGACAGGAGTAGAAGACCACGGTCCAGCTTCAGGCAATACAACAGGTTTATTGGGATCTTTTTCATGCAAGCATCCATTAGGACCCCTTACTCCTTTACACCAATAAATTTCCCCTCCCAGTAAATTCCCCCCCCTCCCCAATAAATTTCCCCTCCCCAGTACATTTTATTCCCTCTCCTTCCTGGTTTACCTCAGTTTTTATAATGTGTTTTAAGTAATCATTTATTTAATATTATTTCAAGATGATTTTCTAACCAATCCTAACAGATTGTAACCTAATTCTCTAACCAATCATACCTCACCACCTTAACTGATTGCAATTAATTATAGGACAGACAGAAACAATCAAGGACTCAGACAGAAATTATCAGAGCAGTAGGTACTAGGATGACTAAACAATACAAAATGTAGATTCTGTCACCACAAGTGTTTGCAAACCAGACAGGATGCTTTCTTTATCTGGAAGTGGGGGATGGCCTCTCTTAATGTGATGTGTTTAGACTGTGTGGATGTGATTGCATGCTTGCCAGCTGTCAAGCAGCCTGTCGTTTTGATTCTTTGGTTTGCTACCACTGAAGCTAGCCTGGAGACCCTTGAGAGGAATGCTAGTAGCGCAAGTGTCCTGAAAGCGGGAGCTCGGAGGCCGGCAGGGGAGGGGGGGAGGTACTGGACCAAAGCCAGCATGTTTCAGTCCCCCAGAACCATTAGGGCCTTGGGCTGGGGCTCAGTGGAGCTGGAGGGCCTGAGCCCCCCTACCTGGGCACCACGCTCCAGAACACAACCCTGATATTGACTCTGGCTGCTTGGCCGTGCTTCCCTGACCTCACCCCCCCCCACCTCCAGGCGGGTAAGTGATTCTTGTTGCTAGACCATGCTTCACTGACTCCTTGGGCTGGTTACTGACTCTGGCCACTAGGCCATGCTGACTTGCCCCCAGATGTCTGGTAGCTGACTTCAACTGCTAGGCAGTGCTGCCCTGACTGCTGGGGCTCACAGCTGACTCCAACTGCTAGGCCACGCTGTCCTGATAGTATGGGCAGTTGGCAGAGTTACATTGAGGCTACAGGAACCAATCAAAGTTGTAGAGGTGCCCATTTTCCTTATGCCTTTTTGACTTTCCCCACTGGTGGCGAGAGGCAGGGGGGCTTACCCTGCAATAAATACATTAGTTGTATAAAGAATCTTGCCCAGTGACAGAAGCAACAGCACTGAACACTGACAATAAGAAATGAAGGTGTGCGTTGGTGGTGTTTCTATTTATTATTTTTCTTTCAGAACTGTGATGTGGTTTTGATAAGTTAAAATGAAAACCCAGAAATCCTTTAAAAATTACCTTAATTGGAATCAAAGTCTGTTTCATTTACAACTTCTTGTATTATTTTACTAGGGTTTTGTTTGTTTGTTTATTATGTTGTTCTTCATGTTATTTTCTTGACTTAGAATTTGTATGTACGGAAGGGGTATAACTCCATGCTCATTCATATTAATCCTATGAGTACTAATTATACACGATTCTTATCTGACAAACACACACACTTACAATATTTGTCTTTTGGATTAGCAGCATTTTAATACCAATAAACAGAAACTCTTCCAAGAGCCATTGACTTCCATATTTTAATTATATTTCACTGTACTGTGTGCCAGTTATGCTGAAAGGATCCTTTATGATGCATAAATATGATTTTGAAAAGAGGCTAATATTGTCATGGAATTTAGCGGGAGCTGAACTAGCTCTAAAAGTTTGGGTTATCTCCAGACATGTGGTGAGCCACATCCTAGAGACAGGCTGGTTGCTTACTATCTATGTACTTCAATCTCCTACTCTTACCATAACAGGTAATCCAGTCAGAACAGAAATTAGCATATAGAATTGTCAAATTGGAGAAGACATTCTGACACAGAACATCATCAAGGATCTACAACCTATCTCACAAGATGATCCCTCACTCTTCCAAGCTGTGGGAGGGAGACATCTCCTTGCTTACAGACTGTCCCCCAACCTTAAGCAGATACTCACAAGCAACTACAGACCAAACAACACAAACATTAATGCAGACACATATTCCTGCAACAAAACCCATTGCTATCTTTGTCCACATATCTGAAAAAAATGACACGAAACAGCTACTCCATCTAGGGCTCATTCACCTTCTCATCCACCAATATGATTAATGCTATCGTGTGCCAGCAATACCCCTCTGCCTTATACATTGGACAAACAGGACAGTTTCTGCTCAAAAGAGTAAATTGACACAAATCTGCTATCAGAAATAACAACATTCAAAAACAATATGGGTACACTTCAATCTCCCTCCTCACTCCATTGACAATATGTAAATTGCCATACTTAAACAAATGGATTTAAAATCAAACCTTCAAAGAGAAACTGCAGAGTTGGAATTGAGGTGCAAATTCGACACCATTGTATTAGGGTTAAATAGAGATTTCAGTTGGTTTTCTTATTACAGCAAGTGATTTTGCCTTCTTTTTACCTCCCCTGCCCCATATGCTGTTCAACACTGTTTGAATCTAAACAACTGCTTTGATTTGCTGTAATAGTCTGACCTGTTCCTATGACTTACACTTCCCTGCATTTATTTTCCTCCCATTCTGTAAATTCTCCATCTTCAAAGCATCTGACAAAGTGGGATTTTCTCCCACGAAAGCTCATGGGATAAATAAATGTGTTAGTCTTTAAAGTGACACAGGACACCTTGTTTGATACAGTCTATCTCACTTAAATCTATTCTTCTTTCACATGATTAGTTTTCTCTAGCTTTTTTTATTATGCTCTGAAGTATGTGTATATTCAAAAGGATTTCCTTCAACCTCACAACCATTTTTCTCCTCCAGCTTGATTCTATAGTGAAGTCATACTAATATTGCATTTTCTGATATCAGAATTCCTATGGTAACAGACTTTCATAAATACGATATTATGATATGCTGCTATGATGACTGTGCTGAATAAACAAGAAGAGGGAGAAACAGGATTGTAAGAGAGAGCATTCTTGTTTTACAAGATAGACCTAAATATCTTCAACAACATAAGGAGGAATATAGGCTATGCCTGCACTTGAAAAGTTAGGTTGACTTTATTAACTCGACTTAATAAGGTTGACTTTAAGTTGACTTAAAGGGGGCCTTATTAAATCAACTTAACAAAAGTCGACTTGACTTTTCAAGTGTAGACGTGGCTGCTTTTTGGCCTTATTAAGTCGACTTAACATTTTAAGTTGACTTAAAAAGGTCCAACTTGGCGCTAATCCCCATCTCCACTGGCTTAAGTCGACTTAATAAAGTCAATTTAAACTCTAGTTCGAATTAAAATGAGATGTTATTAATTCAAACTAACTTTTCCTTAATTCAACTTAAGGAGCAGCTTAAGTCAAATTTAGGAAAGCCCTGTGTAGACGCGGAGTAAATTAAGTCGACTTAAGCCTCCTTAAGTCAACTTAATTTCTAAGTTTAGACTCACCCATAGAGAGTAATGAGCAAAATAAAATATGGAGCTGATCCTGCTCTCAGTGAAGTTAATGAGTGTTTTGCTATTGGGCTTTAAAGGGAGCAGGACTGGACCCTAAGGCTATGCCTATACTTACAAAGCTAAGTCAACACTGTTAAGCTGATTTAACATGGTCGACTTAAGTTGATTTAAATCTGACCTTGTTAAGTTGACTTAGAGAGTCCACACTAAAAAGTTAAGTCGACCATCTGTGTCCACACAGACAAGTGTTAGGTCATCCCAGAGCTGTGGCTCAGGGAAGGTACTGCTCGGGGAAGAAGGGAGCTTCTTCTCCCCCCGCAGAAGGGAGCCTTCTCGCCCAGGAGCCATGCACAGTTCCCTTCTGCTCGGGACCCCTGGCTCCCTTGTCCCTGGAGGGAGCTGCAGCTCCCTTCTGCAGGGGAGAAGCAGCTCCCTGGGGAAAAGAACTCCCTTCTCCCCAAAGGGAGCCAGATCCCCTGAGCACGGCTCCCTTCTCCCCAGCCCATCCCCTGCCTGGGGCCAATTAGGTCAACCTAGGATATTAGGCCAACCTCGGGCATTCACACTTGCTTATGTCAATTTAAAAGGTTGACTTAAGCATTAAGTCGACCTTCAGAGGTGGTGTTAAGTTGACATAAGTTGTCAGTAAGTCGACTTAAACGTTTTGTCGGGGGCCATGCCCTCCCCCATCCACCCCAAATGGGGAAAGTCTGGGGGGTGCAAACAGGGAGGTTGCCTCCACAACCTTAGTGTGCCCCCCTTGGGCTCAGGGCCATCTGGCCTAGTGGCCACAAAGTCAATGTCCAGTCTCGCACACACCCTGAGGAAGCAGGGCAATTAAAGGGGCGACTGCCTCAGGGACGGGTCACCCCGAGTAGGGGACTCGGGCCCTCCCACTCCACCGAGTCCCAGCCCAGGGCCCTATCAGTGCCAGGGGTCCAGCGCTAAGCCTGCAGGGATCCGGACCTCAACACACCGACCCGCTGCCAAACCCCCTCTGACTTCACAACCCAGGCCCCTGGGCTACTTCCTACCCGAGCAGGTAATCATCCCTCAGCCTGTCCTTGTCTCCAGCCTCCTCGACTCCCAAGGTCACTGTCAGCTGCTGCTTAGCAGGATCCTGGGGTGCAAAGGCTAAAGTCAGTGCCTGTGGGTCAGGCTCCTGGTGGCCGACACAGGGCGTCTGCTCCAGGTGGCTTCTTTCAAGGGTTCCCTCTCTTGCTGCCTGCAGTGGGTGACCCTCGGGTGCAGGCGCTGCCTGCAGAGGTCCTTCCTCCTTGCTGGTCAGCCTGACTGAACTGAGCCACTTTCTTTTATAGGGGAACCGCAGGCTGAGAATGCCCAGCAGGGCTTAAGGGGCAGGGCCTTATCCACCCACAGGGTCTGCTGGGTTCCTGCAGTGTGGGGCAGGGCTGTCCCATCACACGCTTCCTTAAGTTGACTTAAAAAAAGCCCAGTGTGAACGTGGAGTACTGTAGGTCGACATAAGCATTCTTAAGTCGACCTAAGCTGCCAGTGTAGACACACCCTAAATGCTCAGCATAAAAGCAACTCTTTAAAGGTGTCTTGTAAAGATTAAAAAAAAAAATAACTGCGTTATAAATGTATATTTTCAATAGGTGGTGTAACTTCGAAAAAAAAGAGAGAGAGAGAGAGACAGGAGTTCATAGGATTTTCCATCCTGTATCAGATCACTGTTTGTTTAAGTCTTTTTGCAATGAAATGGCTACTACAGTACTGGAAGCTTTAGAAATAGATGAAAATTAATTTACAATACATTAGGCCCATGTTATATATGAGAGGTGGAATTGAGGTAATCCACCCTGAACTTGTGAATGTATTGACTGAAAGAAGCCATGAATCATGAAGTTTGACCACCATTAATTTATTATTGATTATAAAATTATTCAAATCCTGAATTCAAGCTAAGATACAATATTTGAATTTTGATTTCTTGACCTTGAGCAATGATTTCCACAAACTGACTATATGCTGGATGAAGAATCGTTTCCTTTCATTTGTTCTAAGAAAATCAGTGACCTCTTGTTCTTTAATTATGAGATAATGTTAAGAGATAGAATTAATACATTTAATACCCGTAATAACCTAAACACTTCAATTAAGTGTTTAATTTGTCTGTTTACAAGGTTAAAAAGCTAATTTCTTCAATCCTACCTCTGATTTCTATCATTTTTCTGTTTTTATTCTTGTGTTGTTTTCAATGTGAGTTATTGCATATATTTAAGGTGGGGGAGTGGGGAACTGAATACAGTACTTTCTAAATAGTTGAAGTATTTTATTGATGACAGTCAACTCAATTTGCACTCAGTAAGACTTTATAACATATTCTATATAAGTGGTTTTTATCCTTTTTTCATTTGTTGGACCCCTAACATTTTTGAATGGAGGTGCAGACCCCTTTGGAAATTTTAGACCTAGCTTGCAGACCCCCAGGAGTCCATGACATACAGGTTAAAAACCATTGTTCTGTAATAATAATGACTTTATTCAGACTTCTTAGATATAATTTGTGGATCCTTACCAAAGGTTGAAAACCACTATTATTTAAATTCACTTAGACATCCCATTGATTTTTTAACTACTGCTGCACAATACTCAGATATCTTTACGGAGCTATCCATGACGAAGTTAATATATTTCCTCCCAAACAATGTTGCAAATACAGATTACACCTGAATTTTTTAATATTTCAATTTTTTTTTTGCTGTTTGCTAACCACTGTTTTTTCCTACATCTCTTTCAAATTGTGTTTCATGACTTATATTTGCTAGCATTGTAGTCCAGTTTCTCTCATTCTACAAAAACAATTTCTAGGATATACACCATATTAATATTTATGGAAGTAAAATTCTCATCTCAATTAAACTTGAATAAACCTAGAATCATTCAATTGCTATCAAATGAATTATTTTCAGTTTATACCAAGGGAAGCAAGAGCAGAATTTCACCCTACACGTTTAATATATTTTATAGTATTGCAATCAAAGTAAAATCTAACATTGAAAAGAAAATTGCAAAACTTTATGCTGAAGGTGACTTGGATTTTATATATCAAATAGGTAACGATTTTTAAAGTGTTATTGATATAGCACTACATTTTGCATGGTTCTCTGACTTTTAAAATATTTTATTTGACTTTTTAATATTTTATTTGACTTTGATTTGTTATGATGTGCCTTCCAGATAATCCTATTTAAAATTATTGTGAATAACAAAAATATAGGACTTTTTAAAACAAACAAAAAATCAAAACGTTTTCTACTTTTTTTTAACAGAAGAAAGGCATTAAATATGTTTATTTTTTTAATCCATGAGCACAATATACTAATATCCATTTCTGTTTATATTATTGAAATTGGAAGATAATTACTTTGTTAAGAAATTTTCCAGGATACATTGTACTCCTTCAAGATTACACTAATATTGGATAATAGAAGGTATGACTTCTAAATCACTGTGAATGATATGATTGGAAACCAATTGCAATTAAGTTGGGTTCTGATCCTTTAGTGCATCAACCCGGGACTCTCAAGAAGGAATTACCTCTGTTCTTGGAAATGGTTCAACCTATCATTGCTGTTATCTTGTGTTCATTTCTGCTGTTCAGAATTCAAGAAGGATGTTGATAAATTCAAGACGGTTCAGAGAGAAGCCATAAGAAGGATTAAAGGATTAGAAAATAGTTGGATTCTAAATCTAGCCCAGTACTCAAACTATTAATTTTTATTAACAAATATTCAGGGATATGGGCTGATATCTTTCAAACAATTCACTCTAAAAAGTAATCCCTAACATTGCCTTTGTTGTTTTCAGGGAGATGGTAGGCTGATAACATTTTTATGAGGCCTTTAAGGATCTTCTCATCTTCTTTTCTGAGGTGATGTCAATGCGGTTCTCTCAGTCTTTCAAATATTAAGGTGTAGCAAGAGGTGCTTAACTCTCCAAAAGGACTGGAGAACCATCATAGCTTCTGCTACAGCTGCTGAATAAAAAGTTATTTACCATATGGCTTTGCATGAGAGCTAGGACACTCCTTGTAGGACATGAAACTCAAAGCCAACTGGCAGTGTTAACATGCAGCTAATATTTAAGTGGATCCTACAGGTTGGATTCATACACCTAGAGCCCTGCAAATCCGCGGATATCTGCATTATATCCGCAGACATCCGCATCCACAGATACAATGCAGATATCCACAGACCATTTCTTGCAGATGCAGATCGGATATGGATCCACATATTTGTATCTGCGCAGGGCTCAACATATACCCCATTCAAATAAAACATTCAGGGTCTTCTGCAGCTCTAATTTGTTCCATATAGATTGCAACCAGAATAATTCCTTTGAATTATACTATAATGTATTTTAATTATATTAATAAATAATGAAATAAATTATATATTAATAGACTTCTTTGACAATAATCTTTGTATAGTTACTTCAAATGCAGATAAAACACAATACTGACTCATTTAAATTCTTTCCCATACTGAAAGGGATTTAGTACCCTTCAGGGTCAATTCCACTCAATAAACTGTTCATGTAAAAATGGCATAAGCTTTCCTTTCTAGAAAGAATTTTAAAGAGATAGGACTTTACAAAGATTTAACAATCAGGATATTTTAATGTTATAAAACAATAGGCTTGAAATTTCAAAGCCAAAACCCACTCAAAGGTGAATCCAACCTTAACTTTGCACTTTAACTATTACATTGTTTTATAAGGATTTAAACAGAGCTAGTCAAAAGAATCACATTTCTGTTAAGGTGCTGTTATGAGTACCCCATAATATGGCTGCCACCTCCCTTGTGATATAAAGTCATAAGATGCTGTTTACCAGATACTCTCCCCAGGTCACGTAGAGAACTGTTTACCAGATACTGTCCCCAGGTCACATAGAGATCGTTTACCAGATACTCTCCCCAGGTCATGTAGAGAACTCATGGCTGCTAGGCTTGTGACCATCAACATGCTTTATTCGGACCCTGATTTGCTCTCAGCCAGCTCACAAAGGGGTGGGTCATCCCCCTCGACCATGTGAGGGCATCTGGAGGGCAAGTCAATCATGGCTGCTCTGGGGGGGGGGG